>OU015497.1:144984317-145576817 GCA_907164885.2 Dolomedes plantarius
TTCGTGTCGTCCCTTCATAGGGGGTAATGCTGTCCGCCTATATGGTGCCCCCATAATAAAATGGGCAGTAAAATTGCGGTGTAGTATAGGCCAATGTTTCATTACAAGTGCCTCCGCATTGGCAAAAAAAAAAAAAAAAAAAAAAAAAAAAAAAAAAAATTATGTTGTCTGAACATACTAAAGCTCTAAAGTAGAAATCAAACATGTTCAATAACTGACATCATTTTTTTGTCCTAAAAGTTTTCCTCAAATATTTTTTAATGGTCTCGTTCTAAAATTCCTGTAGCAGAGCAGTTAAATTTTCAGTTACGAATGCCAATGGCTACATCTTAACTAGCAATGGCATTTAACTCTATATTCATCTAAATAGCAACCCAGGAATTTCTGCTTGGTATATTTATATGGTGCGAAAATTTCCCAAAACATGCATAAAATTTCGCCCATCTTTTCTTAAGGATACTTAATTGCGTGCAATGAGACTCTTTTTGAAGAGCACACATCTGGACATTCATTTTATATCTATAAAATATCTGCTTTTTGCAATCTGTATTTCCCCTATGTTAAGTTATTGCTCCAAAAAGTGAAAATATACTAATGATGGACGTTAATTTTAACATTTAACCTTAATCTTGGTGGTACGTATGTACATTTACCTATATCTATATCGAGATTTGTATCATTATCTGGAAAGTGTAAATAATTCTATGCATGTTATTACCGTATTAAGTCTGATATGCTAATACCTTCGTGATCCAGTTAGAATCAATTTATAAACGAAACATCAATGAAAGGATACGGCGACACAACATTGTTGCTGTGATAATGCAGATAATTTACGGTAGAAGACAAAATGATACAATTACAAAAGCTTGTAAACAAGACCTCGCATCATTATTCTTTATTACAATGTGATATGATACATAACAGACAGGCACATATAACCTTACGGAGTTTCAACACAAGCATTGCCTCATCCTTTCGTGCTGTATGAAGATCTTTATTAGACTTATTTCTCCGAACGTTTCTCAAATGCTTCACAAACAATTTAATTTGGAACTTTTAAATGCTTCTTAAATTAGAATGAATTGCAATGGCTTAGAAATTCAAATATACTCATAAATCCAGTCATACTATATCATGTTGCACCAACATGGCCCTAACAGTTGCAGTTATTCTAAATTTGCTGAAGCTATATCATCCGCTCTCAAATAATAACTGAAAATATTAGATGATTACAACAGCTAAATGAATTTTCTTTTTCAGGGATGTTTCCAAAATAGAAAAGTCATCTGTAGCGTGAGGAATTTTTCATGTCACCTAAACAGGTTAATGAGAAAATTATACTTGTTAGTGCTGGGTGATAATAAATTAGAAATTTTATTCTTTCATTGTGAAGGCACTTGATTATACATCATTGGCCCCCATGCATGCCTTATGTGGACCTTAGTTAATTTGTTTGAAACAGAACTAATTTTCAAGCAGTTATATGTAACACATATAGAACAAAGGGGACGCATTAAAACATTACAATCTAAAGGAAAATTAAATTTAAACCATAATAAATTAGACAAATTACTATGAGAAATAATAACAGAGCCATGCCATCTCTTACATCTTTCTTTCTTGTTTCAAGATACAATTTCTAGTCTATAAATCTCATTTGGATATTTTTACAAAGACCCTTAATGAATGAACGTACCTTGTTTGTATCTCTCTCGTTATTATTCATTCTTTTTGGGTTGAATGAAATAAGGAACTTTTAGGATAGCGAATTCTTCACTTTGCAAAAACCGTCATATAAAATATTCCAAAATCTAAAAAAAACCGCAATATCTAAAATATTCTTGCCTTTGATCTTTAAAAGAAATTGCTAAATACTTTATAAACTCGTATGTCTTTCTTAAAGTTTAAAAATTATTCAAAAAATAATATATTCAGCACGCGGAGAAGAAAAAATAAATGATAGCGAACTTGGCACTCATATGAAAAATATAGAGATGAAAATATATATCTTAAAGAAGTACTTTTGGTTGGTATATCTAGCATCTGTCTTGAAATTCTTTTTGATCAATATTTATAGGGGCATTAGACCAGTCATTATGCAAATTGAAAGTTTCCTAAATATTCATGAGTCTCATCATATGGAATAAAGCAGATCGTAAGAAGGGAATTAAAGTATCTACTATTTAAGCCGACTATGTATATTTAAGTCCCATATCACTCGATGAGAATGAAGTGTAATTAAAATATCTAGATGCCACACCCCTAAATAAATGTATTTTAAATTATATTCCATTTTAAAAGGAAGTTTATATTAAATTATACAGCATTTAATGCGAACTCTGTGGATTTAAAGTCTATAATTTACATACCATTAAGTGCAGCCGTGCATCAGGAAGTATGCAAGAAGTCGGCATATTTCTTAGGAAGAATATTTTAATAAAAATAAATTGTTTAAAATTTTTAATTTACTTTCATCATGGACTGTTTGTTATAAACTTAAATATTGGGACACGTTCTCAAGTTAAAAAAAAATATTCACCTTTACGTTTCAACACTTTGCATAGAAAATTGGGATTCAATATTGATACTATTTATATAAAGTATTTCTAATAGGCAAAAAGTAAACACAAATCACTTGGGGGAAGGACTTAAAATTATTTCAAATTGGATATCTAGAGGGCATGCGTTATAGTCGTATCCATTGGACTGGCTCTCTTTTAACGTAGGATTAGGTTCCTCCATAACGGTCCTCCGAAAAGCAAAATTTCAGACGCTAAAACCGTCCGTCGTCGAGAGTTATAATTTTGGCACCGCACCAAACCCAGTCTGTTTGGCTTGGGCAAGCAGTAAACGGTTCAACAGAAAAGTTCCAAAATGTGTCAAAATTTTGACATTATATATATATGTGTGTGTGTGTGTGTGTGTGTGTGTGTGTGTGTGTGTGTGTGTGTGTGCATACAGAAGACGTAAGCAACGACAAGTAATCCTACGTTAATAACCCGTGGTAGTTTTGTTAGAAGAGACTACCTGAATTTTTTTTGTTCTCTTATTGTATATTGGGACAGGTATGAGTTCAAATCATGCTATTAGCTTTGCAATGAATATATTTCAGCCTCTATCAATTGTATGTTTCCCTTTTACATGCTTCTATGAAAAACATTCATAAACGTATGTACTAATTTCTAATCTTATTAAGCATGGAAAAGGTAAGAATTAAAATCATGGGATTACGATTGGAACGAATATATTTGAATCCCTATTGAATGTGTGTTTTCTCTAAGCCAACACAGCAGTGCTGCGTATCCAATCGTAAGCCTTCCATTATGCATTATAGTTTCGTAACATGATACTTTTCCGAAGGTTTCTAAATAAACACATCACAAAAATGCAACATAAATTTAACCCGACGCCAGGCTACTTAAGGCGGGTTTTAAACCCAAAATAATAGTAAAATACCTCATATCTTCATATAAGCCTCCTTCCCCATTCTCTGACGACATAGGACTTTCCAGTCTACGGATTTAACGTACCCATATCCTGCTAAGACACGATGGTTATGTCGCCCAGTGGCTAAGTGGTTAAGGTATCAGCCTGCCACGCCGGGGGCGCGGGTTCAATTCCCGCATTAGACTTGGTTGTATTCTAAGGAACTCGTCAGTCTTCCGCCTGCAAAAGGAGGTCTAGAAAGGGGAGCTGCAACCCATCGCCAGCGTCATCGTTTGTTAATAAAAATTCTTTTCTGTGTTTGTGTGATTTATGTTTCTATTTCCTTGTATTAATATGTACACCGGACTGGGGTGTGACGTATAGAAGTCCAACCTCTCTTGAGGCAATGGCACCCCACTCTTCTGCGGATAGTGCTTCTATCCGCAGACATGACAACAACAACATGGTAATTGTTGGCTTTCGGCATTCGATCTGAGCACCCTCGATGCGGAAAACCGACGCGCTACCACTAGCCTAACTTGGGCCCGAAAACTTTAATTAGCCTTCTTTTACAGGACAAACAAAATCAACAAGAAAAAAAGAGCTGAGGCAAAAGTGTTGCTACTTCCACAACAGAAAAGTCACGATGAGAGGGAGAAATGTGAAAGAAAAGCAAAAACACCAAAGGACCATATGTGAAAAAGTAAGAGAAATGAGAACATAGTTAAAAAGAAGAAAGCCCATAAAAAAACTGAAATGACTCAGAAAACAAGATACAGAACTGAATGAACAAAAAAATAAATAAAAATTTTGGTAGAAAAAATAGTTACGGTTTTCTTTGTCACGTATTAAAATGTAATAAATATAGAATGCAGAATTGTTTTTCAATAGCAGTCGTGACTTTTCCTGCAAACATGCTTGAAACATAAAATGAAGAAAGTGGGTTATTTACCGCAAATCACGTGGTTGTTAAAATTACGGAGGAACAATAAATTTTCCTCGCATTCAAAGACGGAACAAATTACTCGTTTCTGTTCTTTTCATTATTTAATTTCAGGTAGAATTCCTCATAAATTTTATCCTCAGATATTTTTTTTTCTCCTGATACACAAGTCTTAATAACGCATCGATTTAAAAAAAGGAAAAAAGAACAATGTCATTATTTCTCAAACGTTACTAATTCTTTCGAAAATTTTACATCTCTTTATCCACCATGCATAAATTCTGATACGCATCTATTTAATCAAAACCGCCATTTTTTTTTTAAAGGAACGAGAGCTTTTGTTCTTCAAACAAGAACTAAATTCATTGATAACACGTGTCTAAATCTTTGAAAAGGGAAGCAAATAAAAATGCGAGATAATTACAGAAATGTAGAAAATTATGAAACATATTTCACGTATACTGATTTCAACGGTAGAGTGGCATTCACTGGAAATGCTAAATACGCGATAAGAACAATGAAACATTCCTCGAATAATCAAAACTAGAATATTTAGAGTTTTTTTTTTCTAAATGAATTTATATTAGAATGTCGAACAATATTTTTCTTGAAAAAAAAATTCTGAACGACGTTAAAAGCCATTAATTAATGCCTCGTTCCATACACGTACTCATTAAAATGAATGAGGCAAATGAGAAAAGATTTCAGCTTTTTATTTTACGTCAGTCATCTGAAAAATTGAAGACCGATTACTTTGCAGAGAAAGCTTCTATCTGACCCAAAAAAAAGGTAAATGGAGATAACTCTAATGAGTATCACTTCGATGAATCGAAACATCAACTTCTGAAAACTACGGAAGACACGTACTTGAGTGTCTAATACCATTTTTTAGAACTCCAAATTACTTTGTATTGTCGAAATTTGAAGAATTCAAGTTTGAATTCTTCAGAGCTTCCCTTCTTCCTTTAACATTTTAATTCCTTAAGACTTTTTAAAAAGTAGAAATATGAAAAAAAACATAACCATTTCACCTGCTAAAAACACTGAACTGGGGCAAGCAACTCCAAAAAAAATATTAAATATTTTGGAATGTGAATTGTATCGCAACAATAAAATATTGAACTGCTTAAATTGTCTCAACATATGCCTTATTTTCAGTGCATAATAGAAATAGTCATGAATTCTTTAAAACTTGTTATTGATGGCTGACCTGGTTACTGTTTATCTAAGTGTATATATATATATATATATATAAAAATAAAAACACGTATGTATGCGGCACAAAAATCGACGATATTTCTACACTCCGAATAGCAACGGTTACAACTACCAAACGTAAACATTAGCGGCCGTCCGCAACTGCAACCGCGTGTCAACATGGATTTACGCACTGAAATCAGGAATGCTCGAAAGCTAGCTGCACGATCAAGTGAAAATTGGAAACAGTCTCAATAAAGAAAGCGAAGAAGAAATAATTCATTAAGAGAGAGGCGTGAAATAGAGAACATAAATGATCGCGAGGTTAGGCTTAACAGTTGCTGGCAATGCAACCGACAGCCAGTAATAGTTAATTTCCTAAACTTTTTTCAGTACTTGCTGAATTTTTACTCCATTTTATAAGTGAAGAAATTTTCCCAACAATTACTTGATATGATTAAGTGTAGATATCTGAGTTGTGAACAATAGCACATACAGAGAGTGATGTAATCCACACTATAATTCAGTACTTGCTGAATTTTTACTCCATTTTTTTTTAAGTGAAAAAATTTTTCCCCAACAATTTCTGATTTTATCTAATTTAAAAGTGTATATATCTTAATTTTGAAAAATAGTACAAACAGAGAGGTATGTAATTTTTAAAATCCTTGGTGTTGGGTTTCTGTCTTCTCTGTTCTGAAGTAACGGAAATTAAAATTTTTTTTAATCACGATGTTTTAGAATCAGCCTTATGGCTAATACCCCTTAACAACGTATATTTATGATGTTAGGTAATGGTAACATATGTTACTTTCAGTTGAGTTGTTTTGCAAAAGAAAATAAAACTAAAAGCGACCATGCTGGTCGCGCAGCGGCTAGTATTTTAAAAAAAATTGAGTTTCGTGTCTAGGCTGGGTATGGGCACGTTAAATCCGTAGACCAGAAAGTCCTTTGAGGTGAGTGGGTGGGGGAAGATGTGATCCCTAGATGTCGTCCCTGGGGGTGCTCGGTCGAAATTGTGGTGGCACCTATCCAAGGCGGACTCCAACCCTTGTGGTGCTATTAACAAACCGAAGCTGCTCTACTTAGCTCGATGCCTATATGAACCTGGTCTAGAACTTCCGGTGAGAGGGCATTAGGAACAAGAACAAAATGAACATTAACAGAATCTCGGGTGTATCGGTAAAATTTTAAATGCATTGATGTTCAAAGCTTTCATTAAATTCCTTAATTTGGGCAAGTGTTTCTGTGTTGATTAACGTAACGCATTCGGCCCCCGGAGCTAACATAAGGGCCTGTTCACATAGAATCCGTCAGCGCTGATTAGTTAAATAGGTCAATAACTAGTTTTTGACTGGTTAAAATATTTTACGCTGACGGATTCTATGTGAACATGCCTTTACTATGGGCCTATTGTATCAGGGGAAAGATATTGCAGTGGAAATGGGCTGAATTCGTGACTTTACATTTAGACCCATATCTATTCGCACCTGTTTCTGCAGTAATACTTTAACTCTTAGCCCCAAGATAAAAACCATTTGTTCTCCCAAGGACAATAGTTGCATTCTATAAATTTTATATACAGTTCTTGCCGAAAGCGGTATCTTCCAAAGTGATGAAAAGGTGCCCGAAATGATTTAATCGGATTATCACTGTTCTGTGGAATTCAGTAAAAATTCTGATCATGAACTTATATTTACAGAATCTTATCAAATGGAGTATGTGCTCCAAGTTATTTCTAGTTAACATATGTAGACTTAATGTTGGACAACAAATGGATTATCTGAATGTTTCTTAGAAAGTATCAACTATTTAAGAGTCATCCTTTAATGATAATAAAACAACCTCTCAAGACATTGGTTTCAACCAGTCTTAAAGTCATTCACTTTTTAGGTTGTTAATGCAGCTAACAGTTTGAAATAAACTATTCATTATGTAAACTGAAAACAAAATCCGCAAGTTTTAAAAAGAAAACATCAGCTGGCAGTTTAATACTACTGTTCAAATAAATCACCAAAGCTAGAAAGTATTGTTCATGTAAGTGATTTTAAAATTTTTCCTGTTTAATCAGCTTAAATGCTCCCTTTCTTCTCTCATTTTGCGTCTTAATTTCTGTTAACCTGAACTTTAGAAAGCCATTTTCTCACTTCATATATTTTCCTTCCGAGTGGGTTTTACCCTAGACAGTTCTGTGGGTGTATGTTTAGGCTTATCGTAAAGATCAGAAGTTGGGAAGATTATACAATGAATTAAACATTTAGACAATACCTTCAGATTTTCGCAGCATCTTCCCAGGGTATATTTGGCACTAAGCATTTATCGTGCCTCATTAGAGTACAGTTAATTTGAATTAAAGTGTGGCATCTTCCACAACTTTTAATTCCTAAAAATTTCATGGATTTCAAAATGCCAAATCTCGGTAAAATCTAGCCCAGAAATTTTAAACTTATTGACTGGAGGGGATGCAAGAGGAGATAGACAATCTAAAAGTAATGAACGTCTCACCTAAGGCTGCCTTGAAGTAAAACTTTGCTTTCCACTTCTAACACATGTTATCTACAGAAGCTAGGAGTCTGATATTGAGACAGTATAAAATGCTCGCACGGACTTCTTTTGGGCTAATCTTGCCGAGCTTACCTATTCTGGACAGGAAAGCCAAGTAGAAATCCAGGTAAAGATGTGAAAATTCTTTATTCGTGGATTTACATAACTGAAAATTAACGTCATTCCAAACTTCCCATTAACTTAAAAGAAACAGTCCCATCTAATCTGACAAACACGAAAGTGTTTAAATGTGTTAGTCGGCACTTTCAAGTCCCATCGCATATAATGTAAAAGAATTTAACCAATGAGATTCACATGACTATTGAACGCATACGCAAGGAAGTGCGTTCCTTTAAAACAATCAGCAGCTATGCCCTTATATCATTCGTCCAACAAGACGAAAGTTGTGGACTAGATTATTTCAGCAAGCAGAGTGAAAATGGATCACAAGGCCAACACTTCTCTCACAATCTAAACCTACCTACCAAATGTAGATCTTACATACCTGAAACTCTAGGTTCATGAAAGCGAATACGTTAAAATCTACTACAAAAATAATGGCATATGAAAACTGCATAGTACATTTACACAGAAAAGTTTAAGAACGGTTTCAAGCTCACATCAACCAGTGTCTTACATCTAAGTAAATTAATAACTTATGTATAATGTCTTAATAGAAATATGCTACATAAAACCACTAAGCAACAATTTATTTTTAGTTTATAAGTTTCAAAAACCTAATATATCAAGCATGTAACAAAGGACTTGTTAAGTAAAAACACATTTAAAAACATCAACATCAGCTTTTAAAATAACTAAAAGTCCCCTCCACTTATTTTACAATTCAGTCAAGTTTAAATGGAAGCGATCATTAGACATTTCCAGCAGCATCCACCGTTGACTTCCTTTGGGATAAAATAGATATATCTTCATATCCCGTTTTCATATTCTGGCTTGCAGCCCGCTCAAGCAGGCGTTTGTATGTCCCATCTTCGGAGGAAATGCTTCTGTCTAGCAATGGTCCTACAGAAAGAAATTTGCAATGAAATTTGAAAACTACATGTTATATGCTACTTGTATAATCCCGACAAATCTTGCAATATAACTGTACGGAACAAACTTTTTGCTTTAATGTATTGTGTTCCTAAAAACAATGGAATCAAAATTTCGCATTCCGTCCCCCACACGGTATAGTGGTTAGTGTCGTGAGCTTCAAGTAGTGGGCTCTGGTTCAAATCCCAAATAAGGATTGGTCGTTACCATGTTGACCCCTCTTTAACAAATATTTACAATAAACGTTTTGGATGAAATTGGAATGAATATTTCAATGTTTTGAGATAATGAAAACACAATGGTGGGAACATCTGCCTGACAAGCAGATATTTAAACACACATTAATGGGAATATCGTCTAGTAGACAATGTTCTAGAAAAGTGGGTTTCATTAGGGAGCAATGCTGGCTCACCTAAATGATGCTCCCACAATAAAATAGCCATCAAGACTTCGTGGTGAATAACAAAAGACGAATGTCTCACAAGTGCCTCATTGTTAGAAAAAAAAATTCTCATTCAAAATTAAAATTTAGAACCTTGTGATATGAACACAGGCACGTAGCTTAATGCATAAAAAAAACTAGGGAATCTTAATGACTCGTATGGGTTATGGAAGAATGGGAGATATTTGGAAATGTAGACATCGGTGATTTTTAGGAAAATTCATTATGTTGAATCATTACAATGCCTATTTATTAGAAAGTACTTTAAGACATACAATAATTTTAAGCGATTATCAGGAACTATGAATATGCATCAAATAGGGTATTTCTTTTCAAGTTATCAGGACGATAATCTTAACCAGTGAAAATTTCCACTTTATGAAGCAACTTTGAGAGTTCATATCCCCCCCCCCAAACAGAACCAGTATAAAAATTCATTTATTTTTAGCCGCATGAGTGTCTAGGAATTTTTTGGTTGCATGCTTTCAGCTACAAAGTGTTTGAAGGTTCATACACACGACTTCGTTTCAAAAGTACCAATTTCGTTGTTCAAAAGTACCAATTTCGTTCGTTTCAAAAGTACCTTAACTCTTCGGACGGAACATCTGTCTCTAAGACAGCTATGGTTTCTTTATTAAACGATGGGGGCCCCACCCTTTGACTTTGGGTACTGGAAGTCTACAAGTGCTTCAGTCAACATCTTGTCTTGAGTGTGGAACGGGTGATTCGTGATGCCAACCTTCTATGGTTCAGGTACGCGCCACTTTTCTAGAACATTGTCTACTAGACGATATTCCCATTAATGTATGTTTAAATATCTGCTTGTCAGGCAGATGTTCCCACCATTGTGTTTACATTATCTCAAAACATTGAAATATTCATTCCAATTTCATCCAAAACGTTTATTGTAAACAATTTATTGTAAATATTTGTAACAGGAGAATTTGTTAATTTTGTTCCTTGTAGATTTTGATACTTCTAGATTTCTGAAAAAAAATCCCTATAGATTTTTAATCTGCATTTTATTATATAGATTTGTTTTCCCTATGCCTAGATTCTCGTTTTTTTAGAATCCTGCTCAGCTTATTTCTCAATTCTGACTTTTGAATTAATTTTAGGAATTTCCTTTTAAATAATGTTTGATTATTTCCATGTCGTTCTTTTATTACAATGAAGAGATCTTGTTTATTTAAGTATTAAAAAATCTAATTAATGTTACCTGTTTTGAAACGAAGGCTGATAAACACTAATAAATTAAAAAAAATTAAAATCAAATATATATTGTTTTCTAAGTTTCTTTTGTCTGAAGTTTAAAATATAGTATTGTTGCAAATAAAAAGCTTAACTGTTTATGCGAACCTGAAACTAGTCTGGAATAATTCGGAAAGAGATCCATGTATATCTGTCTCACAGACAGATGTTCCCGCTAAGCGGATAAAAAATCATGTTCCAACCGAAAAATTGCGACTGAGACTAATCTAATATATTAATAAGTAACAGAAGGGTTTGTCGAGATCACGTGACCGTAACGTGACCGGGCGGACTCATCCTCCAAAAAAATGGCCGACAAATACAGGAATCGAATTTTTTTTTCTCATGAAAGTACATAAATGTTACATATTTGGAAAGCTTCGAAAACTGATAATTCTTTCTGCGTACACTTATTCTGTTAATTCAATATTTTGAGATATTTGGATTCTAATGAAGCGTCATCCCTCTGAGAAATCAAATCATATATATCCAGTATGTGCAATGGTGCAGTCATCTGTCGGCAGCGACGGAAAGGAAAATTGACTTGAATTTAACACATTTGAAGGCCCATCTTTTGTGGGGCCCGAAGTACATAAATATGTTACACGGATGGCTTGAGAGTAGAGGCGAAGCCCAGCTAGTAGTAAAATAGATCCGTTGAAACTCTTTGAGGTTGAAATACAGAATTACGCCTGACCGATTGATTTTTCAATACAAATAATCGAAGATAACCCATTAATAATCTTAATTCTGAGTTTTTTTTTAAGTATTATGAAAAATACTACAGATTAATTCCATTAAAACTCTAAACTTTTTATTTTGTACTAAAGATTGAAATTTACAGCGATTTCTATTATACAACACGGGCTAAAAACGAAATTCCACTTCCGGTAACATACAGAGTTTATGGGAAAGTTTCCTAGCTCTCAGCAACAGACTTATCTTTAAAGTGATGACAATTAATTACACGAGGGGGAACACTTTTCACTCACTTTTCCCAATACTTCATTTAAAGTCGAGGTGTTATGGAAACCAATGTCATTAACACAAAACTCTTAGTAGCCAGTAGAAGATCACGAGCAGTCACGGCAACAGATTGAAGTTGCAAATTTTGCGAGTTACTTTTATTTGGTTACCGATTAGTTTAAGACTTGCTTTCAAACTGTTTAAAAACAAAGTTTCGGTGGAATTAGATGCAAGCACACTAACTTCGTTCAAATTCAGTGTGAAGTAACTTGTTTTGAAGGAGCAAATTTTTTTAGAAATTATAGTACACGGGGGACTTACTGGGACAACCAAGTTTGAGGGAAATTAGTTTTAAATTGGACTCTCTAAACAGATTCTTATATTTCTCAATTATGTATAGTAAGACATAGCAAAATAACGCGGAAAATCAGAAAAAGAATAATTACTTGGGATTTGGGGACTGATTTCTGCTGGGTGTCTCCTTTCTTCACTTTCTTCGCTATCTATGAAATATGATGAAGCAGTTGACATGTTAATGATTTTGGCTGCAAGTCTTGCTGAACAAAACAGATTAGAATTCTTTAGAAATTCATAAAGTTAACATACGAGATGTACTAAGACAGGATCAAATTGAGATTTGTCATCAGTCTGAATAATGTTAAAAGAAAGATCTCCCGAAATTCATTATTCTTACTGCATTTAAATATATCTCGCATTACTTCATAAATCTAATTTTTTTTTATTTGAAAGCATAAATTAAACATGTATTAGTTTATCTAGACTATTATTTTGCCTATATTACCAGGATGCTCATTTTAATTGATATTAAGATTGAGATTTTTCATTTGTATCAAATAAGGTATTTAATGCAGTTTGTCCACATAAAAGACAAATTTCAAGGTTGTTGCTGAAAAAGCTTAGATTTATTCTAGCTAGGTATAAGAAAATTTATAACCCATCACTCAGCGAACAAAACTAATCCCTTCTAATTCAAGAAAATATTCTAGATTTAAGATTTAACTAGTGGCTACTACTTTCCCTAAGTTAAATGTAGCTGTCTTAACTTTCAACTTAATAACTAATCTTAATTAGCATGCACAATGTAATACAGCGGAGAAAGTAAATTAGATAAGGAGTAGTTTAATATTAGCATCCATTTCTGAAAACTAGTCTTTTCCATTCACCTTCCAGTAACAGACTTCAATACAGTCCGCAATTTTTTTTTAAGTTTTAAAACTAGTTCAGAGATTTTTAACTATTATATTATAAAGCAAGTAATCTTAGCTTGCTGTTTCAGGAGTCCTCGCATGCAGTTACTTTTACTCCCCAGTAGAGCAAAAATTGTGGCAAGATTGAAACCCTGCTTTAAGTTAAAATGCATATTCAAAATACTTACCCATTTCTTCAAGTAATTTACTGTAGTTCACGAATGGAAGTTCGATCAGGGCTTTATAGAACCAAACACCAACTATCCCACCGACATGTGGCGCAACGATGGGAACCCAGAACCATTGGTAGTTCCGGTAGCTATGAAACGAAAGCTAATTATCAAAGTATCTAATACATTCTTTCATTACTCAATTTGAGTAATTTTTCATATTGTCCAATTCATATTTTAAACTGAGACTGCTTACGATTTCATTATAGCTATGCCCCAAGTTTTCTCGCATTCATGTTAGTCATTTATTACTAGCAAACTAGATTATATCTGCGCAGAATGAAACCCTGTTATTTTTACTTAAAATGCTTCAGGTTTCAAAACTGCTTTCGGTCAATTCTAAATACAATGCACCTATTCCTTAAACACTAAGGCCTACATCCGCGAAACTCGTTGGCAGAAACCAGCAAATTTGACAGCAACTGGTTTAATATCTACTTAATTTTAATTTAAAATTTTCTCTGTGGATGAGCAATTTAACGAAGAGCTTATCAAAAAAGCTACTAAAGATGACCTTCGAGGCCTCTTTGACAGGTCCTTTCCAAAGACTAGAAGGGATTAACTTATTGGCATACCTAAGTGGACAAGGTGCAGAGTGGTTGAATTTCGCCTCGCTGCAGGTCACGATTGCCTATCGAATTACTTTCATCGTATTAATCACCCCTCATCCTTTCTGGGTTTTGCTAATACAGATGGAAATTGGCAAGCTCATTTTCCGTTGCCCTGCATTCCCCAAAAGCTCTGCCCGATTGTTACTGAGAAGTCAGAAACCGTAAAGATTAGTTTTTACTGTAACTGTTCTTTAGCTCCTTTTTTTTTATTTACAGTATCCTTTGTAACTTGACACCGGAAATAAATTCATCAGCAACATTTGTACACGAAACTTGGGGAAAATGCATCACAGGGACACACCTTAATACCCGCAGTAAAAAAGTAAGGTTGGCCACTAGTTTCGAACTAATTAGCAGTTTATCAGGCCGAAGAGCATTAGGTCTTTTTGGTTCATGGACCATTCGCAAATACGAGGATCAAACGCAGTTATACGTTGTAAAAATGCTCCATCTGAACATCATGACAAGTAGCAATAGAAACGAACGTGAAAGGAAAGAGAAATTTGGACCACCAGCCCACACAAAGGACATACCCGTCATTGAAAAGCTGAAATTTGTGGGAAAAGCGAAATAGAATGAAGGACGAGAAATTATAAAATGGAATTAAGAATAAGACAGTATGATTAGAAAAAATAATCAGGACAAAGGAAAATTGGTGCATTCAAGTGCAAATGTTTCTCCCCCCCCCCACACCAGGCAGCAGATAATATAACGCAGACATACCATAAATTTCGCATTTATGAATTGTCCATTCGGATAATCACATTTAATGTTTCACTGACAGATGAACTATATTCTGAACTATCTGCCACCATAAAAATATTTTAGGTATTTAAGAGCTGTTCCTGTTAGACGTATAACTAAGTTTACTAGCGAAAATTATTCATTTATCAGACTTATAGGAGTTTTAACAAAAGTAAAAGTTTCCTCAAGTGTGTCACAACGTCCAAAGCAAATGAAAATTTTTGCTGCATTTAATTTTTTCAGATGATACAAGTAGTTTCGTCTAAAGTAAGTAATTTTAAAGGGTAAAATAGACTAACAAGTTGAATAATCTGAAACCTTACGTTTTATTACAATTCTTCTCAATAACTCATTTATAGTTAAAGTATTTAATTTGAATTTGAACTCGAATAAGCTTACTATCATTTCCCTTTGTCAGACTAATATCATTGAACTATACCCCTTAAATTTCGTTTTGATCAAATTTTAGCACGAATTTTGGCTACATGATTAAGATTAAAATCGACTACATTAAGATTAAAATCGTAGTAACAATTAAACACAGGTAACATGCCTCAGTTATGTTTTATCACGTGAAAAATCTTGAAGTAACCCACCAAATAAAGCTTTTTGTATTTTCTATCATCTGCACTAAAGAAATTTTAACCTGTGGGGAAAATTTAAAAGCAAAAACTTTACAGGAGAGATCTTACCTGAAGACTTCCATACCCCAACCAGTTAATGCAGTTAGCAGTCGTGGTCCGAAATCTCTTGCTGGATTGAGGGGAGCTCCACAGTTATGGCCAAAAGCAATGATAATTCCGGTCACACCAAGGCCAATCAGTATTGGTTGGGTATGGGGAGGCACTCTGAGGTTTCTCATATCGATTGCTGCACATACCAGTATGAGTAATAATGCAGTACCAACAATCTAAAATGAAAAATTGTGACAAGAGGGAAGATCATTCTCAAACTTTGAAAAGTGCCTCGCCTTAGCAAACATTCTCAAACATGACTGAAATCACGTAAATTCTAGAAGTGTAAATAAATTCCCACCAACTGCTGTCGGTCATACGATGATTTTCTCAAGTATTAGGGCCTATTCCCATAGAATCCGCTAGCGTCAGATTCCGTTGGATCTGATTGATTAAATGGGTCAATAATGGTACTTGATTTGTTAAAAAATTATACGCTGGCGGATTCAATGTAAACCCCAACTCTCGATGGTAAAAATTTAGGTGTTTATAAGCCTATCAACGAGAGGCATCAGAATATTATGCTACCTTAAATCCAGTAGAACTAGATCCATTAATGATTTGGAAGCAGTATTGGCTTAGTTTGTGTTTTAACTGAATATTTTAGGTTAAGATGCGAATTTCGGCTCCGATATCTAAACTTCTTGGGGAAAGTTAACGTAGGTAGACTTTGGCCAGATAATGGATGTCAGCTCATGCTAACTAGAGAACAGCTTTAGTAAAAATATTTCCCCGTAGAATAGCAATTAACATTAGAAACATTGAGCCTGGATTTCATATTTAAAAAACTGATGACATTATCTCTGGCCATAAACATCAATCTTTGATATATATAACTTCCCTTTAGTAATAAAGTTTGTTAAAGTTTGATGGAAAGAATTTATCAATTCGTACGAACACTCATGCAAGTGAATTTCAGTATGTTGGAAGGAAACCTATGTTTCTAATTATTTTCCTACTGTAAGGAAAATCCCCTATGCAAATTTAGTTGACCCACCCTTTGCAAATTTTGAATCAAAATAGACAAACGCTATTTTGTCCTTGTACAATCTTAGATTATGTTTCAACAGCCGACATGCAATATCGCTCTATTACTCTGCCATTTCCTGACAATTTAACAGTAAATTCGAGCAAAAACTACATGAATCAGCCACGTGCCAATATTTTGGCCTACAACGGCGAGTACTTGCAGTAAAATTCATGCTAGGCAACGAGAATACTGAGAAACTTGTTTTCTTTCATCATTTGCCCGTTAAATTATTCCTCCGATCCGTTAACATTTTTTAAATGTTAGTTTTAATAAAATATTCAGTTTGGATTTTGTTTATGTTTAATACAGCTATTCCTATGGTCTTAAAAAAAATTTTTTAGAAGTCACATGCGAGAAATTTACCTGATCCCAGATACATGTGGGGATAGAAGCGAAGTCTTGAGGGTATGTGGCGAATATCTGAGCAGTCGCATTCGAGGATGGGGGAAGTTGCCTCACCCCACCGTCAAATTCAGAAATGGCATCTACGAAAAAGAACGTTTGTTATAGCTAAATTTTAAACTACAGACTAGTTTTAACAGTACAAAAAATAGCTTTCACCAGAAATCACGTTTTATAATCGTCAATATCATGATTTTAGGATGTAATTACCATATGTTTATGTACGAATGGATTCCAAAATACTCACCAATGTAGATTAAATACACTACTGCTGCCGCAAGAAAACTTCCAACGTACTGAGCGAAAACAAATGGAAATACCTGCTTCCACTGGCATTTTCCAACAGTAGCTAGGGCTACAGTGACGGCAGGGTTAACATGACCTCCTACAAAAAGGAAACTGAATAAATTCAAGAGTTTAGTAAGTTGAAACACATTATGGGAAAATTAAGAGACCAAATGAAAAACCGCCAGAACTCATAAGTGATGAAATTACATACAAGTTTAATAAACAGGGAACAAGAATGAAAATGCTGACTAACTCCATTTTCAAAGGTCTGATTTCAAAATCTAAATGCCCAAATGTTCAAACTATGTCCTGTCTTGAAATGATTAGTTAGCAATCGAGAGGTGAATTACCCAGAATGTCTTCGAAATGCATTCAATATCTACGCTGATCACTTAAAAACAGCAAATTTCAGTAAGTTCAATATTAAATGTCTATAATAAAATCAAACCAGGCTTCACTTGATGTATACCAACAGACTGAATATAAAATTGATGAAAACCGGGTCGATAGCGAAATTCTGCAAAATATCTTAATATTTTTCCAGTTAAATAACTTTGAATGTTTACATCCTCATTCTAAAATTTCTTATACACCTGATCACTACTCAAATATTTTTATTCTAATGATTTATCCCTGATCTCCACAACAAAAAAAGGTTAAGTAACCATTAAAGTTATAAGGAAAGAAGTCAGTTTTAGAAAATCTCAACTTTTTTGTACACATAATACATTCTCATTTAAGGAACATTCTTGGGATTTAAAGTACCTGCCCAACTATTAACAAACGTCATTACAACATCTGTTCCCAAAAATAAGTATATCCCCCCTACACACACAGACATTAAGATCCCGCATTGAACTCTAGTGGAATGCGAAAAATTTCAATCAATGTCCTTGCTAATACAACATAAGCTCTTTCTTTCATTAGGAGTAATTAGCGCCTGAAAAGATATTCCAAGTGCTACGCTAGAAATCAATTTTCAGCATTGAAAGAACTTTAGCATATCTTGAAGAAACGTTGAACAAATAGGGTTAAACATGAATGGGGCATTAAAATAACCTATCTAAATTAATACTAGAGAGAATAGAGATAAGTTGACAAATAAACTGTCATTCCTCCAGTATCAGTTGTTTTCGGTTTTAATTCCTAACCATGAGACGAAATGGTATTGAAACAACTGTATTTATCAAAATAATTTAACAAATCGCAACCCGGCAAGAAAAGTGGCAACTCGTGCAGTATTTGAGAAAATTCAACTTAAAGAACTGCTATACAGCTTGAACTAGTATTACAATAAAACTGATACAACTGCCCTCAGGTGGACAAATCGGGACAGAGATGTGTCGCTTTTCGTGCACGATGGGACACTTCATATTTTTCAATGACATAACCTCAAAATTGCAATTTTTGGATTTGTGTCACTTTTCTTGCCGGGGTGTGAAATAAAGGAGACATGTGAGAATACATACCTGAAACTCCTCCGGCAATTAAAACTGCGATCATGACGGCAAAACCCCAACCAAATGCTCCAGCGACGACAGAATTCACGTTCAACCCTCCCAGAACGCAAGTAGCGGCAACTCCGTTGCCCATAACCTGCAACATATCCGTGAGTTCGAAGGAAAATGTTTAAAGTATTTGATATGATATGAAATCAAACCAAAAAGGTGATGTATGCTCCAGTGGTAAAATTTCAGGAGTTTATTCAATCCTCTTACATACACTGTAAATTTAATTAGCCCGTTTTAGATGTACTAGTTTCGAGTCAAAGATTACATTTCAAGCGTTAGTCCTTTCCATTAAGAGATGGGAAGGGAAATAATACCCTTGATTTGTACAAAGAGACACGAATTTAAGAACTTCGTCGTGTTTACCACTGATCTGTGCTTCTTTCGTAATATTGCTTGACACAATACCAGTTCAATAAGGAATGGCCTTGCCAAGCTGTGTCTGTAAAAGGAGTTAGGAATGAGATACATATGGGTAAAGACTGAAATGATCGTAAGTTTCGATCTTCAAGATAAAATACTGGTAAGTAAGTAGGCCTTGAAAGACCAGTTTCTCTCTCATAAGATTTATGACTGGGTGATTACTCTAAAATCCCTCAAACTGATCTGCCAATTCTGGAAATACAAAATTAACGATGCTCTATGCATTAGTATGTCACTTTAGTGGAATCAAATTTTGGTATATACTGAAAAGATAAATATACATACAATGTAGACATCAAACCCTGCAAATTAACAAGAGGTAAAGTATCAGTAAAGGGGGATCAATATCAGTAAAAGGGAAAATTTAGTTGTAACTGATTAGACTATTTAAATTAATCACCAAATTTATTATTTTACAGCAACTTCCTTGCAACTTATAGCAAAAGTTTTCACTTAAAGTGTCCCTTGAAGAGGAGGTACGACTTTGAGTCCCCCCCCCCTTCATTTTAATGAATTCTATTATTTAAACACATTCATTGGTCTATCACACCGCGTATGAGCGATAGAACTTAGTTTCCAAGGCTTAAATACAGACATGTAATGGTAAAATCTGTCAAATTATACTATGGCTGGGTATTCAGGAGATACTAGCGCTTCCCGACTGTTTCCCGCCAGAACCAAGATAACGTACAAAGACAGATTATATTTAAAACGGGACTTTCCCTACATATTCGAACATTTCAACATTCTAGATCGCACAGTATTAAAGAAATCCTTTTATGCTTATCACAACTCTATAGATTAAATAGCAACATGCTAGCAGCACAATTGCTGAAAAATTAGTCCTTGGAGCAATGATTCTCAACCACTGTGCCGCGGCACTTTAATGTGCTTCGAGATTCTTGAAATGTGCTGCCACTGCGATTACTTATCTATAAGCGAAGTCGAGACTTTACCTTGCTCTACAAATCAACGAAACAACTGATTTACGGGAAAAGCACACTTAATTGCATTCGTTCAATTCATTCAGGAAAATTATATAATTAACCAATATTTATGTTGTCATGAACTATCTGATTTCACAACAAGAGAACATATTTTCGATGAAATTAATTCGTATTTACAAGGAATTAAAATTTCGTGGAATTTGTGCTATGGTATTTGCACAGACGGTGCTCCGGCTATGACTGGATCTATAAAAAGATTTGTACCCCATGAAAGGGAACATAAAGCATATATATTAGTTACCCATTGATTTTTTTGGATCGGGAAACACTCATTATAAAACAATTACCATCTGAATTGAAAATAGTGCTGGAACAATGTGTTAAGATTATTAATTCTATAAAATAAAGACCATTAAAAAGTCCATCTAGCCGATTGTGCCAGGCTATGGAATCTAAATACGAATCGTTACTGCACATGGAAGTTAGGTGGTTGTCCAGATGGAAGTTTTATCCCGCGTGCTTGAATTAAAATACAAGATAAGATTTTTTTTTTTTTGAGCAAGATAATGATTTTGTTGATTTGTTGGATGACAAAATATGGTGTGCTAAGCTAGCTTACTTTTCCGATATTTTTTTATATTTAATAACATAAAAGTATGCAAGGACCGAAAGAAAATATTTTTAACTCAAACGATAAATTTTTGGAATTTAAAAAAAAACTATGCAAGAATAAAGCACAAGAAGGTAGTTTAGAAAAGTTTGATTCCGTTCAAAAAGACTGCTATAAAATGATTCATAAAATAGTTTGATTATTTGACAATACTAGAGCAAAGAATTGTTCATTACTTTCCAAATTTATAAATAAAAAAAATTCATTGGATTCGAAATCCGTTTGTGATAAACGTTGGTGTATGAATTAACTTCGAAAGAAAAGGAACTAATTTCAGCGTAATAACAGATTTAATTGCAAAACATTCAGAAGAATCAATTCGTTCGAGATTAATCTTAGATACGATCATCCAACAATCACAAAAAGCTTTAAGTGTGTCACAATTTTCCACATCTTATTTGTGCGAATTCGGATTTTCGGCTTTCACCAACATAAAAACGAAATAAAGATCCAGACTTTTAACTCTTGATCACGAAATGAGAGTAGCATAATTATTTTTACACCCAAATATAGAGGAAGTTATCAAAAAATAAGCTCAAATTTCGCATCAAATGTAATTTGTAGTTAAACATTTTGTTTACTTTGTAATGCAATTTCATTTTATATTTCGATGAAAATTATTTCGTATGCCATTTGTACAAAATATATTATCCATACATCAATTATCCAAGTAAAATTCTTTTAAATTTATCTTATTGTTCGTGTGCCGCCAAATTTTTAAATTATTAAAAGTGTACCGTAACGATAAAAACGGTTGAGAATCACTGCCTTAGAGTAAAAAGCGAATACATAATATTAAGTCTCATTTATAGTTATCACGACATCTGAACTAGACAATGAATGCTAATTAGGCTTACAACCGACGAAAAGTATGTTGAAACGTTTTAGCTTTAAGAACCTAACAATACCTGAAACTAAAACAAATTCAATTAAAAATTTCTAGGTAATAGCTATGCCATCTTTTTAATTTTCTTGGACCCATAACTTAGAACTTTGACATCAGTCACTTTTTCGTCTTATGACGAGAAATGTTAGAAGTCCTTTAACAACAAAATATACCCTCGCTGATTCTTCAAGTTACAGTACCCTTCCTTAAAATTTACTTTAAACAAACTGTAAAAATATTCACATACCACTAGTACGAAAGTACCCAAAAATTCCGAACATGACTCTTTTATTGGAGGTCGAGCAAGTCCATAACAAAATTTGTCAGCAAGACCGGACATGCATGATAACAATCGGCTCATGACTCTGAGTTCTTAAGACGGATAAAAGAAATGGCAATGAGTTTCACTGCCTAAAAGAACGTTCAACGAATCTCTTTTACACTTCAGGAGCTTCAGGAAGAGTAGTGGTAACTACAGTACGTAGGCCGGGCCCTCCACTAATCACTTTTATACCATTTCTTAAGGCTAAACTATCTCCCAGCAAAGATTTAGAAATGAAATGAAATAACATTTTTACGCCAGTGAGCAAAAGACCGAGTTTAGGGGCAAAAGGAAAAATAACCCCTCATTTCAGGACATCTGAAAATGACCATAGGACCATAGGAACATGTGATTAACTGTGTTACCTAGGCCAACGCCTACTGAAAATGAGTGTATTTCGGGCATGTATTTGCATTCAGCTGTTAATATAACACAATACGCCATGACGATTGAAAGAAGCGAAAATGACAATCAGTTGCACCACCCAAAGAACGTTCTACGATTCTCTTGTTTACAAATCCTTAAGGCGAAATTTTTTCTCTGTAAAGGTGTTAACTTATAGTCTCGGGACTTGTGAGAATGATAGGATTGGGGCATATATTTTAACTTAGCTGTTATGCTCATATCGAATATAAAACAATACGTCATGAAACGTCATACTCAAGCGAGCGAAATAGTCGCATACACCGAGACTGAAACATTTGGGCAAGTTAGTGATGTCATGGCATTGCATTAGAAAGTTCACTGCGAAATATCTAGTCATTTGTGCATGTTACAAATAAATGATTGATAACCAGTCAACTCCATTTTGTAAAATTTCTTGCACTTATTTTTCATGGAACCTACATGACACTTTTTAATGAAAGCTTGATGTTTACATCTAACTTACTATATGCTCCATAAAAGCAAAGTTTTGCTTGCAATTTAAGTCTGGTCTCTTCCTTTCATAAGCGATATTAACGAAACGTATTTGTTAGCACATAATTACGAACTTACAGTCTTTAAACATCTAATTACTATCCGAAATTCAGCTCCATGAGAACAAATCTGCAGACTAAAGTAAGCTTAAGTGTAAAAAGAGCTATTCTTTTACATCGTTTCATAAAACGATGTCAATGAGTCTAATTCCTTATTACAGACATTCATGGTTAAATCTGAAGGATTAATGACTTACTTTAAGATTCAAATAATTGTCATTTAAAGGGAATATCATTGTGTTATCATCAAAGGCATGCAAATGCTTCTTGAAAAACATTCGTCTGTGGTTCTGATTGGGTGATTCTCTCAAGTTATTCGAACAAGTGTAAGTATTCCTTAACTCTAATAAATATAAGGTTATCTGTTCAAAATAAATTAAAGGTAGCACTGAATTCTCTATGGATTCTTTCAAAAGATTTAATTATTTGATTTCTTAATCTATCAAACACATTAAATGTAGCCAACCAATCCGAACACAGCACAAACTTCGTGAATAAAATGATTTTATATTACAAAACTGTAATAATATAATAGTTTAAGAAGATGTTTCAACAATAAGCTTGTAACCACGACGAAATTTTGATTCCCTTTAAAACACACTTTTGAATTTAATACAGAAAAAAAAACATAAAGTTTCGAATTGCATTAGCACATGTTCTAAATGAATAAGGGGGAATGGAAATAAACTTTTTGTTTTGAAGGTAAGAAACCTTAATTTCTGAATAAAAATTAATCTATCTGAATTAAGTTCCTTCTCCATCAAATCATTGATGGGAAAGTTGATCCGACATATGAATGATTTCTGTAAATCCGTCTTCAGCTTGGTCCAATACTCATGTATGGTTTCACCATTATTATACAATGCTTATTACCCCACAATTTCTATTTTAAAGAATATGAAATAGCTACATGGTAAAAAATGGGGAAAATGTCGTAGGTATTTGAGGAGAAAATTTGTTTTCAAACAAACAGAAACGTAGTTTCGTGGTAATATGAGACGAATTATTGACTTGCACTAAGTTCCAGCTTTCTGGCTCTCGGTCTAATGACAGCTGGATGTAATGATCCTCCGCCAAAAGCCTTTCATAATACCTTAATATTGCTTTTTATAGGCTGTTTCGTGTCGCAGCGTAGGCGACAGTTTTGGAAAATTAAACAGGTGCAAAGTTGGGCACAAAGAATAGGAGGAGAAGATATATTCCAAACAGCGGATAAATGGTGTACAGATGCAGTTTACGATCTGCTTATGTCAAAAAGGGAGACTATAATTGACATGTAAAAGGGGAACGGTCGAAAAATTGATGGCAAGGAGCGGCGCCCAGCTGCAGTTAATGATCTGGACAGGCAGAAATAGGAAACGAAGAGGTCCGAAATTTGATGTTAGTGAAGGACGAGTTAAGACTTTACGAGCTTCAATGCGTTAGGAGGTCAGTAGGGGTCCGAATAGAAGCGTGTGAATGTAGGGGCGTGAGAATTCTCCAGAAGGGTGCAACGACTGACGCCCCCTTCAATTTTGAGTGGAGGAGATAGTAATATAAAAAAAGAGTTGGAACCAATAAAGGGTATCCATATTTACCCATTGGTCAGGAGGTGGCTACCAATGGAAAGCCTAGAATGAAGTGGGGGAGTTAAGTAAAAGATAGAGATGGAGAGGAAATAATCAGAGAGAAGAGAGAGAGAGATAGAGTTGAAAAGCAATGAGCAGATGAGTTTTAGAATCCGCTGAGGAGAAGTCGGAGTCAAGAAAGACGGAAAGGGCCGCAGACGAATAAAGAAGATAGAGGTGTAAGCCCGCAAGTGCCGATGAATATATGCCCGCCGATTGAAGGATCAACGAGCCGAAAGCCTACCGCGCCGACCCTAACTCAAGGCGCACGCCTAATGACTCCAGGAGCGAAGTCGATCTGACTACGAGCCGATAGCGTAGCCCTAGAAGGAGACACCTGCCTAGGAGCCCAGAACTCTCCCATGCCGCACCCCTTCGTCGAGCGAGCGCCAGCTACCAAGAGGTTGTAAAGTACCGGAGCCCCGTATGCATAGATGATTGCCACCAGCCACCCTCGCCCCGAGTGTAAAGTCCTTGTGCCACAGATGACCGCCGCAAGCCTCCCATCGTCCCTCACGATTCCCCGAGCCGTGCAAGTATCAGGTACGGGATTTTGTTTATTTGGTGATCTTGTGCCGATGCTCAATTAGATTAGGAGGAGGATAGTAGCCGCGCTTAATATTGCATGTTGTCATAGATATATGTTACCGAATATTTGTGGTTTTGTATATATAGTATATATATGTATTGTATTAACATGTTAAATGAGTAGTTATAGAAAGTCAATAAGGAGTAATATTAATGGTATAGGATAAGTGATATGGTATATATATATATGTGTGTGTTGTATTAACATGTTAAAAGATTAATGATAAGAAGTCGATAATGAGTAATGTGAACTGTATAAATAGTGTGTTGATAGTTAATAAATTGATTTGTGATCATACACCTGAGTAATCATTAATCCATTGGGCCAAGCAATGTACTAACCACAATTAAATACTCCACAATAAATATCATAATAACCAAGCTAAACTAATTACGGTGACATTTCGCCTTTCGAAGCATATTCACGATGCATGATGCATTTGACTGATAAAAACAAGGGAACATTGTCTTCTCTTGAGACTTTCTTGACTTGTTAACTTTTTTGCTTGGGGACTTTCATAGTGCCTAGTGCCTCAATTTTTTAGAAGTACCTGACACATTACGTCTTATTTCAATGACACTTTAAACTATATCTGTTCGTGTTTTTCATTCAATGATGCTGTGGATAATGGGAACCTTCTGAGTCTTCTCCTGGCTTGTATTGCAAATTGATGGTTTAAAGTATCAAGATAAGAAATCATACAGGACTAAGGTCATAATTATATCTTCCATACACATCAGTCATCACTGTAAAGAAGATATAGGAAAAAATTGAAATCATAACATACCAAGTAAGACATGTGGGACACGTGACCTAGAAAACACCCATCAAGAAACTTTAGGGCTGTATTTTATCATATAAAACATAGCTCACGAACTTTTTTCGTTGCACTGATTACTGCTAAATTAGTAAATGAATTGCATCTACTTCATTCTATATTTAATCTCAGAAATGTTTATTTCAGTACACAAGTATTGGTACTAATCGATAACCGACACTATCAATTTCAAATCATCACACAATTACAAACACCTATAAAATGATTGAGACCTACTTTTGGGTCATCGAAGTGATTTAAAAGGGAAGTTTATTATAAAAAGAAAAAATATATGCAGGAAAATCTGTAAAGCTGCTGCAGGAAAAGTAGTTCATATTTAGCATGGTTTTAAGTATTTTTTCCTTGAAATCTTTTCCAGCTTTAAAAGTCTAGTAAATATGTAGAGTAAAATCTAGTCACGCATAACTAGAAAATGTGGTAACTCATTAAACTTCTTAATTTAGGTACATTTTTCGTACGTATCCGGTTGGGCAGGTACAAGAAACAATGCACGCCCGATGGACTACTTTACGTGCAACGGGCATGTCGGACTTAAGATTTTTCTTGCCCTGCTAAAAAGCATATAGTTATAATTAGTATTTGTAGACATTGGTGTTTCTAGAGGTTCGTGACATATTTATTTTCTAAACGGGAATTTTCTAAACGATATACTTCACTTTGCATATGAATTTCATCTGGCATAAGCGGAACATTCTAAGATAATATAACCGTGTTAGAGGAGCAGGTATTTTATCTAAATGTCATCAAATGGAGTTTCTAATATTAATGCAACATTAATAAAACTGTCGCTTTCGTTTATTATTTTTTTCTAAACTGATCAGTTTTGTACAAAACGCCATATCTGATGACGACGTAAATGCTTATTTTTGCTTGTTTCGGAAAGAAATGATGAAAATCGTGCATCTTCATCATCTAAGGTATTTTTCGATCAGTTAGTTTGCAGAATTTTCAAAATTTATGCATTTTATCTTAATTTAATAATGTTCTCGTAAAAGTTTTTAAAAATAACACATCCTTTTTAATATTGAATGTTGTTTTGTAATGTTAAATAAAATGTCATGAAAGTTTCTTAATTATGAGTACGAATTTTAAAATTATAAATGTTTAATAATGTTAAATAAAATTATAAAACTTCCTAAGATTTATTATTTTTTTTCTCTATATAATGCAGAGGCACTTGTCGGGAGACATTCGCACAATATACAGCGAAATCGTGTTGGATACTTTATTATGGGAGCACCAATAAGACTGAAGATTTCAGTTTAAGGTTAGTATTTCTCCTGCTTAATGCTGTTCAACAAAAGTACAAACAACAACACATGTAATGAAAAAGGACATTTTCGAGGGTGATAAGTAACGAAAAACAAATTTAACACTTATTAATCCCTCATTTCTCTTGGAACTTTAGAAAGAATAGCGTCCATAAAAATTAGAACAAAGGCCCATAATAACTTGTGAAACCTACCTATAAAGAAATTCTCATCATATTTGGCACGACAGTCCAAGTTGGGCCAGGGCCTTCAATTGAAGATTCCTCCAGGACAGTTCCTCAGTCCAATCACTCTAAAATCTGATTCAACAGAGTCGAGCTATCTTAGTTTTGGCCTTCCTCTTTTCATACTAGTAAAGGGCCTTGCAACAAAAATTTTCTTTACTGGATTTTTTTTCATCTATTCTAGCAATATAAGAGGCCCAATTCATTCTTATAATGTTAAAAATTTTAATAATAACGGGCTCTTTAAAAAAATCTATAGATTTCTGAATTAAAACGTCTCCGCCATAGGCCATTTTCTTTGACGCCACCAAGCATGCTGCTGAGAACCCATCTCTCGAAGACTGCAATTCTGTATTCTCCATTTTTTGTTAGAGACCAAGTTTCCGAACCATACATTAGGACCGGTCTAATGATAGTTTTATAGACATAAAGCTTTGTTTTATAAAGAAATTCTAGGAATCAGAAAAATATATCGTTATAGTCAATGCGATATAGTCAAATGCGATATTTGGTTAAAGCATAATAAAATTTTTAATAATATTTGTCATCACTTTTGATAATGATTTTTAATAAATTTTAGAACACATAAACTCGAAACGAATAATCAAATAGTAGCATTACACAATGGGAATGATTATGTGAGTAAATTAGAGGTATCTCATTCCAGTTCAAAATTAAAACAATCGGTATTAAAAATATACCAATTAATAATATTTCACCAGCTTATTATACATGGCCAAAATATCAAAAATGGCTTATACATCATTAACCGATATGGAGATGCACGCTTTGAGACCCTGCTCTATTGCAGTCAGTTGTTACAAAGTTGGTTTAATTTTTTAATGAAACTTCTACTGAAACTTCTACTTCACAGCGAAACTTACAAGCAAGGAAAGGTTATTACTCAAACTCCGCTATATGAACCAATGGTTTTTTTTTATTTTTTATTAAACCAATAAGCAAATGCAGCTCTGTGAGGACCAACTAGAAATTGCAAAACCGGACTAAAAATTCAGAACCGGGTTTCTGTACTCAAATTTTTCCAGAACTGGATACCCGGGTATGAATAATACTTGAACCAGAAAACATTTGCCCTAAATAGTAATGAAGAAATTTGTATTTATTTATAATGTATAGAATTTTAGTTTATTCCGTAAGTTAAAAAAAAAAACCTATTTCTTTTTAATTTATTTTAGGTTAATTTAGGGAAATGGGTTCTAAAACCCGAAATTAGCGAATTTCCTATGAAGATTATATGTTATGGGTTTTTTCTATTGGCCATTAGATTAGAAATTTGAAGACTGAATTGCATGAATTTAGATAGTATAAAATGCAATCTATTTTTGTTGTGTATTATATTGTAATCGGTAAAATTTCTTTTGGAAATTTTCTATGAAATAATTTTAACGTAGGATTACGTTCCTCCATAACGGTCCTTCGGAAAGCAAAATTTCAGACGGTAAAACCGTCCGTCCATCAGTCCTCGCGAGTTATAATTTTGGCAGCTTGCCAAACTCAGTCTGTACCGCTTCGACAAGCATTAAACAGTTAAACAGAAAAGTACCAAAATGCGTTACAATTTTGACATACATATATGTATATATATATATGCATATGAAATATATACAGATACATATATACATAACACATACATACATATACACATACAAAAGAGGTAAGCAACGATAAGTAACCCTACATTAATAACCCGCGGTAGTTTCATTAGAAGAGACTATATGATTTTTTTTTTTTTAAGCAAATGACACCTGATAGCATATCTTTTGACAGCAAGCGAGGATTGACTTCTGGGTTGGTTGAGAATGATCTAGTAGTTAATACTGTGGTTGCACTTAAGGGTCCCAAAGATCTAGTAGCATGAGGGGAACCACGAAGCTTTTTTGTGCGGGCCGAAACACTCACACTCATTATCAGGCAGGTGATTTTGTAAATACAAATTTAAAACCGAGTGCCTGAAAAATACAAAATTGTACAAAAATGGGCCAGCTGCTGCTTACGTTGTTCACATCAATGTATCTTTGTAAGTCATCCAATTTCCAAATAACATATGCTATGAATGTATATAGAAAATGGCTTTCTGATTCTTAACTTGATGACGTGTTGAGAGTAGCATGTAGCAAGTATTAACCCAGACCCTGATTTTCCATTAGGCCCAGTAAGCCCGGTCCTAGGAGCCCCCAATTGTTGAGGGCCCCCCAAAATTTTAATTTTAAAAGGAAAAAAAGAAAAAAATTCCCAATTCAAATTTTTTTAAACTTTTTTTATAGCAATTTTTTTATATATTCTTTCAAATTTGATTGATTGGTTCATCATATGTATAGTTATAGGTATAGTTCATCATATGTATGTTATAGTGTATATAAGGGATTAATAAGTTTTTCTGGTTGCATTTTTTTGGTATTTTAATGATGAAGTTAATATGTTGTATTGCTTTTTGTTATTTGATAATGTTCTAGGCATCTATGCTTCAAATAGCCAATTCTTGGTAAAATGGTACTTTCACAATGATGCATGATTATTTTTTATGTTTGTTAATTTTGGAAATGTTATGCCCACATCAGTGTTAGGGGGCCCCCATCCCGAAAAAAACAAATTTGAAACTGAGTGCCTGAAAAATACAAAATAGTCAAGAATTTTCCTATCATTAATTGTGCCTATAGTCAAGAATTTTCTTAATCGGGCCCTGTATTAACCTGATTTGTCAAAAATAGTCAAAAGTTTGTCCCAACATAAAAAAAAATCACAATCCTTTTTAAATAAATGTTTAAATGCATTTAGGTTTTGATTTTCATTTTTTGATGTGGACGTTCAAATTACCAAAAATAGAACAAAAATTAGAATTTTTTTAATTTATGAAATATGTAAATATTGGAATAAAATGCATTTAAAATGTCTAGTGAGTGTAAGTAAAATGAAAACTTGGTGGCTTTAGAAATGTAAGTATTAAAGGTAGGTGAAAAAAACATCTTTTAAATGGCTTTTTCTCAATATGAGTTATTTCCAGATTTGTATGTCTTTGAAATACTCCTAGCGTCATAATTTTTGACGAAATTTATAAAATTTATAATAAAGACTCCTGTAATACATCAAAATAAAGTTATCTATTTATTTTAGGTTTCGATATCATCCAGATTATCAAAGTTTAACTTAAGTGTAGAAAAGTACAAAATTTCACAAAAATTCAGAGTACAAGCATAAAAATACGAGTATTTCCTAAAAATTAACTATTCAACGAAAGCACAAAGCAATACAAAAATCTGTTCAAAATGTATTCATAAGCAATATAAACGCAAAATTAAAGGGGAGGTTAAAAATTGGATCGCAAGGAGCATTTAAGAAAACTATTTCAATTTTTAAAATATAAAAAAATTAAATATTTATGAAATTTTGTAAGGTGTTTAATATAGTTATACTTTAATGAATATATATATGCAAAGTTTCATATCTCTGAGGTAAAAATTTCAATAACCAAAACTGTTTATCCCCATTAAAATGTTTTTGGATCTTTAGATTTACTACATTCGAATACCTGGTTCTACATCCACTGGAATCGAATATTCGGTTCTAATAATTTCCCCCGGGTTCTGCAATCCCCACGGCCAACTATCGTATGTCTTCAAAACAGAGTTTATTGACGCTGTCATCGCTGATGTAATTGTTTTTAAAATGTCAATAATTTCCCAAATGTATTTACAATACATTTAAATTTAATAAAAATTTTAAGTTTACAACTTAGATTTTTATTACACTGAAATAAGTTGTTTGAATTTTTTTTTTTAAACATTTTTCTCGAATACCAGGTGGTTTGATAATGACTTTTATTTTTTTTTTCTCTATTAATATTTTTCATATGAAATACAATACGCATTATGAAATAAATGAGTAATAAATGAACGAATGAAATAAATATTTGTAGCTAAAGTAAGCGCAGTAAGGGCGTTTCGTAATTTCTTAGCGTCACTTCTTGAGGAAATAAAAAAAATTAAGCTAATATTGTTAAATTCAGATTAACAACAGTACCTGAGATAATCTATTATTTCTGTTTATCTTTTCAGATTTACTCCATTCACAATTTCTCTAAATTTAATCTTTATAAACTTATATGGTGTTAAATATATTTTTTTTATTGTTATATCAAAAAATATATTTAACACCATCAATCCATGCGTCGTTGTTTATCTTTTTTAGTTAATTTCCCTCTTATATAAACAAGTTTCTCACTTGAAGGCTTTCTCAGTTAGAAATTAAAAACATTTATTTTATACAAAGGAATCACACAGTTTTATTATTTGTGTAAAAATCGATGAATTGTTATAAGGTTATAAATGAACGAATGAAATAAATATTTGTAGCTAAAGTAAGCGCAGTAAGGGCGTTTCGTAATTTCTTAGCGTCACTTCTTGGGGAAATAAAAAAATTAAGCTAATATTGTTAAATTCAGATTAACAACAGTACCTGAGATAATCTATTATCTCTGTTTATCTTTTCAGATTTACTCCATTCACAATTTCTCTAAATTTAATCTTTATAAACTTATATGGTGTTAAATATATTTTTTGATTGTTATATCAAAAAATATATTTAACAGCATCAATCCATGCGTCGTTGTTTATCTTTTTTAGTTAATTTCCTTCTTATATAAACAAGTTTCTCACTTGAAGGCTTTCTCAGTTAGAAATTAAAAACATTTATTTTATACAAATGAATCACACAGTTTTATTATTTGAGTAAAAATCGATGTAATTGTTATAAGGTTATAAAAAAATTTAAAAATTTAAAAATATTTGTTTTTTCTCGTATTTTAATCTAGAATTTCATTGAAATGGAAGTATAAATAAATATATATATATATATATATATATATATATATATATATATATATATATATACTTATTTTTCTACTGTAATTTACTAGTACTTAATACAGCTGCTTGCTATGATGAAGCATTTGTGACATCGGAATAATTGATTTATAGCAGCAGCAAGCGTTTTACAAGAATGGGGCGCTTTATTTGTGAAACAACTGCGCGTTTAGCGACATCTAGTGTACGAAATCGAAGTACTTTTCTCTTATTAATGCTTTGCAGCGTTTGTTTGTGATCTAGAACCCCTATTAAAATTAATTTCAAATAACGTTATCCTTTAGTTGTCAAGAAAGTGTAAGGATAAACGTATAGATGAAATATTTAAATTTCAATCGTCATCTATGAAATATTTCATTTTCAATGAAAATTTGTTTTAAAACTAATTTTTAAACTTTCCACACACGTTAAGAAAGAAAACAAATAGAATCAGCACCAGTTTGACAACATCAAACATAGTTTTATAATATATTCTATAGATACTTTTAAAATATATTCCACAAATATATTTTAAATGTACTAATATGGACTAATGTACTAATATGGACTAATATGTACTAATATGGACAGATTTTTAAGCAGATTTAAGTACTTAACCAGAAATTGTTATTTTTTTTTAAATCATCAACATATCAGCACATCATTGTAATTGTTTTATATTTGATTTGTTGACTCACTACTAAAAAAATTATTTACTCAAGTCATTGTTTCCCTCGTTGTATTAAATGCTTTTTAAAAAATTATAATACAGTAAAACTGCAAAATGATTGTTACTAAATAACAGCTTTGTCTTTAAATGCACGTTAAAAATTAAAAATGGCAACTAGTTTTTTAATATTTAATATACTTCTTTACTGAGCCGGAAATCATTACTTTCTATTCTCTGTACGGCCAAGACACAAACACATATGAAAGATTATTTATTGGGGGTCGATTAATAAGTCCGTGCAAAATCCAAGAGATGGCGCCACTGCACTAAAATTAGTATTCTCATAATTGGCAAGTTTCGAAGTAACCCTTGCCAAATTGTAACAAATTCGAAGCCTAGTCTATGATTGGTAGCCATTTTCATCGGTCAACTATTGTAACTGTTCAAACAATAAAGAAAAACGAATACCGCGTGTTGTTAAAACGTTAATTTTTGTGCAAAAAAAACTAAATCCAGGCTTGATAAATATTTTGGTGAGTCTGCACATTCGTTTTGAGGGTATTACTAGTGATTTGTGGATTTTCGTTGCGGCCGAATGAGCTCAAAGTACCCTGAACGTTCTGATTGCTTTGCTAATGTCACTTTTCCAGAAATTAGTTTTAAAAAAACCATGATATGGTAATGAAGGAAGCTTAAATGTGCAAGATATTTCTGACGCTGTTGGCATCTCGTCAGAGCGTGTACATAATATATCGCATTACTATTTACATGGGATATGAGAAAGCTGTTGGGAAGGTGGGTATCGCGTTTGCTGGCAATCATCAGAAACGTGAACGAGTGGACATTTGGTAGGGCGATGTGGTTTTGCCCACGGTCATTCTCTGCATGCCTTCACCGCCAAGTTGTGGGTTCGATTCCCGCTTGTCCGAGGACAAGGCTTAGATTAGAGAGCTTTGTTGGCCAACTTATTTGGTGCTCTCATAATAAATAAACCAACATAGTTCCCGCAAGAAAGTTAAATTTGCAGTTCCCACTTAAAATAAATGTTAAGTTGCATTAATTACTCTCACGGCCGACAGATTGTGACAAATGACAAAGATCGGTGTACTCTTTTCTGAGGATGAATTAGATACTCTCATGCTCACAATTGTTAGGCCTATTATTGAACACTTGTACTCTAAGCATCAACTGTAACTCTCACATTAATAAATAAAACAAAAATTATTTTCAGTGATTTTAAATGTAGTCCTCTAATGTATTAGTATACTGAATCCCATTGCTAGTTTTGAAACTGAATTAATATATGATATTCTGATGTTTATTACTTACATCTTTCCACAAATGAATAAAATCAGTAATGAAGTAAGTATTTATTTGAACTTAAATTTAACATGTTTCTGATATATGTTCAACTTTGATTTAATTTTTAAAAAATTTTAAAAACTAAAATTCTAACGAGGTTGGCCCAAGTTTTTAATCTCATTCCTAAGAGCTCCCAAAAACGTAAAAAGGTTGGGAATCCCTTCTCTAAACCCTCAAAACGATGATGATTATACCTATAGTGATCATCATAAAATTGTTGAGGCAAATAATAATACCCTTTTTATGCATTTTTCATTCGTAGAAAATATTTTTCATTCAACCATAAAAATAAATCTTTATATATTATTATATATAACGATATGTTAGACTATTATGATGCGATTATGATGCTTCATGTCACGACAAAATATACTTCGTTTTCCATTTAAGGCCAATTACCTTCTTTCCCATAAATTTTATCGGTAAATTCAAACGGACAAATCATAGGATAAAGGAATTCCTTTCATATCTCGTTTCATAATGTTGTTTATGCTTCATAACACAGTTGATAATGCACGAAGGAGACCTATTAAAAGTAAATTATGTGATATTTGCGGCAGTTTTTCAAAGGTTCTGGTTAGATTAAATTTATGTATTTATGTAGATATGTGTTGTTATTATATACTAAAACTGAAAAATTTGTGTATAACAGAGATCGGATTATTATCTTTCTAGGCATCTTTCTAATTTTCCAGATTTTTATTAGAATATTTTGTTCAAGAAAAATTTTAAATGCTTTACAACTTTTACTACTTCTTGGGATCAAAGGAAAATTAAATTCGGGCAATGTTTTCCTGCCTACCGTGAGTCATAATGAAATAAGACTCATGAATATTATTTCAAAACATACGGGTGTTGGCGTACAATACCAGAGACTGAGTTCGAGTCTCACTACTGTAACCGTTCGGAATAGGCTTTAAGCGGTCGGTCCCGGGTCCCGGTCCAATTAGCCCTCGTGCAGCACAAAAAAAAACCTTACCGCTTTCAACGAAACAAACGGATATTTTGCACTTCGAATAAGCATCCCCAAGTCGAGAAAAACACTTGAGTTGCAAAAATTATGGTAAAATTGCTTTATGTGATTACTTGAATCTAAGTAAAATAATCAAAATTATGGAGCTAGTAACGACGGTTTTCTTGGGGAGATGATGGAACTATTATCTCCAAGCATCGAGGCAGGTGTTCTACCAAATGAACTTTCCCGGTGTTTTGAGGAAGAGTTATTTCTTATGACTTACCATTACACGTTTCCTCATTTCTTTTTTTTTTCACTTAGTAATATCATTTATTTTATTTATTTGTTTTCGGTGGAGTTGATTTTTTTTCCTTCCCCGACTTCTCATGCACATATGATCAGTAACGAATTAACTCGTGTTTAGCCTGAAAGCTAATGAGCGTGACCGTTCAACAACGTGTTAAATAAGAGTATTCTTCTGGTGAATCATCTCTGTCAATAAACTTATGTTTAAGTTAATAAATAATTCTACAACAAGTTGAAACAGCATGTAAGAGAAAATATGTTCAATAGAATAGTTTTAGCTGTGAATACTAGACATTTAATAGACTGAGTGATTTTTGTAGATAGTAATGTAATTAGACTCAATAATTTAACTTTCCATGTTAAAAAAGTACATAATGATATTGTAGAGTTTTGAGTTACTGGTTTAGTTATTTTGGATCACAACATTAGCGGTTGCGTATGATTGGGCTCGGTGATCGAAATCTGACTCCATAATTTGTATTTCCTGTTGATATGAATTCTCGACTGCATATAATTCAAATTAAGACACAGTATTCACTATATTAATACACTTTAATCACATAACATAACAAAATTAACATTTAAACGAAATGCGTCATTTACAAGACATGACGTGCGTTAGCTAAGTACACGTGCTTAGTTAGCACTAAAAAACGCTTTGCACTGCAAGGTCTAAATCCGCGTCCGTCTTCAACCAAGTCCACAAGCGTAGTCCAAATGGGAAGAGAAGATCGAAGAGGGTAGAAAAAACAGGCGGCTAGAATCTGCCCTTCGACAATACGAACACGGACTGTGATTGGTCGATGGGCGGAGCCGCTCACTTTTCTGGCTGTGACGTAGTTTTCGTCCCTTTAACTATAGTATTTTTCTAGAATTTTCGCGTGCAACCGTTGCACTGTGCTAACGTGTTGGCTTTGTATTACCGATGTTGTGAGGTTGATCCCAGGCGGTGCCGTTTTCTTTCCAAACTTTCCATCTTACTATATTTAGCTTTCCCCCCTAGAACTCTACAATCATCTCAATACGAAAATGTATGACCCCCGAAAAGGGCTCTTTTTTTATGGTTATTTGCAGTTCTTATTTAAGTACTTCTTAAGTTTAACTTTTCTTTTTCTGCTATGGGCCATTTCTCCTATCTTAATAAATTTTGTACCGTGGAATTTTAATTTTTTAACTTCTTAATTTTTAAACTTTTTAAATTTTTAATTTTATCCTCAATTAATTTCTTACCGAAATTACTTCTTTAATTTTTTAGTTCTTAACTTTTTACCTTTTAAATTTTAACTTTTCCTACTTTAAATTTTTTACTAATGAGCACATGGACCTTGATATTAATAACTTGCTTACAGGAGATAGTCTTCAAGACTTAGGCACTCCACTTGCAAAGGCACTGCACTCGTACATTTTTAAACTTACATGTATTTCGAATTCATTTAAGAGAGGTTCATAATTAATTATCAAGATCAAGATCAAAGCAAAGAAAAGACTTTTAATTCTAAGAATGCTAAGAATGATTAATTTTGATATGTATTTTTATGTAGGAACTTGCATATCTATGAGTTGATGCATTGAGATGAGCAACTGTATTCCCATACTGTTAAAGAAATCTGATGAATAAAAAATCTTTTGATTTCAATTAATGTCTCAGATGAAACATTTGTTTAAGATGTATAATCTGAGAACATATCAGTCTTCAGATCTCACATTTCAATCCAAGGATTAATTTTGGGTACAAATAACAGTGATCTTTCATTTTAGGGGAATGAAATTTCACTTTTTGATCGGTGTATGGTTTTTGAAATGTCACAGCCTTTCTTACACAAGGATTAAACAAACTTGACATTAATTTAGAACCCTGTGAAGATAAAAAACATTCTCATCCTACATGTGTAAGTAGATTTTGCAGTTTTGGCCAACCCTGAAATCAAGGAAATAGACAGAAAAATTATTTACCAGTTCCTTGGAAGTGTTTTTGTATTAGAAAAACAATGATTTAAAACTTTAATTGCAAATGGATGGGGTAATTGTAAATTGCATTTTACAGCTTTTTAAAACTGATATTTTATTAATTTTTTTATACCACATAAGAAGAAAGGTTAAAATAACAATCTACAGTTAAGTTAAAATGTTATGATCATTCATATACTGTTTATAATTGCTTTAAGAATACATTGAGTTTAATTTTTTTTTAATTCTCTTATGTAGATTATTCAGTGAAATCCAACTTTTTGGAATGAAAAATCTAGCTATTATGCCCCCCCCCAAAATGTTATAACATTATTTGAGCTTACAAATGAACATAATTGTTTAATCACATAGTTTTTTTATTTGTATAATATCTGAAAATCTTCAAAAACTTGCATTGAAACAGTTGATGAAATAATGGTTATAACTCGCACTTTGTCTGTTATACAACTAAACAAGACCTTTCAATTTTTGCTTGATATTGTAGGCAGAGAAGATCTTGAGAATGACTTCACTAATTTTTTTCACATATTTTTGAATATGTACGCTACAATATAAACAAATATAGTCTCCGAACCGAGTATGTAAAAAGGGGTACGTTGTTAAATTACATAACGAAGAGGAAATGCATCTTAAAACTGCTCGCTGTATTATAAAAAAGAAAGTTATGTACTAGATTTTGCCAATTTTGATGCATCAGCAAACGAATGGAAACGTGGTATTGAAGAAGATACAAACTGTAATTTTGTTCTAAGTTGTAAAATATACTCATCTAAAAATAATTCTGTGCAATATTTTAAGAATCATCACTCTGGATTTTGGGCCTCAGAAGCCAAAGTACTTATATAAAAAGACACTAGATGACAAGAAAAGCAATAGGTACCGTCTACAAGAAATAAGTTTATTCCATGATTAAGACAAAGGACTGCAGGAAATTCTTAAAATCTATGAATAAAAATAAAACATACAAAAGGATTATAATGGACAATTAAGTTCCACTTATTTTTATCCAGAGGATATTACTGCAAAAATTGCATCCAAACTAATGATTTATAGCAGCTGGTGAAAGGTGTAAGATCATCGACTCAAGCACAATTGTCACGAAAGAAAAAAATTATTTGTATTACTGGAATCCGCTTAGACCAAGTCTCAGTCTGACTATTTATTTGCATTGTAAAGAACTAATAAATGATCTCAACTTCAAAAGACAGTACTCTGCGGACTATTTTTAAAAGTTGAGAACTTACATTTAGTACGTATGTGAACTAATAAAAGGTCTGTATTGTGTAATTCTGAAAATTTAAATATACTGCTATCAAACTCAAAGATTTTTCATTTAACAAGTGCAAAATTTCGGATTTTTATGCATGAAATGGGGATAACCGAGAATGAGCAATGAACCGAACGGGTTTTTTTCCAGGTGTGATGAGTCTTATCGCATAGTGGTCACTAATTGAGGGAAATTTTCTGCTTAAGTTAATGTGTTACATTTCTGAAGTTTTCCTCCTGAAAACGTTCTAACTCCTCCCACCGTAGTGGGTGCATTAGATTATAGTTTTAAATTGATTATCTTGTTAATGTTGATTTTTATTTTATATTATTGAACATATTTGAGAGTGATATTAATATATCACTACACGAAAGTATCAGTGCATTTTAAAGATATATAAAAGTTTATGAAGAAGAAATAAAATTTATTTAGATTAATGGGTCATTTTTTTAGGTATATTAAGCAAATATGAATAAGCGTCTTTTATGATAGTGTGACAGCTATTTTAAAAGTTCCGTTAATGTATCCAGTTGCTTGCTTCAGTTGCTCAAAGCAAGGGCATGGAAATCACCTTATCTTTTTCCAACATATTGCAAGAAATGGCTTTTCTTATTAGTATGTTTGATTATTAGACACAGTAATGTGAATAGTTTAATATTTTACGAACCACTGTCTAAAATATAATTGATTGAATTATTTCCTTAATAGAAATGTTTTGGTGTCATATGCAAATATTCCAGTGTTTTAAATACTTCATATGTTTAATTTAATTTTCCCCTAATAAGTTCATGAAACTTTTGCGGTATATGACTTTACAAATACACCTATGGTAGCGGGAGGAAATAGCTAATGCTTACACCGCCATCCGACCTTGGACCAAGGCAGCATTGAAGAGCAAGGTTTTGCCTTTTCAAGGATTCCTCAGCAATGTATAGACGATGTGTACGCTGCAGGGGAAATACAGTGAAACAACAATTTATTTTAACCCGTATTTAACGATTTTCTACATATAACGTCATTTTTCATGTGTCCCAATTAATTTCCTATTCTTGTAATGTTAAAAAATCAACAGATTAAACGTTCATTCTGAAATATTTCCCTCATTTAACTTTTTTTTTTCAGCGGGGGAAAAACTCAAATTTTCCTTAAATAGTCAAAAATTTTGATGAAAAAAAGATAAATCTTTCTTATCAATACGTGCAATACTCGGAATCTCCCCTCTATTTGTCCTTTCTTACCAACTGTGGGTGCAATATTCGTCTCTCTTTGTTTAAAAAGAAGGAAGACCACCACAAGACAAAAGGCAGATTCGTAGAATCCCGCTGACCATTACCTTTTTATCTGATTGAATGTTATATCCTCTATGCTTTCTGTAGTAGAGCGGAGGTGATAGCATTCGTTAGAGAATTTTCGTTAACTTTAGATGGTAAAAATATGGCGTTAAAATCAAAGAGATTTTCTTTGTTGGGAAAAGCGGAAATCATCAGGAAAGCCAAAGATTACAATGGCATTAAAACTGATTTTACTAATCTAATCGGAATTCCATTTTCAACTTTGGGAACAATTTTAAAGCAAGCAGATTTAATGGGGCAAAATTTGGAAAAGATGGGAAAATTGGTTAAAAAAAGAAAAAAAAATTTCACCGAGGAATTGGAATATTTCCTTTTTCAATGGTTCAACGAAGTTCGTGCAACAAACATTCCTATAAATGGTCCCGTTTTGAAAGAGAAATTGCTTCTAAACTGGGAATTCAAGAATTCACAGTTTCAAACTGTTGGATAGACCGCTTTAAAAAGAGGCATATTTTATCCTACAAGTTTATTTGTGGCGAGTCTGCTGGAATCGATTTTGAGACTGTCCAAGAAAAGATGGAGAACACACTGTCATCTTTGATAAAAAAAATGTTCTAGTAAAGATATTTTCAATGCTGACGAGACAGGATTGTTTTGTTTTACTATTTTCTTCCTAATAAGACTTTTGCAGTAAAGGGTGAAAATATCTATGTTGGGAAACTTTCCAAACTGCGAGACTGTTTTTCTCTGCACGAATCCAGACGGGAGTGAAAAGATAAACAGCATTAGCTGTTTAAAAATAAAAAAATTGAGGTGTTTCAAGAATGTAAAGAGCTTTCCTACTGAATATGACTCAAAAAAAGTTATTGGACGACAAGATCAATTTTTGAAAAAAATTTTCCCAAATTGGACATACAAATGCGCTTACAGAAACGTAAGATTATTTTGTTGTTGATGAATGTACAGCCCAAATTACATTTAAAGCCCATGTACTTTTAAAGTTAAAAAATGTTCGAATGGAATTTTTCCCTGCCAATTATACAAGCAAAGTTCAACCTTGTGATTTGGAGATCATATGATCGTTCAAAGTAAACTATAAAAACCAACTTTTGAAAAAATATCTTCTTAGTATGGATTCTGGAGGCAAGAAAAAATGGATAAACTTACTAGAAGCTCTTCATATGATTTCTTCAACATGAGAGAGAGTCTAGGGAAAATGTATCTCGAATTCTTTTGCAAAAGATGGAAGACAGAGGTAAAGAATTTGAGTACGAGGAGAGAGAAAATGAATATTGCAATGAAATGGGTGAGTTCTTTTCTTGCTCAGATAGAGATCTCGAGAGTATCTAGCTGGCGATTCAAACGTCATGACATCAGAGATTCTGACTCTAAGTGATTTGATAGACTCAGAATTGGACAGTTCGGTTAATGATGAATATGATGAGGAACATGGAATTCCTTTTGCGACAGATTCCATCCAAGCTTTGAAAACAGTGAAAGCGTTCCTTTCAAAAAGTGAAGGCCAAGAGAAAAACTTACAAAACTCATATATGTTGAGAATAAGATTTGTTATGTAGCTACTAAAAATATGACGTTAAGTAAAATAGCCAATTTCTTTAAAGTATAATTTAGAAAACTGATGTCTAAACCATTATAAATGAAGAATTAAAGGTATATGTTAGTCTTTATCTTTTGATCAGTGTTTTGTTTCTGTCTTACCCCGATTTAACGTTTTCCCACATATAGCATCATTTCTTTACGGTCCCTTGAATAACGTAAAATCAGAATTTCACTGCAATTCCAAATGTGGAACTTAGTAGAAGAGGTTAAAAAATACGGGGATATGTGCAAAAAGGGGAGGAGGGTTGTTGGGAAAATAGAGCTATTGCGTTTATTCTTCAGGCGTCACATATGACTTATTTATCCGTCTGTGTGGGGAATATTCAGCTTAACCAATCTCACATTTTCCCAGAATATTTCCAAGAAACTTTCTGGTATTTGTACCAGAAAGAAACACTCTGGTACTTCTCCTACCTAAGGGCCTGTTCACATAACAGTCCGTCAGCGTAAGCGTTAAATTTTAATCAATCATACAGCTGAGCGCTTTGAAACCATCCGTTGACTCCCGTATCATCATCCGTGAACACACCGTTGACCTTTTACGCTTACGCTAACGGACTGCTATGTGAACAGGTCTTAACGGGTTTAAACGCCATCGGAGTGAGGCGGCCATCTTGGAGACCTTTGGAGAACAAAACTAGGAAACCCTATGGAGATTTAGCATTGCCTCCTTTTTTGCGGAGACTTGCTTGAAATTTATCCATATTTAAAGAAATTCCTACTATGTAAACCTTAGTTTATTTAAAATCTACGATTTCTGATAAAAAATTACGGACACGCTGTTTTTAATGAGAAAAACAATAAATATTATTTACTTTCGAATTTCACTTTGCCAAACACTGCCTAGTAGACGATAAGCGTATTGAAATAGAAAATTAGGATAACCTTTATATGGTAACCATCTAAATAGAGATGCCGAATCATTTTGGGATTGTTTAGATTAATTCATTTCCGGTGTCTATTAGCTGTGTGCAATGACGACAAGTTACGATATCTTCTTTTTTTTCTGCGGGAATTTAAATTTAATAAAACGAGGGCACGATGCTTTGAAGTCTTCCCACTTACAGTCGTTTTATTACGACCCGTGTAGGATTATATTTGCATGTGTTCATGCATCAATGAAAAATAAAACTTACGATGTTGAAGTAAGTTTAATTTGTGTTTTTTTTCTCTCAAATCTCCTTTTGCCTATTTAAAAAAAATACACTCAAGAGCCAAAACATTATGACCACCCCTACATTTTGCAATGAATTCGCCTGGATGACGTGGAAGGCACGTGATCAGGTGGAAGTGGTATTTAACTGTTGCTGGAGAGTCTGAAGAATCATTCTTTCGCTTACTTCTGTGTGTGATGGGAAAGGCTGCGGATCTAAGCGACTTTGATAGAGGGTAGATTGTAATGGCTCGAAGGCTCGGAACAAGTATTTCCAAAACTGCACGACTCGTGAGTTGTTCGCGACCTACAGTTGTCAGTACTTATGCAAAGTGGATGAATGACGGTGAAACCAGCAGTAGACGACATGGTGTTGGACGTCCACACGCTATCAAAGAAAAAGGTCGTCGGAGACTGTCTCGCATGGTGAAGCAAAACCGGAGCCAGACAGTGGCTCAGCAGATATCCCAATACACAATACAATGCAGGGCCAAGTAGAATAGTATCGCAGCACACTGTTCAGCGGACACTGCTGGATATGGGGCTACGCAGCAAACGTCCCACTCTTGTGCCTTTGCTGACCAAGCGTCATCGCCAACTGCGCCTGCGCTGGGCCCGGGAACATCGCGACTAGTCCATGGATCAGTGGGAGAGAGTTGCCTGGTCAGATGAATCACGGTTTGTCATTCATCACGCCGATGGCCGTGTCAGGATACGCCGTCTTCCAAGAGAACTGTTGCTCCCTCAATGTACAGTAGGTCATACACAGGCCGGTGGTGGCGGTATTATGCTTTGGGGGACGTTCTCTTGGGCGTCTCTGGGACCCGTGGTTGTGGTAGAGCAGACCATGAATGCTACAGGGTATCTGAACATCATTGCGGACCAGTTGCACCCTTACATGGTCTCTGTTTTTCCAGCTGGAAATGGAATGTTCCAACAGGACAACGCCCCGTGCCACAAGGCTAAAATTGTGTTGGAGTGGTTCCAGGAACATGATGCTGAATTCCAGTTAATGTCCTGGCGCCTAACTCACCGGATCTCAATCCGATAGAACACATTTGGGATGTCATGGGACGGCAGCTGAGAGTTCAAAGACCACCAATTCGCAATATCTCGGATTTGCGTGACCGTTGCTTAAACATCTGGTACAATCTGTCTCCGGCCATCTACCAAGGACTTGTGGCATCCATGCCAAGGCGGGTTGAAGCTGTGTTGCGCGCCAAAGGTGGGCCAACTCGTTATTGACAGGTGGTCATAATGTTTTGGCTCTTGAGTGTATATGCTCTTCTGATTGATTAATATTTATCTAGTATTTCAGTTATAAATCTGACTTTTTATAATTGAAACATATCAAATTCCTACACATATGATTACTTCTGAATAATTTTCCTGTTGACTTTCGAAGTAGATAATGATAGTTTATTTTAGTGTGAAAATTAAAGTTTACGCACTATAAAACACGATTAAAAAGTGTTAAACTCACTATCGCCATTATGGCTCTTTCCGGAGTACCTGGGCTTATCCAGAGATGACTATAATTAATTTGAGTAAGGGTACTCGTGAAATTGGTCAGTAGTGGTTTTTAAGATATAATTTTTGCTGAGTTAAGAGAATTAAAATTTAAACTTAAATTTTTGTTTTTAATTAAATGAAAAAACGTACACACACAGAGAGAAAAAAGAAAGGAAAGAAAACGGGCCTTTTGGGGGCGATCACAAAAGAAGTAAAATGGGATTTTATTTAGCATAAGGGATTCTTCAATTACTGTCTATTAAATATGAGTTTTTTCTATTTTAGATCTCATTTCTTATCACTAGAAGCATCGACTTTTTTTGCCAAGCATTGGTGCTGTTTTATTATCTGAATTTGAAGGTTAAACTTCAATAGAATACATGACATAATTTTTATGAGCATCGTAGTTTAAATATTGCTGCCTCCCAAAAACAATTTAAAAATTCTCCTTATTTTGATCATTAATTTTTTAAATCTTTGTTCTTAGATTCTTATTTTTATCTCTAAGAAATCCGTAAGGATTACGTATTTTTTTCATGTTGTATGAAATCCCCCCCCCCCTTTTTTCACAATGGAAGTAGGATAAGAACATGTGTGCTTTAAATTCCGATGACTGCAGTCAACAGCAAAACAGAGCATATTTAAATAAGGAGGGATAAAGCAGATCTGTACTACACCAAAAATAATATGATAAATTGTATTCAGCTTTTGGTATAGTGGAAAATACTTTTAAATGAAATATGTCGGTTGTAAGATGAGAAATTAATGATTGTTGATGAAGAAAAATAATAAGTAAAATTTTAAAACGAAATGTTTTCATCTAAGTCAAAACCAGAATATTTCAACTAACATATGGCGTCTACACGTCACCTCAACATAGTATTTATTGCCCTGGTAAAATATTTATCGCCAAACCAGAGATTAATTTGAAATGTACAAAAGCAACCGCACTTGGCGAAAATCAGCCATCTCTGTGTCAAATGTTTGCGCACAAAGCGTAAAACAGCCGATTTCCAAAGAAACCTTTCAATTTCCTTTAAATATTGCGTTTGGAACACTGTTAAAAGTATTTTTTAAATTAAACTGACGTTCTTCGGTATGCATTTCAATAGGGGGAAGAGTTCCGTATCCTGTGCCGCTTGGCGCTATTTGGCACGATTTCTGATTTTTCCGCGTTTGGCGGAAAACTCAGATTATTGGAACCTACCTAAGCGACGCCATCTTTTAGGTGTTACTTAGACTTAAAAACAAAACAAATAGAAACAAAATAAATTTTATAACAAACACATATTTCTATTCTATTTGTTTGGTAACCTTTCCAACTTTGTTCCAGTTTTGTCCGAATTAGAAACCACCATAAAAACATCGTAATACAAACGAATGATAATATGCCATATTGAAATATTTATCGCCAAAAAATATTCGCCAAATTTCCCGGCACAGGATACGGAATTCTTCCCTCAATAGGTTTTAAGAATTAAAAAATATTGGCTTTGAAGTAAAAAATCCTCGAAATTTTCCTCTATGGACATTAACATGGGAGCGATTAGTTCTGGTCTCCAGAGTTGAAAATGGCGTCGCACTCCGATGGCTTATAAGGCGAAACGTTGCAACGTCACTAGCTACGTCAGTTTTCGTCTGCTAGAGATGACGTCATTTTCGGGTGGCAGAAAACAGAAGCAGTTCCTATGCGTTTGCATGTGTTTTTGGACGATACCTTCATTTTGAGTTAAATAATTTAAGTTTATTTATAAAATTTCTCATATTAGTTGTATTTAACAGGTATTTTAACACTTTTTTTAATATTTCGCAAGGTTTAAGAAAATATAATTATTTTTTCTTTGAGAATCATTATTATTATGTTGAGATATGTATAGATACCAGGATAAGTTACTTCAGGCCAGCGTCTTGCATCGTAACTCCAGTCTTCCCCTGTCAATAAATACGGGTCACATACTGAATAAACCTTTCCGGGCTGTACCTGAATGTTTAATTTAGTGATATACCTTAGTTTAGATACCGTATCTAAAGACTTTGCGTAATCTGAGAGCATTTTATTCAACAAGCTGTAAGAATGCTCATTGAACGCCATGTTAAATTATGCAATTTTTGCCACTCCTCGCCAAACAAGAAGTAAAATCTGCAAGAGTTAGGGCCTGTTCACATAGGAGTCCGTTGCGTAGCGTTAAGGAAAAGATGACGTTGAGACGAAAATAAACCAATCACAGACGTTAAAAATTTCATCGCTAATCGTTTGGAGGCATATGATTGGTTTATTTTCGTCTCAACGTCATATTTTCCTTAACGCAACGCACGGACTCCTATGTGAACAGGCCCGAGAGATGTGACATGCTGCGAGACATTGCCCTAATAGGGCAATGTCTAAATAATTTAAGTTTATTTATAAAATTTCGCAAGGTTTAAGAAAATATAATTATTTTTTCTTTGAGAATCATTATTATTATGTTGAGATATGTATAGATACCAGGATAAGTTACTTCAGGCCAGCGGCTAAGCTGAAAAATTTTCAACGACCAGGGATCACGAAAGGATATAAGATACGTCACACCGGGAAAAAATGTTATGGGTTAGCTGCTTTTATGTTGTAAGAGTACGTAGCAGTAGCACTAAAAGAAAAAGAAAAAAACTGTGCGTGACATTCTCATGCGTTGGACGAAAAAGTTATCATCATATCCGTAGTACACTGCGAAAGTGCGAGATTTAAATATTTCTGAATTGAGGAGTTTTCCGTTCCATGAGAGTCGCGTGATCATTACTTCCTTGGCAATGACGGAAAGAAATCGCTTTCTCTTCACAAAATGATGTTTGGCGTCAAATAATTTTTATATTTAGCTGTCTATTCCATTTAAACAGCTGATTACTCAACTAAATAATATTTGCAGTGTGAATAATTCATAAATAAAGATTTTTTGGGTAGATATTCATTTTATGTTATACGTTACATATACATACAAGTTTACAAGTTTAATTTATTTTTCAGATTTAGACAAAAATAAGCAAGGAATCCAACAAGAAATATTGACATCTAGAGCTAAATAATATTAGTACAATTTAAATGCATTGTAAATTAAAAGAATATATATGCATGGTATAAAAGCTAACAGGTTCCCTTCACCTTTTATTATGGCTGAGACAAAAATGTTATGTAATTTACAATTAAAACGGTACTTACGGAAAATCCAGTCGACCATAAAAGTTGGCTCAAATCCGCCAAACCTCGCGGCCGCTTCCGCCGCCAATCATTTTGGGCGGCATAAAATCTGCAATTTCACGCAAAATAGAAACAAATATGTCCTCTTTGTGAAGAGGACGACACATGAATTCAGCCATATAGGAATCTAAGTGGTGTCCCGCTGTCCCACGTTGTCCTTTGTTCCTCCACTTGGCCGAACCCAACAATCGCTCAATGTTTTGTGTATGTACTCCGGTATCCGGATCTACAACGTTAAACTTATGATTAACTTTGAAATGTTCGAAATTAGCAGCTCTTATTTCGTCGGTTTTATAAGCTTTCCATGAGTCCGAGTATATTGTAGAACCTTCTTCGTTGTTACCTTTTATCGCTTGCATAAGCGTTAACGCTTTCCTAGCTGGAACTTTTTCGATAAAACACTCGTTGGTCTTCTTGCAAATGCCTCTAAACAACCATTGCTCGGGGGGTATTCTCCCTACGTGGTTTTTACGCTTTGAGAAAAGGCTCTCATCAATTTCGACAATGAGGTTGGCTCCTCCGATTTTTTTCTTTGGCCTTGTAAAGACTGTGTGTACAAACTTCTCTTAAGTAATTATTCCAACCGATAACAATCTTGTCACTCAACTGTAATTCTTCTTTTCCCCATTCAATATTAGTCAATTCTCTGCCCCAGCTGTAAATAAATCTTAGTGCAGTCACAAATGAAATGGTTGAAATCTCGAACCATATTTCTTTCCGAATGGATATTAGGGATGCGACATCGATGTCGATGTTTTCAAAACATCGCTTTATTAAAGCCGATGTTTTTTTAACATCGATGTTTTGTGCTCGATGTTTTTTTTAATGAAAAAGTACCATAATAAAAAAAATTTACCACGTAGCATAATTTTCCCACTCAGTAAATGTCTGAATTCTGAAAAGGACGAATACAAAAGGGGGAATGATTCCTTAGCAAACAGACAAATGGGAATCAACAACCAATGAATCAGAGCGCTTTTAATGTTCTTGACACTCCAGAACATTCCATGGGGTTTTATTTTACAAATAGTATATACACTAGAGCAGCCATTTAAGTTTTTGTTTTGTTCTGGTTTTATATAAGTTGACATTAATTTTATTAGTAAGATGCCTCTCAAAAGTACCGTTTGGAAATATTTTTGCAAAACCTCTGACAAATTGGCGAAATGCAATATTTGCCTTAAGTCCCTCAAAACTTCTGGCAATACCACGAATTTATCTGGACATTTGAAGGCAAAACATGGCGATATTGACAAATTGAGAATTTTGAAGTCATCTATGTAGCCCAAGGCAACCAAGTTTTTGTCATTTGTGTCGGCCCAATCAGAGAGTAAAATTAAATCCCCCCCCCCCCCCACGACTAACCGAAGTAACATTAATGTTAGAGATTACTAAACCAGGTTTAAAAAACAGATGTTCTAAAACATCGATGTTTAAAAACATCGATGGTTCTTGTTCGATGTTTTATTAGCATCGATGTTTTAATATTAATATCGATGTTTCAAAACATCGATGTTTTGTTATCGATGTCGCATCCCTAATGGATATTCGCTTCTGACAAGTCTTAATATTACAACGCCATTGAATCTGCGTTTTTAAATAAAGCGCCATATCGTGGCCATTAACGCATTTTTTTGATGACGGGAAGATTCCATACCTTTAAAAGAATTCTACTGCTTCATGTTTTGTAGTTGATAAATCCCAAATTTTAAACATTTTTTACAACGCACACATACAGCGAAACTTAGAACAGCGACAGTTTTACTGCAAGAGCTAGAAACTCTTATCAAGGTCACATTTAATCACGTGGGGCTGATTTTACCATCATTGGCTAAAAATCGCCTCTTGGTGTTATTTCCTTCATGGTCGACTGGATTTTCCGTAAGTGCCATTAAAACTTAGCACATAAGATCTGAACCAAACTGATATTTGCATAATTATAATAAAATACACTTTATAAATACTTTTAAAGCAAGCTACGTGTGAGCATGGGATGACCATGAATTTTGTAAAATATGATTTAAAACAAAGCAACAATAATTTCAAGATAAAAAGAACTTTTTATATACCATGTTTTAAAATTTTCTGTTTAATCATATAAAATTGACAATTCTATGTATAAATACTTTAAAAAAATTTTTTTGATGAATTATCCCATCAACTTGAAAGAAAATGAAGTTTATTGGAAGTTAACTTGCGTTTAACCTTTCGTTCCCGTCCCGGCCAATAGATGGCTGCACCAGTCTACAAAGCAAAATTAACTGAAAATGAATTCAATGCTGCTTAAAGATGGCTCAAACTATTAAAATAATGCATTGTCAACGTGTTCTGAGCTATTCTAAAAGTTTCAAATGTCTAGCTAGTCTTGAAGTTAGTTAAAAATCATTTGCAAGATTTGTACTGGACAAACACACACACAAACAAACAAGAAAGCGAGTTTATAAAAACATGGTAAAAAAATAGGGAGAGTGTGAACGTTTTCCTTCCTCCTCCACTCTCGACATCTTGCTCTTAGATTTATCGCCTTTCTCAAGCAAACTTAAAGCTACAGTGACTTAAAAAAATTCCTTTCACTTTAGAAAATAATTATCTGTTTTCAAAATAAATTATGAATTTTTTATGTGAAACATAGAATTAGGGAAATATTGTATAACAAATTCTTTCAAAATTGAGAATCACTTTTCCTTTTATATTTTCATTAAATACATAAGCATAGTTTGAATTTTTCTATGCCTTGGTAGACGCCGATGATTTTTGAGCTTCTCGATGAACATTTGGTTAAAATATTTTAAAGTTTGTTCAGCGTTGCCTCGTAAATCTTGTTCTCCAGCTGGAAAATCTTCAATAGTGATGGCCGTTAAATGTTTCAACTGAATCGCTTTTAGTGAGTTCATCGCTAATTCGGTTTTAGCGAATCGGCGACTCATTACTGTTGAATGCAACTCTATTACCATTGCGATTTTTGTAATCGAACTAATAATTCGACGTAAATTATCGATTAAAGCAGCTCGATATCACTCTGCGATGTAAACAAATAGTGCAATACTTTGAGTGCGGTAAACGTTTTGCTCGAGTTGTGTATTACACATGCTTAAAACGAAAGACTCGGAGATTGTACCATTTTGATACTTTTATTGATGAAAGAATCGGTGAAATAAGACTTTGTCATCGAAGTTTTTAAGTGATGGAGGTATTTATAATCTTTAGATCTGCTTAATATATATTGCGTGGATGTAACTTGACTATTAGATGGACTTATCCCTATATGTTCCATTATATGTTACTTTATTGTTTTTCTTCTTTTTTGTTTGTGTTTTCCTTCATTCTTGTTATTAAAATTAAATGAATATCATGCAGATTAGATTTAATGAACTTACATTAATTATTGCTACTAATGGTATGTCGTTATATGTAGATTAATTAATTATGTTGCTTTTAATATCTTGGTTTACTCATTATTCGGGGTAGAAAATCACTTAGCATTTTTGCGAAATAAACGAATAATCATGTTGTAGAGACTGGTCAACAAGTAAATGTTGAAATCCTGTGTTTTCTTAAACCTTAATACAAAATTTCTCAATGAATTTATTAGAGGTAAAAGTTTTTGTACTTTCCCATTACACTGACCCACCACCAACCTCTTGGCGCGGAAAAGTCGGTTAATTTCCCATTCCACTGACCTGTCGCCAACACAGGCGACTCTTTGTGAGATATGGGATTAATCTCTGGAACATCTACTTTTTAAAATGGTGCTAAAGTGTCTAAAGTTAATATTTTGTAGATAAAATGAATAAATCTAATTTTAATAATAAGTTATACAGATTGCCGGAGATGGTACAGAAAAAAGGATCTCGATGACTCGGGGTACATACATTTGACAATTTATCATAAATACAAATTTATAGATCTCCAAACTAGTGTACATACCCAAAACATTGAAAGGCAGTGGGGTTCATGTAAGTGGAGAAACAAACAACGGGGAACGAACAGATCACATTTAGATTCGTATCTCACAGAGATGATGTAGAGGCACACTTCAAATGATAATCCTCTCAAAGCAATGTTGAAAGGAATTTTGAAATTTATGATACTGAAAATAGAAATGTAGTTATCGATACTTATAAACTAGGTATCAAAAATATATTATGTGATAAAAATGTGCATATTATCTTGTATTTATTTAATATCTTTAATTTTTGACTTTGAAGTATTATAATTGGTGACTTCTCGCTTGACATTGGTGATGGGTTGGTATAATGGGAAAGTGCCAAAGTTTTTATAAAAGAAACTATTCTATTTTCATTAAGATTCCCAAACTGTGCTTAGAAGTATGCACTGTATACCTTTTTATAAATTCTTCTGATAGGCAAAAAAATTTAATTATTCATGTATTATAAACTTTCTCTTAGCAACTTTCAATAGCCTATGGATGAGTCTGCCATGTTCATATTGTAGCAGTCATTCTGTTGTATATTAGTGTTTAAGCTCTTTCAATTTTTCAACTTAATCAACATGAAATTTTTTAACATTCTGTGTTTTCAAATTGCAACCACACAGTTACATAGTTTTATTCTTATAATTAAAATGTATCTAAAATTAGAAGACAGCTTTTCTTGATAACACCTGTCAGGTGCTGTTTTTCCTTATCCCATGATTTTCATATTTTGTGGTCTATATTCTATGTTTAAAATTTTTAGTTAGGAGTTAATTCTTAGTAACTGCTATAATTTTCATACATATATTAGTATGTGCAAAGAATTTATGATGAAAATTATATTCTTCTGTTAGTGTTTGAACTATACAAAGTTTCAGTTATAAAATTTTGTGTATATCTTAGTTAAGGTTTTGCATTTATTTTTAACATTCATTAATTTACCCCATTTATAGCAAATACCTAACTCAAACTTGTAAACTTTTTTTTAGCAAAATGTTTTCATTATATTTTTATTTCATGTGTAATTTTGGTGTATGTCTTTCATTTTTTCTTTTATATGCACAAAAAATAAATAGATGGAAAGGGGAATGACCTGCCATCAGGGAGTGGCCCCCAAGGTTATATATAGAATTATTTAGATTATTTGGTATTAGTTAGGAAATTATGTACAACTGTAGCAATAAACATCATGTGAATTTGGGCTTTATTTAATATATTTGACCTTTTAAAATGGTATTGTAATTTTAGAATATAAAACGTCCTACAAGAATTGAAACCGATGATGACTTATTAAAAGAGCAAGAAATATTTCTAAAAGAGAGCAAGAAACCATCAGTTAAACTAGTTTCCTGTAATAAGAAATCAAATCATGCTTCCCAAGAAAACCATAAAGACACATCTTGTTCACAAGACTCAAGTTCTAAAATATCTGAAGATGACCTAGGTATTTAATTATTTTTTATTTATTAGCTTTTAATTAATACTTAGTGAGAATATTGATTGAATTATCTTTTCATCCATATTAAGTAACTGACATTATTTACATTTCTCTTGAGAAATTTGTGTTGATTTTTATTCATATTATATTCATATAAGCTGTTATAAATTTTATTATATTATATTGCTTAGATGTAAATGGTATATAAAATCATGTAAACTGGATCAAAATTGTTTTGAATATTTAATATTTATAGAAGGCCTGTGTTAAAATGGATCATTATGTTATGAATTAGACCTTATCATATTTATACACTGATTATAATTAGAAATTATTAAAACTGATGATTTTAATTGCACTGACTTTTCCAGTCATATATGTATTCCTTCCTTTTATAGTATGCCATTCATCGAAGAATCAAATTTGTTGATTGTCAGGGTTGAAAAAATGTCGTTATCTGAACTCCTGAATAATGTTAAAAGTTGTCATTAGTGTATGTCATGCAAGCTCAGCATGTCTAAATCCATAATAGGATGGTCATTACTGATTGCTCAATAATCCTAGTTTTGAAGTTATCCCTTGGTCTATTTAGTCATTGTGTTTTTGTGTAGCCCAAGATAACCATAGCATTAAAAAAACCAATTCAACCTAACGAATAATCATTCCTGTGACAGCTCATTGTTGGTGGCTAATCGAGCTTTATTATTAATATTATGTTTTATGAGACTCTTCAATTCCATTACTGATTTAAAATGAAAGGGTTAATTTTAAAAGATTCTTTCTTGGTCCTCTTATACTGAGAGGATTTTTTTCTCTGACCCATGTTAGCATGGAAATAGACTGATATTATTCAGTAGCAATAATACTCAATATGGTTGGTAGGCCTTACTCTTTTAGCAGTGATCAAAATGATACATATTTCTAATATATGGGCCAATATAATTTTTGTTCATAAAATCCTCTTCTGTAAAAAGTGCATTGAGAAACAATTTTTTAATAGATGAAAGGTTCATAGGAAATTTTTCTTTAACATTTCATTGTCTGACAGGGAAGTATAACAAACTTTAAGTAGAACTCTTTATCCCAACATGAAGCTTCATGAATTATTTTTATTCAGTTTGAAATCTGTTGTAGAGTATTATATTTGCATATTCTCTCTTGCAATCATCTAAGTATATTGGTAGCTTTATATTATATATAACCTATACATAAAAAGAACTTCAGTGGACTTAGGTCTAACTATATTTAATGTCTCTCTCTTTTTTTTTAACAGAGGTTATTTCTGGAGATGTGGTCTTTGATGTTCAGGTATACTTTTTCTATTTTTATTATTTTTTAATATTTTCAGTTATAACTTTAAGATTTAAATAATATTTAGATTTTTTTCTCATCATATCAAAGATCTCTGATCTTCTAAGTAATATTTGAGAGCCATTAAGTTAATCCATTAATATATTCATTGGTTTAGGTGCAAGATTCTAGCCATTGACTCTATTAACATTATTAATATGTTATAAAACTTCTATGGAGCATCTAAAATTAAATCATTGTTAATTACATATTACAAGTACTAGTTTTCTTAGCTCAAAATATGTCAGCACCTCATTTGCCATAAACCTTTAAAAAACATTATTATGTTATTTTATTTGGCTTTAAAGAAATACTATTTTATACTTGTATGTTATATATGTTTGTTAGTCTAAAAATTGTGTAATTCAGACAAACTTTGATGAAATGGCACACATTTTATTCTATAACCTTTCTATATATTCTTGCATTAGTACTTGTCTGTCTCCTCTGTCTTTGATATTACTCTTAGAAATTAAATTATAGCAGAGTTACACTATTGCAGAGTTAATTTACTGGCTTAATTAAAAATAAAAAAATATGTATAAAAATTATTATTGTAGTTTTTACCAAAAGAATACTGCATCTTATTTTTATTCTTATAGGAACGCGATGTATCTTTAATTGAACCTTTTGTATTCAAACCTTCACCACAGCCATCACAAATAAATCAACTTTTCAATAAAAATGTCAAGCTGAGTAAGGTATGTTGATTACTACAACATTTTCTTTCCATATTTACTTTTAATCATATTAATACCTAGATTTACTATATATATTTTATAGTTACTTTTATGTTTGCATTTAACTTTTCAAATATCTAGTCAAATTTCTGAAGTTCCATTTGTAGAATCGTTTAGTACTAATGGATGGAAAAATAAATGACTTCTTTTGATGAGGAATATGCTGAGCATTATTTAGTTATGAAAAGAGAACTTTTGACTACAGATTCTTTTATAAAAATTAATAAAAGTGACTGTTTAGAACAATGGTTTTCAACCTTTTTAAAAATCCCCATTATTAATATGCAGATCATTTAACATTTAGAGCAGTTGTTTTTAACCTTTTTGTAACTGCAGATTAATAATATGGAAACCATTGGTGCAAACTAATAATCTGCAGATATCATTGGTATTCACCATGGTTGAGAGCATTTAGATAAAATTTTAGAGTCAGGTCTGAGCTGCTATGATTAAGGGAGGTTAAAATGGTGATTTCTCTGAAGCATGATTAAGTACTGAAAAAAATAGAAAAAAAGGAATTGAATGTTGAATGCAAACCAGTGGCTAAATACCTCAAAAAGAGAGATACTTTAAGCCTTATCCCTACTGGGATTGCTTCTCTCATTTGGATGTCCTCTTGATTTTAATAGAGAGACTTGTATAAAAGAATAATAAGCCAGTATCCATATGCAACCACTGTGGTAACCCTTTGAGTCCTGTTACATGATTTCATATTTAAACTGTGGCAGACAATCACTTCACTTTGCTTTGCTTTGAATGTTTTCTTTAAAAAAATATATTGTGGTTTGTTAAATCTTTCTCCTTACAAAGCTCACTTTAATATGAAAAAATCCATTTTTTTGTTCTAAATTTGATATTATATGAATGATGTATTTGAAATATCTTGCTCACTCTGAGTAACTTTTTATTTAAATCTTTGTGGTTTTTTGAAATGCTTAAAGCTGGGTTCAAATGGAGTCATGAAATGGGCGAGAGCACTACTTGTTTTGAGCATGTGCCATGACTTGCTTATTCAACACAGGGTTCTACGACCTACTCCAGTTCACACAAAACAATTGCCCTATTTGGTGGTTAAGTTTCTCGCCTGTTGTTCAATCATGGCAGAACGTGAAGCTGCGAAAGTTGTTTGCGAACTATTAATACATGAGTTAAAAAATCATTTATAAAACTAAAACAATATAAATAATAGTAATAATAATAATAATAGTAATAATAATAATAATAATAATAATAATAATAATAGAATTTAAATAAAAGTAAAAAATGTTGAATGTAGGTAGAGTAGCAACAATTTAATGTATTTTAAAAATGATATTGAAACATTCCATGTTACATATTTTTTAATAAACATTGTTTAGTAAAAATTGATAAATTTATATTTTTTTACTTTAAATTACATCAAATTAACACTAAAATAGAATCAGCATAATTATTTACATCGATTCAGATGAAGGAGAACAAGTAGATGAAATTAAAGAATCCAACCTGTCATCTTCAGAATTATGTTCAGCTGGTATTGAGTTCATTTCCTGGCATTGTAGGTCTTCCGTGGTGGTTTGCTGCAGTTCACATAATTGTGGGGGATAGCTCTCAGGCAGAGGCAGTTCATTGTTGTAATGACATGGAAATTGGTAGGCAGATGGACTAGAGGGGTAAGCCTCAATGTCTCCTGATAGAAAATATGATTTTTCTTTCATATGCTATCCTTTCTCTGGAAACAAAGGTTTGGATTTTCATTTGGAGGTCTAGAGCTCTCCGAGCCTCCATATTGTTGTTTGGCTAAACTTCGATACTAAACATCAAATTCTGTCTCTGTTGAAAATTTTGAATGTATGGAATCCAGCTTTTGGATTGCTTCTGTTATGGGCGAAGGCAGAGTACATCTATCTTGAAGGCTCCTTTTTTTTGATGAATTGGCCTGATGCAAAGTAGGAACTTTAAACGCTTCACCTATCCCCCTTTCATTTAACAAGCTACTGGCTGGAGGTCTTTAATTTCAGAATTTGTTTCATCTAGCTGCTTTGGTGTTGTGCCACTTTTGAATCCAGACTTTTGAATCTGAACTTTTGAATCTAGATTTGATTCTGTTACATTCATTTCCGGGGTTCTTTTTTAAAAACGAATGCATTATTGAAAACCATGGAACCCTAGCTTATGCCTAACTCATCGGCAAAGGCTTCGGATTTCTTTGAGTCAGCAATTTTTTTTTAAATTTCCAGATAATAGGAAGATCTAATGTTTTTTATTTTTTATGCCACTTTGCAGATTTTAAAACCATCAATGTTCATTTCACTAAATATTTCTTGCAATGCTTCATCCCTTGCATCTCAGTTCTTTTATGCTTCGGTATTAATTTTCCAGAAACTTTCCTTTTTGCGATACAACTCGACAAACTTCATCACCTGCGCATTACTCATTTTGTACACCAACATATTGTCTCCTTTTCGGCACGAATACGACTGAAGCGGTCACTCACTCCAACCAGCCAGAGATTCCACGACCTGGCTATTCAAGGTCTAGCACGACCTTCACTCCCATTACCGATAGTTCACACGAGGTAGTGAACACGACCAGTTGGCCGATGGGTAGTGCTCTTGCCCATTTCACGACTCCATGTGAACCCGGCTTTATTATTTATTCTTTATCTGTAGATATATTATAATATATATATTTATAAATTATGTTATATTTAAATTGCATAAACATACCTCCTCCCTCCTATGCATTCATTAAAATCCAATTTACTTAATTTTATGCTTTTATTAATTTTGCTGCTATACATCTAATTTTGGGATTTTTACAATTTAGTTTGCCTCAAGGAAGAAAGGTAAAAGTATTTTTGAACAGATGTTCAGCTCTACAGATGATCAAGATGGCAGCAGTGATAAAGAAGGTATTTCAGATTTAAATTAAAAATATCTCTTTAGGTATCAATATGTGTACATATGAATTAGCTCATTATTTGTGCTTGTGTATATGCATAAGCATAGTTGGACAAATTCACAAGCTTTATGTATTATATTGAGTATATTAAGATTCTTTTCCTTTCCTTTTTTATTTTTATACATAATTTTACATTTATAAATTTATTTATATATGTTCTTTGTATACAGTGTTTTATTAAAAGGTGTCACAGAAGATGTTTTAATATAGAAAATGTGTTATTTGTCAGATAAATAGTCTAAACAATTTTTTAATATTACCAATTAAATAAATAAATTAAAACTGCAGTAGGGAGAAAAAAAATAGATGCATATTAATTGAAAAAATGTCATTGTGATTTCAAAATCTAGAATTGTTTCAAGATTCTAAAACTTTTAATTATTTTTTTTTTAAATTGAAAAATTGACTAAAATAATAGTCAATTTGAAAATTGACTATCTAAAATTATCTTGAATATTGCTTATATATGGCATTATAAAAACCATATCATTACATAATTATTTTCCTGATAAGGAAAAAAAAAGTTGCTGCTATGTTCTGTAACTAAGTTTGTTTGCATGATTGAAAATGTAAAGGAAGCTAAAAAGGATAATTTTTAGATTCTGATTTTAAAATAAATGCATTTTCCCTAATACAGGTAAACACTATTATATGTCAGGTTCCTGTACCTCTTTATATGTCCTGTGACGTAGGTAGTAATAACGACAAGCATTTCGCTTCAATTACTTTACTACGCCACCTTAAACACTTACAACTACAACTACAAAAAGCAAATATATACAGCGAGTAGAATTTACATGTTAGAGATGTCAGGACGGCTCGAGTTCACAGCCAACTCTGGACTACAGAAGGCCTCTCGGACCAGAGAGCTCCGTCTCTCTCACACTCAAAAACAGCTCTCTCTCTGTCTATCTAAAACAGATCTCTCCTCTGAGTATTGGGGGTCTTCTTTTTATACGGTCGGCGAATTCAAAAACGTTCTCCGGCGTTTTAAGTGCTCGTAAGTGTCCAAAGTTTATGGGATTCCACATGTCGCTATAGTGTCAAAATCCTGGAGAGCCATTGAACGACTCAGGTATTTATTACTTTTTTAACGTCAGAATCGCATATTACACCAAATTTATGGCCTCTTATCCGAGAGTTTATGAGACCGCTCAGTTTAACATTTCGCCGATAGATGACAAGTTCATGTTGAGGGGTAGGAACGAGCATCACAGACTTATATAATTACAAGTTCGTGGAGTAATGGAGACAACGTCACAGTCCTATATATATTATGATTATATGTTCAGACCTGCCAACTTTCCGGATTTACCCCGGCGATGCCGGATTTTTAATGCATCCTCCAGGTTTCCGGAATGGACACTATTTTTACCGGATTCCGAAACGTAAAAAAAAAAATAATGCTGGTTTTAACAATCCCTCACAGTAATGCAGAGTATGAAAGGATTTTTAGTTACATAACAAAAATATCTACTCAGTTCAGGTCATTTATGTCAAGGAAAACCTTCGAAAATTTGCTAATATGCAAATCGAACCCACAAGGACACTGTTATGAAGAACAATTTGACAATGAATTTTTTAAAAGAGCAAAATTAGCTACAGTAAATTCTACAAAAATTCCAAGATTTTCTGCAATTTATTAAAACAAACATTATAAAGAAATATAAGTACTCAAAATATAGACTGCTGGGGTCCCTGCTAGTGTAAATATGATACTATGTACATTAAAATGTATGATTACAAATTTCAAATATATAACTTTTATTTAATATTATAATTTCAAGATGAGCTGAACAGTAAGGAAATATTTTGAATTATGTAATATTATTAAAGAGATCCTTATAAACTATAAGTACTAAGTATACAATATAATTATTTTTTTATAATTTTTTACTATACTGCTATGTCGTTATATCGATTATTTTATGCACGGTAGAATATTGCAGGATTTTGCTCTTACTGAGGTTGGCAGGTTGTATGTTATAGCAGGACCTTTAAATGAATGGTATAAATCCATCATGTTTTTATTCCATTTTGCTGCCGTTTTCTTGATACAGTCTCTATAAAAACAAGGTTGTTGTTACATTAAGAGAAATGACTGAGCACCTAATATTAAAGGAAGATCCTCTCCAGTACTTACAATACAATGCTAAGAAGTTAGCACCAATTTATTTATTTGTGTTATTTACCCTTATTTAAAAGTTTTATTTCTGAGTTTAAGTATCATTTTATGAATATATTCTGCTTATTGTGTTTTAAACAGCTCTATCATGTTACATAAACAGCATAAAATTTTGATGACAAATACTTTTTGTGGTATACTGGCTACAATAAGTGTTAGAAAGAAATGCTGTGGCAATATATCAACATGATGTCACTGACAAATTAGTTCCTCACAAAAATTTTTAATTTAGTAATTGTATTTATGTATAACTTCTGGATATTTTAGTAATATGCATTTCATTTTGTTTTATAGAAGTTGAGGCTTGCCCAAGATTGATTGATGGAAGTGGTTTGACTCCTTATGGCAAAGGCATAGAGGCAAAGAAAATACATGAAGAAAATCTCTGCAAGTTGTCTTCTATGTCTAAAGAAGAAATAATTTATCACCAGGAACAGTTAAAAAATTATTTAAGTTAGTTTCAAAACTTTAATTCTTAAATGTTTGATAAGTTTTTATAAGTATACCATAATTCAGGATGTTTTCAAGTTTATCATACTTTTGCAGTTAAAAATATCTTAAATATTTCAAGAATAATATGTAGGTTTTTATTAAGAATATAGTGTTTGCTAAAACTGTAAAGATTTCAAAATAATACAATTTTCAAAATGCAATATTTGTATACATAAATTACCATCAAGATATTAAAAGTTCTAAGAGATGCTTTATCTTTCTATCACTGAAGATAGACAAGTTGAATTAAGCTTTTCATGGAAACATTTTTTTTTTTATGATGTAAGAATTTTAATCTATTGCTAAGGGAGTGTGGTATTTATCAAACTATATTTTGTTGTGCATCCACACACTTTAAGAGCTTTTTATTGGTTTGGTTACTCACCTAACTGTTCCCTGTGTTTTTCTGGGGAGATTGTGGATTTTAACCATCTTCTGACTCGTTGGATTACCATTTTACTGTTTACAACAGAAAAAACAAAGCTGATTTATATTGGGCTGCACATGGAGAGTTATGGTCTATTGATTCTCTCTTGACGTATGATTTAAATAAATATATATATATACAGTTGGCTATCTGTTTAACGACTTTCAAGGGACCGTGAAAAATCATCCTTAAACAGAATTTGTAAAAAAGTAACATTTCCCATAACGTCAGAGGGGCCGGGACTGGGAAATATCATCTTTAAATAGAGATTGTCGTTAAGTAGAGCGTCGTTAAGCAGAGAGCCAACTGTATATATAAATGCATTCAAAGCTATGCCAATTTTTAAAGTGCAAGCCATACTTTGAACTGCCTACGTTAGGAGCACTTTTTTTCAAAAACATACAGTACTGATTAAATACATATATTCTTAGTTCAAATGTGATTTAAAAACATGAAAACAAATATCATTTTGGTAAAAATTTCATAACATTTTAAAATTTTTTAAGTACAGGTACCCATAGAATGATTAAATTAACATATATCACTTAGAGTTTAGTTCAAAACATAGTTACGAATATGTAAAACACTTGCAAAATTTCATTGAAATATATTGAAAACTTTTTAAATGATTAGCTTTCCCATTTACAAAAGTAACGGAAAAATTTGTTATCTAGAAAATGCATTTAAAGATGCTACTTCTGGTCTCTTAACATGGCTTTCGGTTTATTAAATTGGCCATAAATTCTCATCCAATGATTGTATGAATAAAAGTAAAGCAGTTTTAGAATCCTAAAAGTTTGGCCTTTGAAATAAAGCAATAAAAATAATTTCGAAATTTTGCACCAGAACAGCTATTTCAACGTAGGCGTCCCCTTAATAGAATGAGTGAAAAGATGATCACTTACCAAGGAATTATTGATATTAGTAGGAAATCTCTGTAACCCTGAGAAATCCTCATGTCTATGCTATAAATCTATAAATGGTCTACATGTTTGATATCAATACTTTACAGAATAACCAATTACATACAAATCTACTATTTTTGCTTAGCTTATATTTCTTTAATGTTCATATTTTGCTAAATTATGTGTATTTCTAGGTACTTATTTCTACTAGTATACTGCATAATTTTTTTAACAAAACATTTTTTACTGACATTTTTTATCTTTTATTATTTTTTATTTATTTTTTGTTTTCATGCTTTACTCTTTGTAAAATGAGTGTTTTAAAACAAACACCAAAGTATTGCTCTTCATCTAACTCACTTTCTAAACTTTGTAAGTTTACAAAATATTAGAAATGATGTGTAACAACTGGGACATACCAAAGTGTATAAGTATTTACCATTATAAAAAGTATTTAATAAAAAATATACTATTAAAAATGTAAGATAAGTAAAGCATTTATTGAATACTCAGTGTTAGTGAATACTTTTAAAAAAGTTTTCATACAACTCTTCTTTTTTAAACCTGTAATCTGTTTTTTTCTTCTTTCATTCTTTTATTTTGTTAATATGTATAGGACTGTATTTTCTTTTTTAATTATCTAAGGCTCACATGAACTTCTTATTTTCTTTAATTTGAATAACAGCTTTTTAAATAGCATGGAAGTTTTTTTATTGAATTTTAATTATTGTTTTGAAAATCATAAATCGTATGTGTGTTTTTGTGTTATACCTCATTTATGGATAGTATAAAAAGTTTATGAATGGGGTACCTAAATTATCTATAGCTTACATACTTATGTATAAAATTTATTTTTGTTCATTTTAGTATGAATTAAATTTCTTTGTTATAATAATCAAAGTAATTAAAATAAACCTAGTTTCCTATTGACTGAAAAATAAGGCTCTTTTCATTATATGTATTATCTTGATGTATTTTTAATTTTTATTTGGTTCTCCTTTGTTACACATATGTGTATTGAACAAACATATTTGTTTATTTTGTAAGACTGGATTTACATTAACTAAAGTGCATCTTTATAGAGCCTGAAATTATAAATTTCATTAAAAAGCAAAAAGAACTGAAGAAAGCTGAAGTTTCTAAGTGTAAGTATTAAAACTTTGCCTCTCTTTTTTTTGTATAATCATTAAATAAATTTAATATTAATCTTATATATATATATATATATATATATTGTATTAATTAAGAGATAACTGTCATATAAATTGGTTTCTCTCGAAAATACCATAATATTTTCTGAGACACTTTTAAAACTAGTATATTGTTATTCATTTTTCATTATTTTTAAACATTTGCTTTGATTAATTTTTTTTAATATAATTCAGCCAAAAATCAGTTGGAGAAGTCCTCTAATAAAAACATGCCAAATAATCTAAATGACAAGGATCTACCTGGTAAGATTTTAAGAAAAGAAGGAAATGAAGACTGTGATGCACTGATTCTTGAAAAAGCTTTAGAAACAGAGAATAGCAGGGAATTTGCTTCTCAGAATCAAAGTAATATCACTGATGTCCAAGATAATGAACAAAAGAAAAATTTTGGTATGTTTCAGTTTAATAGTCAAAATATATTGAAATCATCAATGTTAATATAATTAAATATTTGCAGAGATTGTGTCATTTTGAATTTGAAATGTATAGTGAGAATTTTTTTTCTCCAAAATTAGAACTTCCTGTAGAAGCCAAAGAACTGATAGAAGGTAGCAATAAAGGTCTGTGGAGAAATATGAGGAAGATTGAAAAAGAGAAATTAGAATGGATGACTAATTTACCTCAACCCAAACCTGTTGACTTAAAGGTAATGTTTAGTCTTTTGATATATTTTATCATATTTTTTCGTTATGAAACTGTAATATATTATTAATATCTTCTGAACTATTGATTTTAAAATCATTTAGACTGGTCTTTGCCCGAGTGTGGTGATGTGTGGTGCTAGTGGCACAACTAATATTTTTACCATGGTGTAGGTTGAACTTCATATATACCAAAAGTACTGCATACAGTGAGACTTTTAATGCTGTACTGTATAGACACACACACACAGTTCTTTGCCCGTGTGTGGTGATGTGTGGTGCTAGTGGCACAACCAATATTTTTACCATGGTGTAGGTTGAACTTCATATATACCAAAAGTACTGCATACAGTGAGACTTTTAATGCTGTACTGTATAGACACACACACACACACATATATATATATATAGACAGTGGCTCCCAAAAGTGTTCGTACACTTCGGATTTTCAATGAAATAGGGGTCTATCCATTAATTAAAATGAATATTTCAGAATGGGTATTTAATAATAAGATCTATAATCTATTCTTAACAAAACTACATGAAATATTTTAGCAAAACTTTATTTTTAAGAAACCAATAATCAAAAAGTAACAAAAACTTTATCTCACAAAAGTCATCGTACACTTGTAAAAAATCTCTACATATAAGTAAATATTCTAATTTTTTGTTAAATTAATATTTAGTAGGATATCCTTTAGCATCCACAACAACTTTTAAACGTCTGGGAGTAGATTACACTAGTTCTTTTGTAATTTCTGCATCAATGTTCATCCATTCTTCCATCATAATTGTTTTTAGTTTGCTTTTCGTGTGAATGTCGTGTTTTCATACTCGAACTTCCAGTTCTCTCAGTATGTTCTATTGAGTTTAAATCTGGTGATTGAGGTGGTGTTTTCAAAACTTGTGGACAATTATAGAGACACCAGAGGCAAATGTTGTGAGCCGCATGCTTAGGATCGTTATCTTGATAAAAAACAAAGTTGTTTCCATTACCCAACTTTTGGGCTGATAATTTTAAATTGTCTCTTAAAATATTTATTTAAATAGTATGATTCATTATGCCATCAATAAATACCAAATTACCTAGTCCTGAGGCTGACATGCACCCCCACACAAGGACACCTCCACCGCGATGCTTAACTGTTCCTACTAAGTTCTTGAGATTAAGTTCCTCATTTTTTCTTCTCCATACAATTATATGCCCATTGGAACCAAAAATGTTAAACTTGCTTTCATCAGCAAATAAGACATTATTCCAATACGTTTGGGGCTTATTTATCATTGATAATGTGAAGGAAAGCCTAAGCTTTCTGTTTTTCTCACTCACAAAAAAATTTCTACGGGCAGAACGCCCATGTAATCCAGCTGCTCTGAGAACTCGTTGAACAGTTTCAGGTGAAATTGAAGAAGAAAATGTTTCATTAAATTCTGCAGAAACTTTTACAGAACTCAAACGTGGATTTTTCACAAATTTACTAATTATAAATCTCTGATCACGTTTTGTTGACTTTGCCGGACGACCTTTTCTTACCTTGTTTTCGATCAGATTTTCTTCTTTAAAGCATTTTATCACATACTGCACAGTAGAATAGGTTAAATTAAGTAATTTAGCAATATTCCGAACTGATTTACCACTACTATGATAAAAAATAATCAATTTTCAAATGCTGTTTGTTGTTTCTTTACGACTATGAGCCATTTTTAAATAATAAATAAAATATTATGGAGTAGGCAAGCAAAAATTAAAGCCGAACGATATTTTAAATGCCACCAGAATTCAAAAATAAAAATAAAGCATCAGAAAATAATTTTAATTATGAATTTATCCGAAAATATTTCAGTGTACAATGACTTTTGTGAGATAAAGTTTTTGTTACTTTTTGATTACTGGTTTCTTAAAAATAAAGTTTTACTATGTTTTCAAAATATTTCATGTAGTTTTGTTAAGAATAGATTATAGATCTTATTATTAAATACCCATTCTGAGATATTCATTTTAATTAATGGATAGACCCCTATTTCATTGAAAATCGTAAGTGTACGAACACTTTTGGGAGCCACTGTATTTATATATATATATATATATATATATATATATATATATATATATATGTGTGTGTGTGTGTGTGTGTATATATATGTATATATGTATATACACATATTATACCACACTTATTATACATATAATATGTAACAGTAACACCCCATCAGTTATTAAATCTCTACCTTTAATATTGTCTTTCCCCTTATATAACTACTCCCATTTCTGTCTGTGGTGTCTAGCAGTCGCTATGCATACTGCACCATAGATGATCATGACAACATATGAAGGAAACTTTCCTGGTGTGAACAGCATGCGACTTAGCATATTGGATATGGGTTAAGCAAGATGCTTATTACCCTCTCCATTGTAAATGGTTTTTATAAATAATTCTTATTCTTAATATTTCTTCTATAATGCCAATAAAGTTAAAAAACATATCATTCCTACCCATGGACTGTTTAACTGGATTTGATTCCATTCAAGCCTGACTACAACTTAGTTTAAGAAGTCCCTGCCTACCATAGTGATGCCCTTTCTTCTGTTTCTGAATATCATTTCAAGAGAGACAATATTTGTATATATATATATATATATATATATATATATAGAGAGAGAGAGAGAGAGAGAGTAAAAATAGTTTAGTATTTAATTTTTACAAAACTTTTATTTTCAAATATTTTTAAATTATGTCCATATTTTTTAAATAAAAGTATAGAACTTTTGAAATGAAATATGGGATTTATAAAGTGTGAGTATATTATGCAAAAATTAAGGAAAAAAAATGAGCATTCCCAATCTACAGTAGCTTCAATGGGTCAAAAAAATCTTAGGCTTGGAAACGTTAAATTGATTTGTTAAACATTAAATTGATGAGATAATTTTCAAAAAGCTAATTTAGATTTATATATTGATTATGTTGATAATAGTTTGTGAATAAAATATGAGAATAATCGTAGAATACATCTTTTGGTTCTGATCTACAGAGTTCAAGAGTAATTTTTCCTTTTGTGGCATTTCAATGATGGGTTGGATTTAAATGCTTTTCAGCTTAAAATATTTAAGACTAAATTAGGCAGTTACAAAATACCAGTTATATCTATCAGTAGTATAGTAAAACACTGTGAAACAGAAAATAAGACTGGATTTAGAATATTGATTATTATAATGATTATGTTGTGTGATGAATTATTTAATACTCCTTAGTCTTTAAAGATCCATACTAAATTCAGATCTTTTACAAATCTTTACTGAAATCCTCAAAAATCAATAGATTTTACTATGAGAATATTAAAATATAAATACTGTCCAACCACGGAAGCAGCGTCCCTGGAAGCTGTTACGCATGCGCGAGAAAAGCTAGTCTACTTAGAAAATAGGGGAAAACGTCATATTTTCGGATGTGTTTGTTTATGAAATACGGAATGTATTTCAGACTGCTTTTTGTCCCCAATCTTAAAGTTATTTTTTAAAACTTTATTTTTGATCGAATATGTGAATAATAATTTCAAAATAATAAAAATAAAGAAGCAAATCTATTTAAAAAATAGGAGTTTTATAGGAGTGGATATTTTCGGATTACATCACAATCAAAATTATCTAAAGCTACGTTTTTGGTGGTTCTTTTTTTTTCTGACGTTTCCTCGGAGATTCAAATTTTAGAGTTTCTTCACCCTTTGCTTCTCTGCGTATTCTTTTTACACTGGACATTGATATCCCGGTCATTTCACTAGCTCTCTTTAGGGATTGTGAAAGTGGAATAACATTTCCTTCTAGTGCTTCTTTATAACACAATTTAATTACATTGTGTATTATATGTTTACATTCACTACGGAAAGGCTTATTCCGAGCAGTTGTGTTGGGTAAAGGATCCAGTAATTTTAATATAATAATCAAAATAACAGACGAGGAAAAAGCAAGCAAGCGCAGTTAGTAACCGATTCTAAAGAATGTCGAGAGAATACAAGACTTTTCCCCCTCCTTCCTCAGCAGCCTTACCTACAGCGTGAATAGAATCGCCTTGGCACTATGCCAACCGTGGTTCTTCGTACTGTGGTCGGACAGTATGTTGTTTAACTTTTTTATAGTTAAAATTTTTTAGTAATAGTGAATAAAAATATGGTTATTATGAAAATATGTTTTTTTTGTGCAATATCTAAAAGATTAGTCTTCAAATATCTCCCACTGAGAGCATTCCTCCTTCTTGCATTTATTTACAAATAATTTATTTATTGTTTTAATATAATAAGACTAATAAGATTTCAATCTAAAATTTTCATATTCATAGATATTTTGATACTTAAAAACATAAGTCTAGTAATATACCCTGAATGGGATATATCACTGAAGTTATGTTTTTGTATTCTCTGAAATTATGATTCCGACAATTTTTTCAGCCTATAATAGTTTACATATTTATCTAAATTATCTTTCTTCGTAAAAATAGTATTAAATTTACATTTATTTTTTGCTATTTTTAATGCAGCATTTTATAGCATTTCAGTTTTTTGCCTTTAAACTTTCCAATGATATTCCTATTCTAATGTTTTTATGTGTTTTAAAAATATCATTTCTTTCACCTCAAAACTCATTTTAAAAATAATTTTTGGTATTTAGACTGGAGTTGCTGCAAGATTTGACTTTGAAGGAAAGTTACTCTCACGGGATGCAGATATTCCGACATATAAAGGTTTACATCACCATGGAGATGAGCCAGAAGTGAGAACTTACATTATCTTTTGTTCATATAATTGTACAAAATGATAAGAATGAATGGAATTGTAATAATAAGTGTAATGAATGTGTTCATCTCATAATTATGTTTTAGTACAGCCCTGTCATAAAATTAGTACCCAGTTATGCTTTAGTATTCACTAAAAAGGCTTAAATTTCATTACATTCAGTTAAATTATTTTTAAAGATTTACAAATGTGATATATATGATTATAAATGATTTACTTTACATTGTATTCATCCAGATATTTGCTGAATGGCCTAGTTCTAGTCTCACAGAGTATATGAGTTCAAAGCACACTGAAGGAATGGGTGTTTGTAACTGTTCAAAATCAGCTGTTCAGAAATACTTACAAATGGGATATATATGATTATAAATGATTTACTATGCATTATATTCATCCAGATATTTGCTGAATGGCCTAGTTTTAGTCTCACAGAGTCGGTGAGTTCAAATTACACTGAAGGCATGGGCATTTGTAGCTGTTCAGAAAAGTTTACAAATGTGATACATATGATTATAAATGATTTACTATGCATTATGTTCATCCAGCTATTGTCTGAATTGTTTAGTTCTAGTCCAGAAAAACAGAGTCTTAGAGTTCAAATCACACTGAAGGTATGGATGTTAATAGCTGTTCAGAATCAGATTTAAATTACCATGCCTTTGTGTTGTAAAATAAGATAGTAGAGCTCCAAAGCAACCCCAAACTATGTCTTATTCCCTGTCTACAGATTTCAGTTTTTAAATTAAGATTTATATCAAGAGAAAAATGTGTATCTCTGTCTTTGATTGGATATTTTCTTTTCACAGTTGAATGAAATGAAGAAAGGGAATGTAGTTCAGTTATAATATCTTTGACATAGAATTCATATTTTTGTTTTTTCCCATAGGTTCCAGGCTACTCTCTTGAAGAGTTATTTCTTCTTGCCAGAAGCTCCTTACAGTCACAAAGGATAACTGCCCTCAACACTATTGCTCATATATTAGAGAATGTAATTATTTGATTATTTTAAAGATATATTCATGTTTTATTAACCTTTATATTATGGGGTGGGATAGCATGTATCCCAAGAATATATATATATATATATATATATAAATGATTGTGTGTATATATATATATATATATATATATATATATATATATATATATCATTGGAGGCTCCAAGGGGAGGGGCAATTGCCCCTCCCAAAACAGCCCAGAGTATTTTTTTTTCATAGCCTAAAATTATATAATCGTAGACCTAATACCAAATGAGTTTAAATTTAAAATGAGATGATGGTCATTTCTTATATATATATATATATATATATATATCCCTAAGAGCTGATGTTGCCCCTCCCCAAAAAAACTCTGGACTGGAGCTGCCCCTGATACATATATACAGTCAAACCCTGTTATAGTGAACCTGATATATAACGAAAAAAAATTTTGGTCCCACCGTTTTCCTATTGTACGTAATGTAATTAGTATTATGTCAGTTTAATGTAATCAATTTTAGTCAATTTAATTCATTAATGATCATTTTTAATATATTTTATCAATTTTTTAATACATTATTATTGAATACACATTTTAACTAATGAGTTATACATTTTTTGAACTGTAGCATTTTCTTAACGGTTTGGATATAACAAACCATATATATATATAATCCTCTTAATGGCCGCTCTTACAAAGGGGGGGGGGGGTATGAAATTTCCTGTTCTGAAGAGGGAATTGGAAAATTAGGCCCTGTGACCTAAACGTTAATAAAATTGCTCCATTGATATTCACTTTATTTGGCATAAAAATATTAAAATGTGTATTTTGAATTTTGATTAATTTTCTTTTTTTCCCTGCAAGATTATTTTGATCAAATAAATTTTTAAAAACAAGAGCTGTTTTTCTTTCTCTCTATTGTGTAATTTTATGAACTTCATGAAATTGCTATAATTATTGTAAGACTCAATTCATAGATATTTTTGTAAATTCATTGCATATTTTGTTTCATTCCATAATCATAATGAATCAACATTTTTATTACCATCATTTGGTTTGGTGACTATTTAACTGAACAGAATAAATCATGAATTAAAAGTAGTGGTATATTTGATGCTAAATATTATAGCTAAGCTAAAATGTTAGTTTTTTTTAAATCTGTAGAATTCTGATTTTTTCTTTAATATTAATAAATTTAAGGGATTTATTATGTTGTTGAGAATTTGACAACATTTATGAAGAAATAACAGCTTATATATTTATGTATAGATATTCTGTCATGTATTAGATCCATACATAATGTTATGGACCTATTATTATGTATAGGTCCTTGCTTATCTGAAGCTAGTATTTATATTCCATGAGAGAATTATTATTGATGTTCTGTATTTGCTAACTATATGTAAAATAATCAAATTATTTTTTGAAGTTATGTATTATTATATTTGCAGAATTGGTGTGGAATGATGGATAACTGCTTTGATGCTCCATTATTGCCATTAATATTAAATGCTGGAATAGTTCCTTTACTACGCTGGGCTCTTGATGATACATCTTTGACATCTATTTCAGCTACGATTACTGCTATTCATAGTCTGTTAATTTCAAAAGCTGATGAGGTAACTCTTGTCTTTGTTTTGAGACTTAAAAGTTTTGTTAATTTGTTGTGTAGATAAATTAACTTTTAATTTATTATAGTAATAGTAAATAATCATTCTAGTAACTGATTATAATTTCAGTTTTAAATTAATTAACCTTAAATATAGCAGCTTTGTATTACATATTCTTTTAAGCCTCTGCTCTAATTTGTCTAAACTGGTTGTGATCTAATTTTTAATTGCCTAAATAATGTAAACGAGAATTGGGAAAAGTGAACAATTTTCCTGAATCTCCAATGCATTGTAAAGGTACTTTGATAAGTAGTCATGACAAGTTTTGATTTTTTTTAATATAAGTATTGTCTGGAATATTATGTAGCAGGTGAGTTTTTTTTCTTCAAGTTAACTGATATAAATATTAAAGTTTTAAAAAGTGTTTTAAAATTTTTCTTAAAAGGTAATCCTTTTCAGTGTTAATTCCTTTTGGCTATATCCTATCCTATGCAATATTAGCTGGAAATCCAAAGCTGGTAATTCAATATGCCCTATTTTGCCATTTCTTTTTGCATCCACCCCAAAGCCTAAGCTAGTGAGTGAAGGGAAGAGCAAAATCACAGGACTTTGAATGTAGATTGGAATATTGATGAAGCCTCTGGGAGACAAAACATGTAGATAGCTGTGTCATAAGATCGACATATTATGTTAGAAACCAAGATCATGACTGATAAACAAACATCATCAGTCATCCATTTAAATAACTTCTCTTGCTACTTGCCAGGGGATAGCCAAATAGCTAGGGCACTGGCATTCAGTTTGGATCCTGTGGGTTTGAGTCCCATGGTTGGCATGGATGTTTGCAGCCATTCAGAGTTGGCTTTAAACTGTACGTCCTGGTCTACTTAGCCTTCTATTCCTAAAATTTGAAGGGTTTTCAGTCCTAATTTCATGGTGCACCAGCAGACTCTATTTCGTGCATTATTCGTTATGGCTGAAGACATAAGAGGCGAAAAGACTTAGTTCGAAAGCGAAGGAATGATTTTTGATGATTCAGATGGGAGACAAGCTTGAAGAAGGCTACTGCTAAATGACCATGATTGGCCAACAGAGTCTCCAATGGAGCGAGTTGGAGAGCAACGAATGCAAGAGATGAGATTTTTTTGAGGGGTCATGCCCTACCTTTCCTTTTTTTTTTTTCTCAGTTCGTTACAGCGATATGATTTTCTTTATATTTTTCTTTTTTCTTTTTATTTAACTTGATTGCTTAAAGTTATTTCTTTTTTTAAATTCACCAGCTAACTTAATAAGCCTGATGTTTTTATTGTATCATATCATGAATAATGAATTAAACTAAGAGGTATATGTTCCTCCTTTAATTGAAGATGTTTCTAATTTATGATGGGCATGTAAAATTATGTGCAATTTCTCATCATTAAATAAATAATGTAATTTAATTTTTTTATTTATTCATAATCCATAATGGGAGCATCAGTTAGAACCTGCAGTTTGCTTTTTTGAAATCGAACAAATGTACTTTTGCACTTGAAAAGTAGAAATTCCTTGATAAGAAATTGTACAAAAAGCAATTTTTCTTTGTTCAGTAATAAGTTTTTCTGTAAATTTTATTATTTATTTGCAATAGATATGCATGTAGACAGATTTGAATTTTTTTCTATATGGGGATTTACTAATGATATACCTCATAACTTAACAGGGTAATTACCCATTATGCCTTATGAAGAAATTTCTTAATGTTTCTTCTGAATGAAATTCAATCCAAGATATATAAAATTATTTTATTTATAACCACTTATTTTTTTTATAAATGCTAAGAAAATTGATATAACATTAAATAATTTTCTTGTTTTTTATGTTATAGTCTGAGAAAAAGCCAAAATTGCCTGTGCACATGCACAATTTTGTACACAACTACACATATTGCTATGCATCATCTTATGTGTTAATGCACTTCATTTTTTAGCTTGCTTTACGATGAAAAAGAAATGAATAAAAAGTAAATCACCCTAAGGAAGAGGAGTTAAAATTTTTATCCTTTTTGTGCATGGACAACAAAAACCCATTTTTATTTTTTATTAGATTGTTTTTTCATTTTTCTGTAGCTTGTGGTCTGTATATGACAATTTAAAAAATATATATCTATTCATTGTTTTTAGGCTTGCTCTAGTAAAACCTTTTGTTGGTTGAATGGGCATTTTGTGCCACACTTAGAACCTCAAGATCTCGATGAACCGAATGTAGTAATTGAAGAACTCAGTGATGCTGACTTAATTAAACTGGATGTTGTAAAAGTAAGAAGTTATTTATTTCTTCTTAAAACATGTTAAAATTAATGATGATGATTTCATTTTTTGTCTGATTTGTTCTCTGAGACTGCTAATTTTTATTTTCAATAACTTTTTCTGTTAAAAATAAATGTAATTTTTGTAGTGCATAAATCACTTGTGGTAATAAAAAATATCTGATATGAATTTTGATTTAGGGCTTTCTGCGTATTGATATTCTTCCAAGGTTCATGTACATTATGAAAGTCATGTGTCCTCCACCACTTGTCTGCAAACTTGTGATCGAAATTTGTGCTCGTTTAGCCCAGCATTCTATTGAATCTGCTAAGCAGGTAATTACAATGTTTTTGATGATAGATTTGAAACTTTAGATTATACATATATTATCATTAAGAGAAAGTTGAATTTTTACATAATTTTAGAGTCAATAAAATTGCATAAATCTATATATATAAAACAGTTCCGTAACTGACTGACTCACTGACATACAACACACAGACCATACCCCTGGACCCAAAGGGCTGAAATTTTGTATGGCGATTCTGTTGTGCTGACATTTAAAGTTTTAAATACATGAAATTAGTGTAATGACATTTAAAAGTTTAAGATATGAATTTATTATTACTATCATTTAGGTGGCTGGTATATTATAATTTTTTTATTTTATTTTATTTTATTGGCTGGAGAACCTTTGTTTTAAATAATAGAAAACTAAATATTTTCTAAAGTTGCTACTCCTTTTTCCGTTTCAATCCTGTCCCTTCCAGCTATGGGTAATTCAATACTTTCAGCAGTGCCATTTTGTTGTGAATCCGTGAACTCCCCCATGATCTCAGGGATTAGAACACCAGAACATCAGAATTTTAATGCTTTTAGCAAATCCATGACTCACCAGAAAGAACACCAAAGATCGAGATTCCGCGAAAGGGGTTGTTTACGTCTGTGATGCGCAAGGATACAAACAGAGGCTTGGCGAGACTCCCCAATAGGAGAAGGAGAAGCAAGAACTACTTTTTTCGACGCGGATGTTTCAAGTGAAAAAGTGGCTCCGGAGTTGACAAAAAAAAAAGTCGTGGAGAGAGAGACAGATTTTTACCTTGAGAGAGCAGAGTCGCCCCCTTGACTCCCTGATGGAGAAAAAGGTGCGTTCCTGCAAGATGATGGAGGACTCGAATTCACGAAGAGGCCTATAACTTTTTTTAAATTGGGCAAGCCCTCCCTTAAACTCCCCTAAACTTTAATCTTTCCTTATGGCCTTTCTTTCCTATTTCATTTCTTTATTTTTTTAGACTGCAGTAATTAAACCGGTAATATGCATTTTATTTGATTTTTTTTTATTATTAAGGTTTTATATGAAGTTTTTTTTATTTATTTATTTTTATTTTATATTTTTTTTTGGGTTCTAACCAGCCACCAACTAATTTTTGTTTTATTATTTCGTTATGTGTTTAATTCATTAATTAAAAAAAAATATATATATATGTGTGTCATCGGGGAATTGTGCCTCTTACTTGTCAAGTTTTTAATTTTTGTTAGAGATTACGATAAGAGTAATAAGAAGTTAATATTTAAATAAAATTTGTGTTTTACCCCTAAGCTTGTGTCTCATCGTCAATTCTTTATTGAAGAGTAAGTTTTAGTTATTTCTTTTTTTTTTTGGTTAATTACAGAATCGTTAAAATACTCGCTACTCCCTTTAGAACTTGGTTATTGCGGTTAAAATTAAATTCTTATTTTTATTGAGGTTTTCACAACGCGCCTCAATCTAACGTTAATCCTTAAGATTTTCTAAATTAATTTAAATTAATAATCTATACGTTAAAACATCAGTTAAAATAAATCAGTTAAGAAACAATAAGAAATAAAAAAAAATACGGTCCCAACAATTCTTCTTATAGTGTACTAAGAAAGATTTTTTAAAAATTCTTCTTAGATTTCTTAAAATTAAATTTTTAGGCTGTTTTAGTAACTTTTTTTTAAGTTTTGCATTTTAAATACTGAATTGAGGGTTATGAAATTTATATCATGAGAAAGATCATTAAAATTCCTTTAAAATGAAATCTTTTTCGAATATTTACCTCCATTTTCTGATTTTTGGTGAATTTTTAAAGATTAAATTTTAGAATTTAATTTATTAAATGCTGATCATGTGATTTCTTTTTCTGGTACTTTAAATTTATTGCCACGTCCACAACAATGAAATAAACAAAAAAATATTTTATCCCTTGCTAATGCGACAGACGATTGGACATTATCCAAAAAAATATTAAAATACAGAAATATATGTTCCTCAAATTGTACTATATTAACTGTACTATATTCTTTAGTATGTATATTAGATTTAATTTGAATATTTTCTTCTACATTATTTTGTCTATAAAATATCTCATGATTTTTTTATAAATATATAAATTTTTTTTACATCAATTATATACATTGATCGTCATATTTATTATATATATATATATATATATATATTGGCATTATTTGCATACATTGACCGTTGTTTTTAATTTGAATGTACTCCGTAGCGAAGTGTGGGTTTTCAGCTAGTGTATACATATAAAGATAAAGTTTTTTTTTTTTTTTGATAAAATTGATTGCTGGAATTGCTCTTTGTTACACAAGTAATTAACAAGTTCGATAATTCAATAAAAGGAAAATTAAATATGTCTCTTTCCATGTTACTGATATGACATATAAGTTAAATATTACAAATGCCATTATTTATTACTTTGCTGCAGCTGTATAAAGTTTTTTTCTTCTCTTCAGATAATCATTTGATGCATATAATTATTTTTCTTTATAGGTTGCAGAATATCCAGGTTTATTAAACTTAATATTTCAAAAATTTTTACCTCTCAACTGGCATTTTATAGGTAAGATTTCCAACTTCCATTTTGATTACATTAATGTTTTAATGCTTTACTGTAAATAATATTATAAAAATACTACATAAAAGCCTATTTTGATAATTGTAAAGAATACTTAAGATAGTGTGAAATACACCAGTCAATGTAAAAAAAAATTGAGTTAAAAAAAAGTGATTACTTGATGGAACCTCAAAAACAATAAATGTTTACCAAACTCAGTTTTTCCCTCTGTTGTCATGGTTATCTTTTTTCAATAATGAGAGTTGGCAATAAAAAATTTTATTTATGTAATTAAATTATTACTATTCATGAGCCTAACTATATATAATGCTTGTTAGTGTGTTAGAAATAATATACAGAGGCTGTTCGCACATTTTTTAGACGATTTTGGTAAGCGGTAATAAAAAATCGCTTGCTGCAAAAGCAATAATTGCAATTGTACTATGTTTATAAAAGTCAAAATTATCATCTGCGGGTTGAAAGTTTTATTTTTATTCAAAATGGCGTTTTTAACAAAGCAGTGGTTCGAAGGCTACATTTATGCTCTTTCCGAAGAGAAATATGCATACTCCGTTATCCAAAAATGATGTGAGAGTCATGGTTTTGTGATATCTAAAGCGTCGATAGGTAATATAGTCAACAAGAAAGGAAAAAAACGTCAAATTGGAGCCTCAAGTGGGACAAAAATTCCAAACAAGTATCCAAAGAAAAAATGGACATCTTCGACTATTGCAAAGGTACATTGTTTAATGTTAAAAGAAAATCCCCCTAGTCAAAGGACAGTTGCAAAATCATTAAAATGCTCGGTGTCCACTGTAAAAAAAATGATAAACGTTGATTTAAATCTTAAGAAAGCGAAAAAACGCAATGTGCATCGTCTTCTTCCAAATCATATCGCTGAACGCAGGACACGCTGCAGAATTCTATATGAGAAACACCTATCCAAAGAAAAATGGAAAACAATTGTAACAATAGATGAATCATGGGTGTATTTAAATGATTGCAACAAAAAAAGAGCCATTTATTATCATAAAAGGGGAGAAAAAATTTAAGTACATTGTTCAAAGAATCGAAAGAAAGTTTTTCTAAGGGATTCATGATTGTTGCTGGTTTTTCTTATAATGGCAAGTTAAAAATAAAGAGAGTGGAAAAAAATGTCAAGATTAACTCCAAATACTATCAGGAACATATTTTATCGCTAATTTTTTTGAATGAAATACCATCACTTTACCCACAGTGCCATCAATCTGTGAGACTCCATCAGGACAAAGCTAGCAGTCACACATCAAAATCCACTGTAAATTTCCTAAAAGAAATGGAACAAAAAACTGGTATCAACGCTATACCCTTCACTGATATCCCTACTAAATCTCCCAATGTATCACCTATGGATTTTTGTGCTTTCGGACTTTTAAAATCTGCATTATCCAAACGTCGTCCCAAAACCCTTACAGGACTCTGGAAAGCTGTTCAGGAGGAATGGGATAGAATACCTCTTCTGACACTTCAAAAGACATTATTATCCTGGAAATTGCGGTGTCAAAAGATAGTTCAGAATAAGGGATGTCAAATAGAACATTTAAAACACAAGAATTTTATGTAATTTAGTTTTGTGAATACAATATACATCGTCTAAAAAATGTGTGAACAGCCTCTGTATTAAGTTTTATTACACATACTATAAAAAAATGTGCATAAAATACTTAGAGATCTAATAAAATGACTGATGAATTTTATTTTTATTTTATTTCCTTGAGTAATTTAAAATGACAAAATATTTTCCTGCATTTAAATTTTGGGAATATTGCAAAATTTCAATAGGATAAAATATTGCCTAAACAGAAGTGAAAAATTTTCCACTTTGGCTTTTATAGAGACAAATATATTTTTTCACTTCTAAAATCTATGATTTTTTTCTTGCAATTTTATAAATGCTTTTGAAGTATTGTGTAAAATAATGTAAGTATTTCCTCTGATTGCAGAAAGTGTTTTTTTTTTCAACCCCTAGCATATTTCCTTGACTATTTTTTATTATTTTTTTTTATTTCTAGTTCAAATGCAGTTTCATTTTCATATCCTGCTCTCATATAATTTTCTGTTAGTTTCTGAAATAAAATAGATGACTGCTTATGTAATAAATATTTTAATAGTAGAATAATTTGGTATGATTATGTTCTTGATTATGTTCTGTAATAATTATGATCAGGATTAAAATTATAGATATTTTTCCAGATTCTAGTACATTGACTGATACAGTCAATTATAGTTGTCCCATGGCATCTGCCTTAAAACTTTCAAGGATAATTATTTCAGCAAGTAAGGAGCTAGCATTAGACATGGTAAGTTGAACCCTACTTTACATATTTAGTGAGCTATTTTATAATGGTAATAGTGAATAATTTTAACTTAAATATGTTCTAAATTTTATATTAGAACTTATTTTTTCATCCTTAAATAATGGTGGGCATTATTTTTTAATGATGAAGTGACATTTTTTGTTATTTTATGAAAAAAAGTTGATTAAACATTGCATATTAAATCAAATGTGAAACACTTTAGATTGTGGTTCGACTTATCAAGTATTAACTGAAGTAAATGCTTATTTATTGAGGCTTAAAGAATAAAAACTGAAATATATGTATGACATTAAACTCTAAACAATCATGTTGGAATAAAATAATACCAAACATATGGACAAGGCCTGTTAGAAAGACATATATATATATATATAAATTTCCAATGCAGAAACCTGTAGACAAAGTCCTTAGGTATACAGAAAACAAAGGAAAAATACAAAACTACAAATTCAAAATACATAAACAAGAAAAGCAACTGAGATAAAATTCTCATGTAATCACAAACCTCCCAATAAAGTCTGTACAGAGAATGCCCAGTTAAGGCAGGCCAGGACATGATATGTTTTTCGTCCATGTTATTGGAATTGCAAAGAGGGTATATATATATTTCTTCTCCAATGTGGCAGATGGTATTCTTGGACATTATCCTTACCATCATATGACGCCACAGTTTTGCTGGCCACTTTTCTGGGAGCACTGTACAGGTGGACCAGCATTACCCCCCTATGGGTCGGTCCTGTAATTTTGAACCAAGTCAAGTGACAAGACCAGAACACTTGATGCTGCACCTCTAGAGGAAAATTGGAGAACTTAGAGGACATTGCAGCCATGACAGATTTTATGTGCACCAGCTGCCATTAGTGTACTCAAAGAGGGTATTTAGGACTAGTCAAAATTCCCATTCTATTTAAATATACCACCAGACAGTTGTGATCAGTTGCAATCATGAAAGCAGCAACTGCAATTTTACGTGGGCCATTGGGAAGGCCATTCAGGATCCAAACTTTATTTTGAATATGGTTTTGGAGGTCAGAAATAAAACAATCCCTTATTTTTTGCTATCTCATCTTACATGCAGTTTTATGTCGAATTTTACTGGAAGCACAGAGGGATATTGGGGTTCCTTCTTTTTGCTAATATATCTGCTGCCTCATTTGCTGGTATACCACAATGGGATTGTTAGAAATATTAAAAGACAGTAAATTTATTGGTAGGAATGTAGCACTACTTGTTTACTTATTTTTTTTCTTCATATATGTTTTTTCCTTAATATTTCTGAAATTGTAATGATGTCTGTAATGCTAATTCTTAAAAATGAGTCCTAATTTGAGTTCTATGTATCACAAGTATCTATATCAAATGTACATCTTCTAAAATATTAACTTTAAAGTATTTTGTCTATGTAATCATGGGCCCTATTTTTGCCCCTATTTTTATTTCATGATCCTAGGTGCTATTTAATTGCACTACCTATTTAAATTGTATATTTCATGTAAAATGTAGGTTGGGTCCAAGTAACCCCAATCAGGGGGTTACTTGAACCCAGATTTTAATAATTTATTAAATTTATATATAATTAAAATTTTGGTTTGAAAAAGACCTAAAATCCTGGGGAATCTTCAAATAAGTTGTTCAAATCAGGTTATCAGCAGAAATATGTTTTTTAAAGCTATCGTTTGGTAAGAAATGTACAAAAATCTTCACTTTTTGGGTCCAAGTAACCCCAATCTACAGTATTCTAAAAAAAAATTATGTTTTGCTTATTTTGTACTATTTATTTTGATTTAAATAACTTAACTGTATTGAACTCACATTTTTGAATGTTCCTTCAAAACATGATTCCAAGAAGAAAAAAAAAACCTAACGCTGAGGGAAGAACCTGAGGGTGAAAACTCAATGGTCTAAGGGTTAAGATAAAGTTTAAAATGCTATTAAATTCTAATTTAGAATGATATTCAAATGAATAATTTAGAATGATTTATTGAAATATGTACGTTTTTATTGAATGAATTTCATTTCTGATAAAATTGTTTCACTCTCAGCATGTAGATGATGCTGTTTGGTGTGTGCTCATTTAAATTATTAGGTTTACATTTCTTATTGTTCAACAGTGTCACTTTTGTCATTCTGCACATGTATGTTATATAAACTTTTCTCATTTCTTCTCCTCATCAGGTTGAAAAATATGGTATTGTTTCAAACATTACCTTCTACTTGACAGTTCAACCTTTGTAAGTAAAATTATTTTTTATACTTTGTTTTTATTTACTTCACCAGTAATTTGATAGTGTAATCAAATATTTGTATGTTCATTTTGAAAATTAGCTTTCAGCATATTAAAACTGTATAATCTTTCTTTATTTCGAAAGTTATGGAATAAAATTTATAAAATTATTGATACATTTTTCAAGCTCCTTCTCTTCAAAGGAATGGATTTTTAAATCTTAAAAAAATCATAAGCATTTTATATGTTGTCTATGATTAGCTATTTGAAAACATTTGAAACAGAATTTCATTCTTCTCTTTTCAGGGATGGAAAATTAACTGCCCGAGAAGTACAGCTGTTGGTCATTGAAACACTTAAGACATGGCATTCCTTATTGAGTTATGGCTTGGCATACCAAGTTTTCCTGTAAGAAATATATTTTTCATTTTATAATACTTGCAAATTCATCTTTTGTGGCATTTTATGATAATGTTATGTGTTTATCTGAGTTCTAAAGTCACTGTAAAAAACTAAGGATTGTTAATAAAAATTTTAATTAATCGTTTATTAAAGCTTAAGGCATAAATAAATAAATGAAATTTTATAAGAGAGTCTCATTGAAGACACCACAACAAAATTTACATCTCAAAAAATTCTGTTTGAATAAGTAGAATTTTCTATAAGATAACCGAGAAAATTTCAATACCCATGTTTTTTTACTATGGTAAAATTCAGGCTATCTTAAAGAGTAAAATCATATACTTATTAAAGTACAAAAATTAAACTCCTTGTACAACCAATAGAAATAGATAAAATAATCACTAAGTTTCAAAATTTTAACTCAAGTGTTATTTAAGAGAGGATTTGGACAATATATACACTATCTGGCCAAAAGTATCCAGACGCCTAGTGGTGGCAGTGAGGATGGTCAATTTGGCTGGCTACATAATCTGCATTCTAATTCATCCCAAAGGTGTTCAATGGGATTTAGATTGGGGTTCTGAGAAGGTCAGTCCAGTTTTTGAACAGCCATTTCATCAAACTACGCCTGTGCAAATCTCGATGTGTGAATGGAGCAGTTATCCTGCTGGAAGAGAAATGGGCCTTCCCTGAAATATTGCCATAGAGTTGGGAGAGCAGCATTGTCCAGAATGTCCACATACATCTCAGAGTTAAAAAAGCTGAAAGAAAAGATGCATGGAACTCATGGGAGGGGGGAACTTATACAAAGTTTTACCTTTGTGTTTCCTTACGAAATTAATGTTTTTCCTTATATTGTGGTTATTTGAGAGACAAAAAGTGCGGGAACTAAGGAACCCAGACCAAACCATGAAAAACACCCCCATACCATGATGCTGCCACCACCAAACTTAACTGTCGGCACAACGCAGTCACACAAGAAGCACTCGCCGGGCATCTGCCAAACCCAGACACATCCATCAGACTGCAAGATTGTAAAGCAAGATTCATCACTCCAAAGAACATTTTCCCACATGTCTACAGTCCAATGATGGTGAGCTTTGCACCATCGCAATTGACGCTTTGCATTCTGGGGAGTGATGTTCGGCTTGTGAGCGACTGAACGACCATGGAATCCCAAGTTTTTTAACTCTCGACAAACAGTCCTGCTGCTAGCACTAATGCCTGATGAACTTTGGAACTCCTGAGTGATTTCAATCAATAAGGACTTGCAATTTTGTTTCACTACCCTTTTCAGAGTTCTACGTCTGCGTTCACAAATTTTTTTCGGCCTGCCACTTCATTTTCTGCAGTTTCTCTGCCTCGATTTTTCCACTTCACAATTACATCACTCACAGTAGATTTTGGCTTCTGTAGAATGTAAGAAATTTCACGAACTGATTTCCCACAAAGGTGGCATCCCACTATAATACCACGATCAAAGTCACTAAGCTCCTTGGACTTACTTATTGTCTCACAAATGCATAAATATGACCTGACAAACCACTACCCACACTTTTATTGCTTTCAGTTACACATCAAATTATGTTACCTGCCAGATCCACTTCTTTAGGGAGGTGTCTGGATACTTTTGGCCAGATAGTGTATAAGACTTTCAGAATTCAAACAGTTGTAGACCTATTTAGAATGGGAAAAAAAAAAAAAAAAAACACAAATTCTGTAAATGACACTTTTCTTCACTGAATGTATTCTTAAAATTTAGGTTATAAAGCCTGAATTAATAATTTTGAGATGTTATGGATTTATTTCTGTAGAGAAGGAAAGATAAATTTCTTTTAAATTAATTTAGGCTATAAGTTTCTTTTTTTTTCTATCATAGCATCCCTTAAATATTTCAGTATGAGATTTTTTTATTGTTTTGCTAGGAAGCTTACTATTATAATAAAGTAAATTTTGAGAGGCATAGATTATTATATTCATTTACATTATAATTATTTGGTTTGATTAATGACCTGTGTTGGCATTTAATGTGCTAATAGTTTTGTGTTTATATAGCTTTTGTTCAAATTGTGACACATTGCAATTACATATTTTATTATAAAGCATGAAAAAGTCAGTAACACAATAGTTTTATAAATATATAAGTAGGTAAAACTTGACATTATAAGTATTAAGATTTTTTATATGATCTTAAAATGATCTGAACCTTCTTTAAAATCAGGTTTCTAATTTATTTATCTTTTGCTGAAAGTTGTAAAAACTGATTTTTTACATTTACTGATAACTTAATTTATTATAGTTTTGTTTAAAAAGTATTTGCTGCAATTTATTAAATTATTGTTTTTTATATAATTTTATTAATAACTTTCAGAGATCTCTTTCCAATTTTATTGAAGCAACTGGAGTTTTGCCTCAGTTTGAATTTAAATTCGGATCCACACAAGCATCTTCAGGATTTTGATTATGCAACTCACTTATTCAAGTCATTTGAAGCCCTCACCATAGTTGCTGCTGAACAGAAGGAAAATGAGTGAGAATTTTATTTCATAGTTATAGCACTGAATTAACTTGTAAGGTTACTTAAAGACTCAGAAATATTTAGGGAAAATCACTAAAGGGAATCGCTATGCCTTCATATAGTTATGATGGGAATTGCTATGCATTAGTAGAATCATGTTAGATTTTCCATGAAACTATCAGTTTTTAAATTTATTTGCTAGTCATTTACTTAGCCTTCTAAATTTTATTCAAATATCTGAAAGTAAGAAACATATACTGATGGACCAAAGCATTGCATGTACTCCCATTTGCATTTCATACACTCCCATTTGCATTTCATACACTCCCATGTTAAATGAATGATGTTGAACATGAGACATTATTGCTGCATGTCACCATCAAAATACCTCTAACATTGTACCATACATATTGCATGAGTATCTAATGTAAAATTCTGGAAAGCCTCCAATCTGGTAACATTAGCTATTGCCTGGTTGCCACTGTTCTTACGCAACATCATAAGTTAAAATGTCGGGGTTACAGTGTTAGGTTTTGCTGGATTCCAGCACATGTAGGAATCGCAGGAAACGAACTTGCAGACGCATCAGCAAAAAATCCAAAAGTAGTTTCAAATCAACCTGTTCCTTTCTGTGACCTTAAACATATTACGAGGGACATTATTTTGGATAGATGGCGGTCAGAATGGGACCTTGAAGTTGCAAATAAGCTCCACTGCATAAAACCCACCATCACTGTCTGGCCTCCACTATTTCCCAGGAAATTGGATGTCGTCATCACGCGGCTTAGAATTGGCCATTCAAGAATCACTCATAGACATTTGCTGGAAGGAGAAATCGCCCCCATTTGTTATCATTGCAACTGTCACCTCACCATTCGCCATATTTTAACAGAGTGTACCGGACTCACCAATTTTTATCTAAAATACTTTGGCTCAACTTCGCTCACTTTGAGTGATCTTGTGGGTGAAACACCCCACCCCGCTGTTTTCCACTTCTTACGGTGTGCTGGTTTTCTTTCGTTAATATAATTTTTCTTTTAAATCCTTTGTTTATATTTTAGTGGTTTTATCACACTTTATCACAATACATTCATAATCCGTTTTAACACCCTTTATACATAACTACTTTTATATCATTTTGTAATACTTGACTGAAATCTAGATGGGGGAACCCCCATCTAGATACCTTGTGTTTTACCTTGTGTTTGGCGCAGCATGTCCTCTCTGGACCTTGCGCCATTAAACCCCATCCAACCAACCAACTAATGTAAAATTACCATCACCACTAATATGATATATTTCTTGTTAGATACTGAATAAGGGTGAAAACAAATTTAAAGAATCTGGTTGGTTAGCTGGAAGCAGTATACAGTGATATTTTGCAATGAGGGCAAAGCCAGCTTTAAAGAAATGAGTACCTCTGATAAAGTTTAAATAATGTTGACCAAATAAATGTACCTTCTGGCCCAAATGAAAAGGAGACTTTGGGTTTTCTCTCTAAAGGTTTATTGGCTGGATTATGTGAACAAACAGGAAGAAATAAAGATATATGAGTTACCTATCAGCTACACAGAGTCACCTTGTTGTTTTAAGCTAATATCCCAGTGTTGACTAGATTTTGAATACCCTGAGCAAAGAACATCTGTGGTTGTCTGCAGATTCAATCTTAACAACATCCCAGACCTCTGCATCGTTAGCAAATAGTGGCCCTTGAAAGCCTTTTTCAGTGTGCCAAAGATGTGGTAGTCATAGGGTGACAGGTGGGGCATAGGAGGGGGGTGATGGCTGAGGCCCTCACCCTCCCAGTGTAAATGCCATAAGAAATCTTGTTCATGGCAGTCAATTTCATGGTGATGACCAAGTGTGCTCTAGCAGGTCTCAGCATGGCTCATGCTCACACTTCCTTTAAGAAATTTCCTAAACTGTCAAAGTACTGTAGACTGTGACAGACACTCATGCCTATACACATCCTTCTTACGACAATTAATTTTGGCTTCACTAACATCGTCTGCCAGCAAAAATTGAATAACTGCTTGCTGGGCCTGTTCGGATGAATCCATGTCATGACCATACATAGTCACCTTGATAAAATATGTTTAAGCAGCATACTGACATATTCTGATAATAGCAGCCTTGTTTCATAATATACAACATCTACTCTACAAATGCAAATCTCTAAGTATTTAACCACTGCCGCTAAAACAAAAGTCTCACTTTCATTTGGGCCAACCATATATATCTAGGCATCTTTGAAAAGATATGTCTTATTTAGATTGCACTGTTCATCATAATCAATGACCCCTAACAGTGATCTGCAGAGGGGGGGGGGGACTATAAGTTCCTAATAATGTATAGTACAAGTACAAAAAGGCAGCAAATGCTATCACACCTGGTAAGAAGCAACAGGACAGTTATGAGACAATCACAGATAACCCTTGAATAACATGTACTGAAATTACATGGAAACTCAAATAAAATGCAACAACCTTCAAAAACCACTGATAAATTTGGGAAATTATCAGTGATTTATTTTATTAAAAACTAATCTGTTTTTTAAAAATTTTGCATTTGTTTTTTTCTAATGTAAACTTTGGAACCAAATGTCCATTTTTATATGAAGCTTAAGTCTCAAATTGTATGGTTTTGAATAGCGCAGAACCAATTGACCAGGTTATTCAAGGGCTGACCCTACATTATACTACCTTTATGTAGTGTTTAGCAAAATATTATTTCTGTCTCTTTTAATATTAGCTACTCTTTTTGTAATGACTAACAACACTTATTCTTTTTACAGGGAATTAATATCGGCTGTTAATGTAGTTTTTAGACAGGCTCTAGTTTGCCTTCAGAAATGGATTTGGCAATTTTCTCAGGAAAAAATATCTTATGTAAGTATTTGTGCTATTTTATGAGCATGAGTAACATCTTTTTATGTTTCATTTTTTCCACTTTAAATAAAGAGATTATACATGTTGCTATTTGCAAACTGCTGCTAGCAAGGACATATCTTGAATTTTTCTGAAAAGGGGCATATTCATTATTCTGATGTTCTCTGTAATTATGGTTTGTTAAATTAAAACAGTTTTATTGCACTGAATTTAACTATGTGAATAAGAAAATATTTTCAAAGTTCTGTGAAATTTATTTCAATGAAACAGTAACTTATGTGAATGCATTTATGATGTCCATTCTTTAATTATTATTATTATTATTTCAATCATATTTAGTACTGTTATTACTGTTTTTTTTTTCAGCATGGAATGGTACTTTTAGCATCATGTATAAATTTTATTGTTATACATTGCAGGAAATCTCATGAAGGGGTGAGTTTTTTTTACTAATATTTGGGCAATAATAATTGAATTTTTAATCTGCTATGGTAACTTATTTCTTCATCTCATATTTCTTTGTCATTCTGTGGTTTTAGCTGACTTGTGAAAACTGGAAGCCATGTTCTGCTGCTAAAGAAGCTTTTGAAAGATACCTAGTGCCATCAATGAAATCAGTATTTTTTCAAAATGTTTTAAAAGAGATTCGGTAAATTTTTTTTTGATCTATTTCTGTATGTAACAAAAATTTCTGAATCTTTGTCATTTACTCCTGAATCTTGGGATGATGTGATAAACTATCTTGTTCATTGAAATTATTAACTCCGCAAGTGTTTCAATATGTTTACACTAGGAAGTAGTTTGTTTATTAACTTGAAGGGATCTAAGAAAATACATACAGCAGTACCTTGGTACTTGTTGTTTATTGGTTTCAGAAGGCATGACCATTTTCCAAATGAATTTTCTCCATAATTTGTTCTTGAAAATCAGAAATTTTGCATTTTACTGGGCATTTTATAAATTAATGGGTTTTTTTTACTGAAAATCTTTTAACTGGACAGACATAATTTAAAACAATAATTAGATAAAATAAAATAAAAATCTTCACTCAACCTGTACTGAAAGGAGTTTATGACCTAATGCGATAGTGGTGAAGTAGACGGGGATAGAGGGTTATTGCTTGGAAGGGGGTTATTGCTTCTAACAAAACATCAGGCACTTGTACAGGGATACTTTATCTTTTCAGTCTCTTAAAATCACCAATCTCTGTTGTACACTCAGAATTAGGGAGTTTTACTGTAAACCTAGCAAAAGAAACTTGTTTCTGCCTATGTTTCAACATGTTTCTGAAGTGAGATATTGTTTGATCCTAAGCAAGTCCACATTTTGGCTTGCTAGATCTTTGTCAGGGTAATACTTTTGAACAAAATTTTATAATTCAACCCATTTCGGACAAATTTCAGCGTATGTGATGAGTTCCAAGCAAACGTTGAGTACCAAAGCAATTTGTATTTCTGTTGAAATACAATGAGTACTGAGGTATGACTGTACTTGATCACATGTTCCCTGTCTGTTAATTGGCCATTTGATAAATTTTTTTAGATAGTATTGTAAAATGTTTTAAAATGTTAGGATTTTGATTGTTATTGCAATGGCCAGAAAGAATATGAAAAAATTATTAGATTTAAAAAAGTTGAAAAAAAATTTTATTTATAAATTTAAAACTGATCTTTAATAATTAAATATTATATTGAATCTTTACTTTTAAATTTTAACATTTCACTAAATTTCTTGTGGAAATGGGACTCAGTTTTTATCAAAGATGGATTTTGGCAGTTGGTTTTATTACAAAAGTCATTTACATCCCCCCCCCTCCTCCAACAAAAAGAAAAAGACAAAACAACAACTAGAGGCTGTCATGATTACAGTTTTTTTGTTTTTTGTTTATTGAACTCGTCATTTATTGAAGTGTGCATTTATTTAAATTTTATTTTATTTTTGCACTGTAAAACAAATTACGTATAAAGTTTTAGATTGCAATTTAAAAAAGGCACACTTAAATGTGAAAAGCACATTTGAATGTGAGTAGACACTAACCAATCAAAGTTATAAGATAATTGTCATAGGATTAGTAAAACATAGGATTAGTAAATTTATACTATTGATAGTATACATTGTTTTCAACTGTTATTCACATGGTAGATTTCACAGGTATCATGATAAAATATCTGACAAACTTTTTTTCTTCTTTTTATTACATGGAGCAAAGTAAATAAATTGCATTCTTATACATTAATAAATGAATATAAACTTTTTAAAAAATTTTTCCTTTTAGGTCTTTTTCTTTATTTCTGAGTCCTGAAATATCAGGGAACAAACGGGATGGCAATACAATTGTATCTCTAGGCAGTGTTTTATACGGGGAAGATGTTGTTCCTATTCTGAAGGATGGAACACCACTCCCTTTGATGTCTGCTATTTTGAGCTATATTCTTCTGTATAAAAACTCTTTTCATGATTGTGGGAATGAAGTAAGTTTCCTTTAATAATGACTTTGACGTTTAATTTGTTTTAAAATATTATAAATACTTTAAAAATGTAAATAACATACAAATAGCTGTCTCCTGTTAATTGATTCTGTTTTACTTTAATCCCATTTCCTTAATTGCATTTTATAATGTTCTTAGTTTAAAGTGATAATTTATTTTAAAGTAATAGAAAATTTTTTGTTCGAGTTATTTGAGAATAGTAGCAATGTAAAATGACAATAAAAATTGCAATGTTGAGAACTGTATGTGATCAGTACAGAAATGTAATAGTAACAAGTTTAGGAATGTCTGTTATGAGGCATCTTATAGCAGAAGTTTGTTCTAGTATTATCTTTTATTTTTGACCTTTTATTCATCTATTACATATATTTTAAGTCAACATATTTATAGTGCAATAAAAAACCAGTTTTAACTTGAAGAATTTTATGTAAAAAATTATAAGTTAATAAAGTACAGTTTCACAGGAATGTCATTTATTTATAAATTAGTTTAATACTTTTTATTATGAACTTTTTGTATTTATATTGCTTTATTTTGTTATTCCTTATATTTTCTTTATTCAATTTAAGTTATTTATCCCTTTTTTATATATCTGAGTGTGGGGGAAGTTAATTTTATACAAACACGTCTATTGATGAAGTTTTACCTCATATAGGGATTTTCATTTAAATTTTAAAGGAGAATTTTCTAATAGAAATTTTTTCTGTGTCACTTTTTGTATATTTCATGTTTGTAAAGAATATTGCCAGTTATATAGAGTTATTTTCATGTTAATCATTTCTAATGAGTTAACAGCACTAATAGAGAACAAAAGTTAGTGTTTATTAAAAAAAGAGTCATGAAAAATACAGTACTATCTTTGTTTTTAATAATATTTGATCTAATATGCCTAGCTGCTATTGATATATTTTAAAAATATATATTTGGATGTTGTGTGCGTTATGTATTGTAAAGTTTTTAAGTTTTTTATACTATTCTAAAACAAGTGTTCTTTTTGTCACTGTTGTGTATTTTTTACAAAATTCTATTGTAATGGAAGAAAACTTATTTATGTAATAAAACTTATTTTATTTCTAAAATATAAATATTCAATGAACTTTGGAATTTTGTTCTTAATTTTAGTTCATAATTCTATAGCTGCTTGAATCAACAGCTTCTGTATTTTATTAATTTATTTTAAATTCTATTTTACAGTGTATTGAAATTCTCTTCAGTACTCCAATATTAAATTATTTAAAAGAGATATCAGCTAAAGAAGTAACTAATACATGTTGGTTTTTGAAATTTGAAACATATTTCATTTACCAACTAATACAGTTATCATCTTTCATAGTGAGTATAATTGAAATAGAAATTATTCTCTTTATTCTTTAAATGCATGTTGGCATTTTATTTTTATATTATTTATTTTTAATTTGGTGTATGGCATTAGATTTTCTTTTTACTCTGTATGTAGTTGTAAAAAAAAAAAAAAAAAGTTTTAACTATGACTCTTTTCTAACAAAAATCGTGGTTAATTCTATAATAGGCATCATCTGAAGTTTCAATCTATTATGAGACTGCAATTTCAATATTACCATCATTCACTTCACCTGAAGAATCTGTACTAGAAGATTTATTTGAAAATATTATTTTTAACCAAGCAACTATTCCGTAAGTGTTGTTATGATATCTTTATTTGTCTAAATAGAACAATAAATACACACATACATCTCTCTCTCTCTCACCGTGTATATATATAATATATATATACTGTGAAACCTCTAGCTGGCCACCCCTCTAAACAGCCATATTTTGTTCAGAACCAGTTTAAGACTCCATAGAGCCAATGTTAAGGAAGAAACCTCTTTTCAATGGCCACCCTTCAAAGCAGCCACTTTTTTTCCAAACCATGACTGTCTACCATAGAGAAGTTTCACTGTATGTACAGGGGTGTAACTAGACTGGGGCATTCGGGGCCCCGGGGTAAGGGGACCCCTAAGACAGGGGGTAAAAAATGAAGTCATAATATTTCAGGGGGCCCAATTTGCATTCTTGCCCCGGAACCCCTAAATGCCTAGCTATGCCCCTGTGTATATATGTATATATATATGTGTGTGTGTGTCAGGGGTAGATAAATGGTGTTAAGAGCCATTTTGGAATGCTTACATAACAAAGAGTCCAACGCAGAAAAAGTTAAATATGATATCATTTAACCAAGACCCACAAAGAGTTAAACAAGCTACAAAGGAAGTGATAAAGAGCCACATGCAATTCACAAGCCACAGTTTGACCACCTCTTATATATATATATATATATATATATATATATATATATATATATATATAAATGTGATGCAAAATTTCTCCGAGAATAGTTTTGCAGTTTTCGTGCCTTGACTAAGTAAGCTTATGATTCACCTGTTCATAAACAAGAGCTTTACTCATCTATATTATTAGAGAGGAATTCATTCATATGAAATTCAAATTGTGTTTGGCTGAATTTTAAACAAAATATATCTTTGTGATTGTTTTTTTATGAGATATGAGCAGACTTAATTATTATTTAAAGAGTAGTTTTGATCTTAATATTTTATCTCCCTATGCACATCATTATACAAAGGAACCTAATGCCTGTTCTCAAGAGCCAGAATTGCTAATACACCATCGCAATTGTTATATAATTTCAGATATGACAATACAATATCAGCTTGAATTGTTAATATATACTACAGTATGAATTGTAAAGTATATTATTAAATACGTCAGTGATAAGCAGTCATAAATATATAGATTATCTGATTAGCATATCAAATAAATGATAAAATATCTTGATTAATTTTTCATTAATATTATCAATTGAGTAAATATATTTTCCTCTTACAGTTGAAGGCCGGACAATGGCCCAAATGGCTAGGGTGCTGGCAATTGGTATCAGAGTCTGTGGGTTCGAATCCCTCTCTTGCATGGATGTTCGCAGCCATTTGGAATTAGCTTTAAGTAGTAGATCCCAGTCTAATTTTCCCTTATGTAGCTAAATTGACTGTAGTACTCTAATCCAAACCAAACCAAACCTTATTGTTAAAGTTCGGCAGATTGGAAAAGGATAGTTTACCATTCTGTAAAGGTCATCTAAGTTTTCAAAATATTTCCTTCTTAACCACCATTTATGTACAATTTTATCGGTGTTATATTTTGTATTATACGTTACATGTTATATTTCTCTTTGCTGTTCTTTGAAGCTGGGGTTCTAAGCTGAATAGTATTCAATAATTGGACCAGAACTGCCCACAATATTGGATAGTCCTTTTAATTTAGAAAAAAATTGCACAACATGCAAATATTAACATGAAGGAGCACTATTTTGGCTTTAGTTAAAAAGTTTATAATTTCTAGTGTAAAAATTAGTAAATTATTTTCTAATGTCATTAATAACTTTGGGACTGCTAAAATTATACATGGTTGGGAGGGTTATAAATGATAACTCATATTAAAAGGAATACAATTTACAATCTGAATTATTCCAGAGCTACCAGAATGTTGACAAATAACCTTTATTCTCATGGAAATCATGCAAAATATTAATAATTAGTAAATACAATTATAATGTAGTATGAATTTGCAATCAAACTTAATTGTACAATTTTAACACTTTAATTTTTCCTCAAATTACACTAACTATTGCTTTATAAATGTTTTGTCTAATTCTTTTTTCCCTTTTGTCTTGCAGAGAACTAACATCACTATTGCAAACATCTGATTCAAATGACAATGGTTCTATATGTACACTTGCATCAAGACTTCCTGTTATAGCTCAGTGTTACATATCTTGCTTCATAAGTAAAAGTGCCATTAGCAAATCCAGGTAAATCTTTTGTTTATCTCTGAGCTATAGTTAAAATTTCCTTGTACAATTCAAGTGTAGCTAAAAGTGTTGTACACAAAGTTTGTAATTACCTATGAGTTTTAAAATTTACCCCTGTTTTTCTCAAAGAAATTATTATATATGTGTTGTTCTCTTTTACTATAGACAAGTTGCCACATTTCTATTCATATTTTATTAATCTTCCATCTTTAAATGTCTGTATTAGTTATCTAATATGAATCTAATGTGAATGCTGTGAAGCATAGAAACATTTTTACTTGCAGTTTGAAAACACAGTATTAAAATGAATAAGTATACTTTCCACAAAAAATTAATCCATGTAGTCAGAAATTTTTAATTATCATTTGTGTTATTTTGTTAAGTCTTTGAATTCTTGCTGTAATTCATATATTTGCTGTCTGAAATTTTGAATGAAAAGTATTTAGCATTTTATAAATTACTGTAATTGTATTTTATTAAATTAATGAATACATTGATGCTATTCAAGATTCTACCAACTAATTTGTGATTTTGGTGAAGAAGTTTGCTGCATTCATAATAAACTTTGTCTGCCATTTTATTAATATTCTGTCCTAAAATATTTTTAATGCTTAAGTATCCTAATATCAAATTGTTTTAGGATATTTCATAAACTTTTTTTAAACCTTTGAAGTTTATTACTTCAGATATTGTTGCTTATACACTATCTACAAATAAGTATTTGGACACCCATGCAATTGACGATATCTGTGGTCCTGGTATACGTCACACCCTCTGCCTTTAAGTACCATGTTGGAAACATCATTGGCATTAGTCACATGCAAGATGCCACAAAGTGCAGAGTTGTCTGATTTCGAGAAAGGTGTAATCATCAGGTATCACAGAAATGTTCGATCCTTAAGGGTTGTCGAAACCTCTTCACTTCTACAGGTTTGCTTTGGTTCGTTTTGTTGTCAGGACGTTTGCAGTGGTACACAAGTAAATTTTCACATCACAAAGTTCAGTACCACACCAGTGAATATTCAAAGTTTTATTGTCTTTCACAAGCACAAAAACAGCTATCTATCTGCAAACTTATTTTACAATATTATATACAAATAGCTACTTCAGTCATCTCCCAATGACTGCTACCTAACAAAGGCCTAGTGCGTCTTTGGGGTCTCAATACACCCACACACTTTACTCTGATCTGCACCGCTCCCTGGAGCAAACAACAGCAGGCCAAGCACCGAACGCTTTCTCTTGTGTGGGCCACCAGTAGTGTCTGACGTCCCCCTGCCTTCTGCACGGGGCATCATCTACAAACTCGAATCCCTTATCGAGCCGCGGTCATTGCCCTACTCCCCCTGCTTTCTTGAGAGAAAAGTAGTAGGAACAAGACAAAAGGGGTTGACGCGGCAGACACGAAAAGAGTCATATCTAGCAAGCTGAATTATCCACAATCAACAGTGGCCTATGCAATTCAGAAGGGGAAGGGGAGCAATGATTGTCAGAATTTGCCCCGAGTCGGCAAACGCACGAAACTGGGAGATAGAGACCAACGGGTGCTGTGTAGAGAAATTCAGAAGAACTGCAACCAACTGATGGCCTACATACTCCAGGAGTTTCAACAGGAATGTTGTTTCGATGGATTCCATTTGTAAAGAAGCCAATCTGTTTGGTTTTCATGGTCGTGTTGCCACACATAAGCCTTTGATTACAAAGTCTAAACATGCTGCTTGGTTAATGTGGTGCAAAGCATGTCGAAAGTGGATCATAGATCAGTGGAAATGGGTTCTTTGGAGTCAAGGTTTACCCTCTACTGTTCGGATGGCAGGGTCTGGGTCTGGCTGGAAAACGCCTGCTGCCAGAATGCATTGTGTCCGCAGTTAAGTTCTGCAGAGGTGGAATTATGGTCTTTGGGTGTTTCTCCTGGTATGAACTGGGACCCTTGGTCCCAATTCATGGTAAGCTCAACCCTGACGCATACTGCACTATTTTGGATGACAGTGTGTTTTCTGTGTTGTGGCAGTTTTACTGGTTGGATCTATGTTACTTCCAGGATGACAATGCCAGTTGTCATGTTGCAAGGTCCCCCATGAATTGGTATGGTGATAATGGGGTTAACCGAATGCACTGGCCTGCCCAGAGCCCAGACCTGAATCCTATCAAGAACCTCTGGAATGAGTTGGATCACTGAATTAAGGGGTGCAACAACTATCCAAAATCAGTGAAGGAACTTACATGTCTTCTCCAAGCCGAGTGGAGGAAAATACCACTAGCCGTCATACAAGGACTTGTGGAAAGCATGCCCTGAAAGGTTGAGGCTATAATTGCCTGCCATGGAGACTCTACCAACTATTGAATATGAATATTTTTTTTTCTTTTCTATCACTGGTGTCCAAATACTTATTGGTAGATAGTGTATTATGAGTGCTAAATGAAATTTTTATTTTCTCTCTCAGCTTTTTTTTTTCTGTATGCTTAGCTTTCAGTTTTACATTAAATATCTAAGAATTTATATTCATGTTATTGCTGTTTTTTAATTTATCTATTGACAAGTATTAAAAAGTATGTGTAATACTATTACTGTTAAAAATATTAGAAATGTATTTTATAGAATGAATTTTATTTAGAGCAGATAAAGAGTTCATTAAAATTTTTAATTAATTTATTTATGATATAAATTTTAGGAGCCTGATGTTAAGAAATACAGACATAGGTTCTTTGTTTTGTCTGAGCACTCCAAGTGTTCTTGTACCCAAAGACTGGTGTTTTATGCCCATTTTCTACTTGTATCAAAAAGAAAAACAAAGGTAATTTTTTTACCCTATAATTAACTATTTGTGTAATGCATAGTACTTGTAAAAGGTTTAATACCTATTAAACTATATTTTTCACTCTTTATCTTTCTAAGTCATTAATACTTATACAAAATTAAGTTTTTATTGACTATTTCTGTTAAAAGTTACTATTTAATTATAGTAATCATAAACAAATAAACTTTTAGAAACTTGCTGTTACAGTTTCACTTTTTACACATGCAATCATTTAATTCGATTCAGGGATTAGTTTATTAGAATCTTTAGTATTTGTGAAGTTAAATGAAAATAACTGCTTATAAGGGCTCAAGGTAGCCTAGTGGTAGTATGCCAGCTTTCGGTAATAAGGGTGCTCATCGAGTTCCAACAAGTCCTATTAACCCTTTGAAGGGTGCCATTTCCACAGTGCAAACACCTAAATCTAATCTTTTTTTCACTTGCATTCAATGTATTCCAGTTAAATATGCAGAAAAATGGCTAGTATTGCCATCTGTTATCAGTTTAAAGAAGTAAAAACATTTTACAACCTTCAATTGGCAATTTTTTCAAGATTATTTAGTTTAAAAACAATGGGGAAAAATTCTGCACCATGTAAATGGTGGAGGTTTTTATCCCTGAAAGGGTTAAATACTGTGTCTTGACCAGATATGAGCACGTTAAATCCATAAACTGAAAGGTCCCTCTATGAGGTCAAAGAGGGTACAATCCCCCCAGATGTTGCCCCTGTTGGTTGCTCGGTCAAAATTGAGGTGGTACCTGCCTAATCAGATTCCAACCCTTGTGGTGCCATTATAGACTGGAGCAGCACCCCTCTGCCCACTAGCCTATATGGACCTGGTCTGGAATAACTTCTGGCCAGTGAGGTATTAGAAACAACAACAGCAACAATAACTGGTTATATAGGAAAATCATTAAATAAATTTGAGATTAGTTTATGATTAAAACTTTAGAAAGGCAGCTTTAATAATATGTAAGTACATTTAACACCTATCAGATACAGAATTATATGTTTAGGAGTAAATTAAAAATCTTAGGAGGCTCAGCAAGTGAATTTTGGTGGTGTATTTGTTAAAAAGGTTTATCCTATCCTCATGAGGTAATAGACTAGAAAAAATTTTCAAATAGGTAAAAGAAATATGGGTTACTTAGTTTAGTTCTTTACAGTTACATTCAAGTAAAATGTGTGGTTTTTAGTTTCATTCCGAATGTCAAGTAAATCCCAGTGCTATAGTGATTCAGTGAATTTAATTACTAAAGATATACAAAAGAATGTGGCCTAATGCTTGACAGCTGTGCTGATTCAAAATTATGTGGAATTAAATTAACCAAATTAAATGAAAATTTTTAAGATTTGTTCATTAGCCTGGATAATTTAAATAATTTAAGTATTAACATTACCAAATGACTCAATATGTGCGTACAACATGATAACTATTTATTCAGTGTCTACTTCAAATAACTATGGATACTGTTCACTATATCCCTTTTAGCTGGCGTATGCAATGTTTGTATTCATTATTACTGCACTATTTGATGTATTGATAGTGTGTTACTTACATTTTCACTAACTGTGAGATTTTACTTGAAAGTTATGAAAGATTTGTTTTATGCCATATACCCAATAAATTATTAAACACTGCATTCTGTAGTCTGTATTTTCTAATTTTGTGTTCTTTATTTATTGTTTGCTGATTTAGTATGTTTTTTAATGCTTGAAATAATTGATGTAGTGTTTATTTTAGAGTTCATTTTCATGCAAAAATTCCAATATATTTATACTCTATATTTGTATTTCATACTTTTACTTATTTACAATATTTACAGGAAAGACGAACGAAGTTTGTCACCAGAAGAGACTTTACAGATTATCAGTAGTCTACAATGGGTTTTCATGTGTCATGAATTAAAGTCTTCTCTTGTTAAGCAAATACCGGCATCTGCTGAGTTTTATTACCTTTGCCTTGTCTTTCTTTTAGGTACTTTTGTTGCTTTAATGCCTGTAATTTAAAAAATGTATTAAATTATAAAGGATAGTGCATGCATATTTCTTCACTTTTATTATCTTTCTTAATTCTTTGTTTTTAATTTCAGATGATGACTTGTTTCGAGATGAAAAAGTCAAAGCTCTCTTACTGCAATGTGTTTCAACTATTTTAAAGCAGAAATCTTTAAAATTGACTAAAATAAAGTGGAATGATATTCAGACCTATGATGATTTGTAAGTAAATACTTTTACTGAAAACTTTAATACTTTTATACTTTATACTTTCATTGAAACTTTATACTTTTATTTAACTTTATACTTTTATTGAAAAATAATATAAAAAAGAGTTATGAGTGTTATGTTTGGCATATAAAATGCTAAGAAATAAACAAAGAAAAATGACAGGGGATTTTAAATTATGTTGATTATGTAGGAGAAATACACACCCTTTTTCTTTCTTATTATTGCTAATATTAAGTGTTTGATAATTTATCATGAAATATGATTGAAATTGTTTTTAGTATGTGCTTACAGGTTTTTGAATTAATGAGACTTATTAATAATCACATTTTTGAAAGAATAGGGGTTTTAATACCCACATAATGTTCTTTTTAAATTTTCATTATTGTTTCATGGCCTGGAACTACAAAGTTGTATGAAAGTATTGAATGGTTGTGTAAAAAAATATGACATATCTTGGATATACTGTGGTCCTTTATGCTATGATGGGGTGTAAAAGCAAATGCAAGGGGGAAATATTGGGTTGGAAGTTTATTAAAAAAAAAAAGGTGAAAAATCAGAAATATCCTTATTTTATTATTTATAGAAAAATATTTGCTGCAAAATGTGTGTCCTTAACTTTCTGCTGTCTCACCAAGTTCCATAATAGTTGTGAACTTTATTAAAAGTCACATGATTAATTCCAAATTATTTACAACTGTACGTTAGGGAAATTATCAACTCACACACAAAACACTTTCTACGTGTAGATGTTCATTGACTTTCTCAAAGGCAAGTTCTAGGCAGACTTAATAAGCTGAGGAAAGTTTTTATATTTAATATTTACAGTATGTAGAATTTGGCTAATGATTTGAAAAAATCACTCATATAGCAAAACATTGAACGTAGTGCTCCAAACCAAACCCTCAAAGTTCAACAGTGGTTGGCAAAATTGTTTAATGTCCAACATGTTTCAATTAATGATTTAAACTGTAGTGTTCAGGAGTGACCAAAAATAATTTTTGACTTGGGAAATACAGAGGCTGTTCGCACATTTTTTAGACGATTTTGGTAAGCGGTAATAAAAAACCGTTTGCTGCAAAAGAAATAATTGCAATTGTACTATGTTTTTAAAAGTCAAAATTATCGTCTGCGGCTTGAAAGTTTTGTTTTTATTCAAAATGGCATTTTTAACAAAGCAGTGGTTCGAAGGCTACATTTATGCTCTTTCCGAAGAGAAATATGCATACTCCGTTATCCAAAAACGATGTGAGAGTCATGGTTTTGTGATATCTAAAGCGTCGATAGGTAATATCGTCAACAAGAAAGGAATAAAACGTCAAATTGGAGCCTCAAGGGGACAAAAATTCCAAACAAGTATCCAAGGAAAAAACGGACATCTTCGACTATTGCAAAGGTACGTTGTTTAATGTTAAAAGAAAATCCCCCTAGTCAAAGGACAGTTGCAAAATCATTAGAATGCTCGGTTTCCACTGTAAACAAAATGATAAACGTTGATTTAAATCTTAAGAAAGCGAAAAAACGCAATGTGCATCGTCTTCTTCCAAATCATATTGCTGAACGCAGGACACGCTGCAGAATTCTATATGAGAAACACTTATCCAAAGAAAAATGGAAAACAATTGTCACAATAGATGAATCATGGGTGTATTTAAATGATTGCAACAAAAAAAGAGCCATTTATTATCATAAAAGGGGAGAAAAAAAATTTAAGTACATGGTTCAAAGAATCGAAAGAAAGTTTTTCTAAGGGATTCATGATTGTTGCTGGCTTTTCTTATAATGGCAAGTTAAAAATAAAGAGAGTGGAAAAAAATGTCAAGATTAACTCCAAATACTATCAGGAACATATTTTATCACCAATTTTTCTGAATGAAATACCATCGCTTTACCCACAGTGCCATCAATCTGTGAGACTCCATCAGGACAAAGCTAGCAGTCACACATCAAAATCCACTGTAGATTTCCCAAAAGAAATCGAACAAAAAACGGGTATCAAGGCCATACCCTTCACTGATATCCCTACTAAATCTCCCGATGTATCACCTATGGATTTTTGTGCTTTTGGACTTTTAAAATCTGCATTATCCAAACATCATCCCAAAACCCTTACAGGACTCTGGAAAGCTGTTCAGGAGGAATGGGATAGAATACCTCTTCTGACACTTCAAAAGGCATTATTATCCTGGAAATTGCGGTGTCGAAAGATAGTTTAGAATAAGGGATGTCAAATAGAACATTTAAAACACAAGAATTTTATGTAATTTAGTTTTGTGAATACAATATACATCGTCTAAAAAATGTGTGAACAGCCTCTGTAGAATTGACTCATGAGAAAAATTTCAAATGATCAGTTTGGAAAGCTTAGGCAAACTGCTTCGATATGTTCTCCTGTCAGAGAGTATATCCAACTAAGAAAACTTAAGCACCCAAGAATTGTTTTCATGTGTTAATTATTATATTCAAAATTTGTAAAAGGGTTTTGAAAATTATTTTTCCAAATAGCTCTGATGTTAGGTCAGAAAACTTATAGATTATGGATCCATTTTTATCCAGTGAAAATTATAACCTTTCTATTTCAGAGCAATAATGACAAGTTGAATTGTCTCTTGACCTGTATCTAAAAACAATAAAATGTAGCTGTTTAAATATAACAGCTTTTCAAATTAAAATGCATGAAAAACATAGTATAAAATTAGTATAAAATTTATTTAAAACTTCGATTTTTTAAAAATCATAATGCCCCGTCCTGGCCTGAGCCTATCAGAAGCTCTAGCTTTATTAGAGGAGCTTCCATCAGATCCTGAATCTATAATTTCAGATGATAGTGATGTTGAAGAGTATGTTCCCCCTCAATCTCTAATTGAAGAGTCTGGGGATTCTGAGGAAGATGTTCCTGATGAAGCAGAAGATATGAATTTACCAGGCCCTTCACGACCTGCCAACGTGACATGGAAGAAACAGGCTACAAATCGGAAAAATCCAGAATTTAAGGAGGAATCCGGTCCTGCTGATGAAATTATAGATATGGAAGATCCATCCCCAATAGGACTGTTCTTTTCCCTCCTTTCAGTGATGTTTTGGGAACAAATAGTTTTCCAAACAAATTTATATGCCACTCAGTCTGGCAAGAATTATTCCCAAATGAGTTTGCAGGAATTATTTATATTTCTTGCTATTAACATTTTGATGGGAGTAAAGAACTTGCCAAGTTATAGAGATTTTTGGTCGACGAATGAACTTTTGCATGATAATTATATTGCCAGACAAATGCCAGTGAAGAGGTTTTCGTGGATTTTATCCCATCTTCATCTGAACGATAATAGTGTGCATCCTCGTAGAGAAGATGATGATTTTGATAAATTATACAAGGTTCGGCCTTTATTATCACATTTATCAGAGAGGTATGAAAGCGTTTTTAGGCCTGGTAAGAATCAAGCAATTGATGAATCTATGATTAAATTCAAAGGCCGTAGCTCACTAAAGCAGTACATGCCTAAAAAGCCTATAAAACGAAGCTACAAGGTATGGGTGCGATGTGACGAAAGTGGGTTTATGTGCCAGTTTGAGATTTACATGGGCAAACTAAAAGAAGTTGAAAAAAATCTAGGTGAAAGAGTTGTGAAGACTCTCAGTTCAAAAATTTTTGGGAAAAACCATAGACTTTATATGGACAATTTTTTTTCCTCCTATGAGTTATTTCATTTCTTAGAAACTAAAAAGGTCTTCTGCTCAGGTACAGTTAACCTGTCAAGGAAAAACCTCCCTAAAAACCTCTCAGAAGATAAAAAAATGCATAGGGGAGATTTTGATTGGGCAGTGAGTAACGAGAATATTGTGTGCGTGAAATGGAAAGATAAAAGATGTGTGTCGTTGCTCTCCACCCAAGAAAGCCCCGTGGAAACGATTTCTGTCCAAAGAAAAGAAAAAACTGGGATGAAGATCAACGTACCTTGCCCAAAATTTGTTGTTGATTACAACAAAAATATGGGCTTCGTTGATCACTTTGATCACCTAAAAAGTCTATATGAGATAGACAGAAAAAGTAAAAAGTGGTGGCACCGAATTTTTTTCCATTTCTTAGACTCTGCCATTGTTAACGCCTTTATTATCTACGAAATGTTGCCTAATTCCGAAAATGAACTCAAAAATATGGAAAATTTCCGATTAGATATCGTGAGGAGTTTGATGAGAATGGGAAACGAAGGAGGGGAACCAAAAAAACGGTTATCCAAAGGTGCAAGCCCTGTTACCATCAAAAAACATAAACTTCATGTTCCTGATGAAAAGCGCTTACAAGACGTGAAGCACTTACCTATAAAGTGTAAGCCTAGGAGATGTGCCTTTTGCAGTACGACAAAAAAACCCCACAAGACACGGTGGATGTGCGAAACATGCAATGTGGGACTCTGCATGCTGCAAAAAGGCATTACATGTTTCCAAAAGTTCCATGGAAAGACAGCCATGAAATGATATGTTCAGGTTTTTTTATTTCTTTAATTTTCATATTTTACTGATATTTCTCACATTTTTCTGACATTTTTATATTTTCTGATATATTTTTATATTTTTTGATATTTCTTATTTTTGATATTTTGAGTTCAATGAATTTAACATTTTGAAAAATTTCTTAAATTTTAAAATTTTAAAAATAAAATTCAAATTTCTGTTTGTTGAAAATTATTTAGTAAAATAATTATTATTATAACGATATAAGATCAGTTATTTTTGCTTTTGCTAGAGTAAAACAAGGTAATTTAGTGGTCGAACTCAAATGCCCTACACGGGCGCCGTTTGCACTGTGAGGACGGCCCCCTCTACCTAAGGGGGGCTGCTAAATTTTTTTAAATCACATTTCTTTTATCTGTAGGACCATTATACCTCATTCTTACCTTTTTTTTCAAAAAAATTACAATAATAAAATTGCGCCCCTCAAAGGGTTAAGGGGGTTATATATATATATATATATATATATATATATATATATTCATTCATTCTTGGGCCAGTATTCTTGGGATACATGTTATCCCACCCCTGTAAGGAAAAGGTTAATTAGTATATTTTTGTAACCTATAAGTGTTGAATAAATTTATATAAAATTTATTTTTCATGACCATATCATAACAATTTTCTTGTCATCTGATAACTAATTGATAAGATGTATTATTAAATGGGGTTTATTCATCTAATGCACGAAAACACTTAATTGTAGCATTGCAATTTTATCTATAAGCTAGTCCTTCAATTCGAATGTAATTTTAAAAAAAAAGGTTCTTTGATATAAAAATGTTGTAAACCAATGCCCTAAGTCACCTATATATCTTTATTATGTGTTTCTACTAAATCAATTCTTCACATTAGATAATTCAATAATAACATAATTTATTTAAAAAAATGTATTGGATAATATTTGGTTTTTATGCTTTTATTGTGTTGTAGGTATGTTGAGCTCTTGGTTCAGTTTGAAGCTGTGTCATATGGAGATGAAACCTTTGGCAACTTTCTTCTGTTACCTCTACAACAGTGTTTTCCTAGTCAGTGGAAGAAAGTATTATTAATTGAGCATGTGTCTTTGCTTAGAATCTTAAGAGTACCATTAACTAAGGTAAGACATATATATATAAAGCGTATAAAGAGAATATTTAATTAAGAGATTATTTAATTTTTCTAATATTTATTAATGCTTCAGAATAAAATTGGAATAATTTATTATGAGATGATTTCAAATTAGAATTATCTGGCGGCAGTGATCCAGTAATTATACAATTTGAAAGTATGTACCTGTACATGAAATACACATATTTTTGTAAAGTAAGTATCAATGAATTAAAAGTACGAAGCTTTTAGTAATTCACAAACATCAAATGAATTTATATATATATATTTTATATATAGGGTTGTTGAATAATTACATTTTTGGTTAAATGTATTGAAATAACATTGAAAATTCTTTATTAAAATATTTTTTTAAATCAGTGCATCAGTAAGTGATGTATGAATGGGCTTATAGAAAGTTCTCATATAGTTTGGCTGATTCTTTTCTAACCATTTTCTAACATTACAAATACTTAGATTCTGGATTAAAAAAAAAAGAATGAAGCAGGGTTTCTAGGCTTGTCATTTTCATTGGTTATAAGTATATTTTGAGAAAACTACTCAATGTTTAATGTATTTATAAAGAAAATTTTAAATTTGTGGAAAACAAATTTAATTTTTTACTGTAAATTTGTTTTTTTCTTAGATGCTTGTGCCACTTCAAAATTTTCTACAGCCTATCGAAACAGATAAGAGGGTCCTATTTGAGTACTTAAAAGTTTTGGCATCAGGTAAATTTTATATTTGATATAAAATAATAAGTTACACTTAAATAGTATTTATGAACATTTGTGTATTGGATTCAAGTTGTACAGAAAGATTTTCTAAAATAAATTTCTAATTTATTTTAACCACATTGTAGTTATATTTTAAAATTTGTGAATGTTAGACAATATTGATTTTTTAGAAAAGAAACTTTTTGAATGATTTGCAATTAAACCCCATGTTAATTCTTCTATTTCTTCTTGACAGGCAGTTTAAATCATAGAGGATGTCCTTTACTATATGTTATGGCTGTGCATCATATTCATAATTTTCTGTTTATCAAATCAGAATTGCATATAAAAAGTCAGAAGCTTTTGCTTTCTAAAATTTTGAGGTTAAAAAAGGTTTGTATTACATTTTATCCTATTTTTTTTAAATTGGTTCTCAAGTTGAAACAATTTTATTATTTTATGACAAAACTAATTTAATTTTTAACTTACCTAATATATTAGCATATGTTTGGTTCATTCCAAAATTAAGAAACTTTTTTCAATTTTAGAAGTTATTCTTTTAAAGAGATTTTTATCTTTATTGTATGTTATGACTGAGCATGATATTTGTAATTTTCTCTTTATCAAATTAGAATTACATATAAAAACTTGGACTCTGTTGTTTTCTAAAATTTTAAGGTTAAAAAAATGGTTTGTATTTTATATAGTCCTTTTTTTTTTAGATTGATTCTCAAGTTAAAACAATTTTACTATTATTAATGACAGAATATTAACTTACCTAATGTGTGTGTTATATGTGGCTTTATTCCGGAAATTAATCCATACGGATCAGGCAGCTCACAACATTATAAAGGATCAGGAACAAAACAAAACAACTAGAAACCAACAATAAAACTAGAAACAAAATAAACTAGAAAAATATACACAATCAAAAAGTTCAGTCACAAAGAGAGTTCATACTGGTCCTTGCATCCCAATACAATTTGCTGATAGTTCAGTTTCTCTGGGAGATTCTGTCAAGTCCATGGCAAGTTAGGATGTGATTCGAATTCATAACGCCTGCCCTGCAGATTGGGCAAACGTTGGCAGGAAATGTACCCATTTTGAACAGATGTTCTGCCAAGCAGTTCTGTCCAGTCTGTAGCCTGAAATTTGCAGACTGGACACGACTGTTTGACAGAACATCTGTTCAAAATGGGTATATTTCCTAATGTGTTAGTATATGTTTGGTTCATTCCAAAATTAAAGAACTTTTCTCTATTTTAGAAGTTATTCTTATAAAAGAGATTTTTAATTATTGATGAATGAATTGCTTAAGGTGTAATTCATGTTATCTGATTTCTAGGATTTAAAATGTTGTTCAGAGATTGAAAGTTTTTAAAAACTTTTTGACAGTATATATTTTCTGTTATTCTCCTGTAATGGTGTGCAGGCCTTTAAACATCAATTATCTTAATTAGTTGAATAATGAAATTCTTAAATCCAGGATGTCTTTGATAACTCCAGTCAAGGAAAATTTCAATGTAAAGAAACACTGTTAAATTCAGATTACACAGGAAAATAATTAAATGTTCCCAAAGTAATATTAAAAAAAAAAAATTAAATTGCATGTTTCAAAGAAGCCTGAGTGCTAGAAAATATGAGAAGGATTTTTTAAAAGCTTTTTGCTGATTAATGAGCAGACAATAACATCCTTTACTGTATCATTAGAATTTCACAAATAACAGATTGTAATTATTCTCTTAATTTATTTAAAACTAATTTGTTTGTTTGTTTTCACTGTGTGTATGTTATATAGACTTACCATTAAGGATGTTTTGTGAAATCATATTCTAGCAAAACTGTTTGAAATAAAAAGATGTTTTCTTATTATGTACAAGAAATTATAGTTAAAGTTCCTAGAAATCATTATAATGAAAATCTAGAGCTCTTTAATGCTGTAAGCTGAATGTTAAGAGTATTTTTAAATCAATATTATGAATAATGGTACTTATCTAGTGTAAGTCATGTTGTTCACAACTCTAATTATTTAGAAAACATATCCAGAGGACATGCCTAGAGAGTTTAAAGCTGCAGATTTAATAATACTCTCTTGTGTTTGATTTGGAGAACTATATTGCTAGTATCAGTGCCGTAACTAGTCAGGTGCAACAGGGGCACCTGCCCAGAGCTCACTTGGAAGGGGGGGGGGGGCAAAATTCTGTATTTGTTTTATTATTTTCCCAAACCTAATTAATTAAGGAGCCCAAATGCAAATTCTTGCCCAGGGCACAGGAATGACTAGTTACGGAACTGGCTAGTATTCCTCAAGTTGAACATCATTTTGATCTGTGTCTCATCCTTAACCAAGCTTTTCTCAACAAATTGACGGAATTTCTACTGTTTTTTTTTATAATTTGTTGTTTTATATTATAATGTAAACCTAGTTAAAATAAACCTTAATGTTTAACACCAGTTGATTCCATATAATTTATTTTTTGTTTAAAAAATTACTAGAATGTACACAATTTATTGTCATTTAATGATACAAAGAATACAATTATATATTCCTTTTCTTACAGGATTTACAGAAAAAGCTTCTTTTATACTTAAATGTGGATGAAACCTTAGAATATGGGTTTTCTATGAAGGAAGAACTGAGTCCTGAAAATAAAAATTATCTAAGTGAACTTATGGGAGAACCTGTTAATATTTGAGCTATCTGTAAATAATTTGTAAATAAATTTTTATTTTTTGAAAAACAGTCATACCTTCTTTTTTTAAATTTTGATGAATTACATTTCAAACAAAAATTCTTTGTGTTGCTGAGTTAGATACTTTTCCTCACTGAAAAAGTATGTGAACTTAGCAACACAAAGTAAGTATTTCTCATGCGAAAATTAAAGCCTATTACAGTATGTTTATGTAATGTGATAATTATATAAAAAGATTATATAATGAAATTATATAAATTATATAATTATATAAAGAAAACATAATAATTTACAGCAGTGGGGATTTTGGATATTAGGTTTTTTGATTTATTTTGATTTCAGCTTTGTTACAAAAGGATATTTTATACAACCCCTTTTATTATGAGGGAGTTGGTAGTACCCATAAACGTTTGTTCTTATTTCCCTGTTCATGTATTTTCTCATTTGCAGATTAAACATGCCATACCCTCTTTACATAATTTTTATGCAGCCTTGATCTCTAGATAGCGTTTAATACACAGGTTTATGAAAGTCCATAATAGGTTGTATTCCAAAATAATTAAATGGGAATGTAATACATGGAAACTTTGATTCATTTACTTTCAAATTGATTTTCATTTCAAGTACATTGTGTCTGTAATAACTTTTACACTGCTTACAGCAGCAAAAGCATTAATTAGCTAGTTTATATGAAATGTCATATTATAGAAAAGTTTTCAAAGCCTTCTCTAGAGATGTTTTGGTAATACATTCACAGACACACTAAAGCATTCCGGAAAGCGAGCCTATGCTGTTTGATTTTTTTAATTTTTTTTTTTTGGGGGGGAGATAATGTATATGTATATATATAAAATGCTGCGTTATAATTTTATTAATGTTAAAACACTGCCTCTGTAATTGTAGACCTTTACATAAATTTCATTCTGTATGTAGATACATGTCTTTATGTCTGTGCGGCGTGAAATTAAGTATTATATTCTATTATATTAAAGGCAGATCATGTGTAAGACTTTATGTGTCATTCGGCTAACAATGTTAGTGTTTTTTAGTGCTAAGGTGCTATTGTTATCGCTTCGTTGGATTTGTGGTTCTGCTTTTTTCAAGGTCACCAAACTCCGGACGATGGCCGAATGACTAGGGCGCTGGCATTCGGGACCAGAGTCTGTGGATTCGAGTCCGATTCTAGGCCGTTCAGAATCGGCATTAAGCAGTAGACCCGTTCTATTTAGCCCTCGTGTAGCAAAAATTGACCGTAGCATTCCGAATCGAACCAAGATCACCAAAACTTCCCATAACAAAGAAGTTATGCAACAATATCTTGACGATGTTTAACAAAGGAAGAAAAAGTAATGGAATTAAGCAATAACACCTTGGTGCGTATTTGAAATCTCGAATCAAGTTTACTTTTATACGAGGGGTGGAACTTTAATAATGGCAACACTGTTGTAGAGCCACCACGCAGCAGAGCCCAGGAAAACAGCTTACACCACTCATGCGTCACATACCTGCCTTACCTCAGAGCGAAAGGGCTCTCCCCATAAACATCATATGCCTGCACAGTGACAGGACGAACACAGCTATGTTTTAGTTACCGGTCTATCGTACGAAATAATGTGTTGCATCGTACTGACGGAAGGAAAATGCTTGTGCGCACACTGTGGCTGACGTGGTTGCTCGCTGGGACTGGTAAGTGCTCTACCATCCCCCATATTCCCCGGACTTAAGTCTGTGGGACTTTGATCTCATCCCCAAGATGAAGGAACATCTACGAGGATTCCACCAGAGATTCTGCAGGCTGTAGACTGCTCCATTCGAAGGATCAACAGATCAGGTGCTGCCAACAGCATCCTGTAGCCTCCAGAACGGTGGCAACGGGTGCGAAACAATGCTGGTTACTACTTTGAAGGGCTATAAAGGGTTCAGCCATGTATCTCTTCAGAATACTTTGTACATACCTGGTTGCCACTTTTAAGGCTGCTATGTACTAACCCCATTGGATTCGCTCACCTCAATGTTAACCTATGGAGAAAATTTGTCCACGAATTGCCGACTTGGATTCAAAGATTTAAAAAAAAAAATTGTACTCCGTCATAGAGAAAGAAATTTTACATTTGTGTACATTTTTCGTTTTTTTAAATAAATGCAATTAATATTTTAAAATTCAAATTATTCGGGAAAAATCTGGTATAGTGTGTTTTAAACGCTCATAAATTCCTTCGGTGGACGAAATTTATAAAATGAATCCTGTAGCGCTTTGCAGAAAAGTCCAGGCTATCTGACACTACAAATTTTATTTGATTATCAGCATTTATGTACCTGTAAATAGTTGACAAAAATATATTTTAAATAAAAATTTTGGGGGCAGCGCTTAACCCCCTACAGAGAGAGAGAGCCATTACAATCCCTCAAAATGTCAATCCTAAAGGGGGTGGAATTCTCGAACTGTCAACTGGACTCCTCCCACCACAAGAGTCTGCAAGAAGAGGAAAAGGGAAATACGATTTTTTTTCTTAGTACATAGCAGCCTTAAAGTTCCATGCTAAGTACTATCATTTTAACTTTTTATGAGCCCTAAGGTGCTATTGTTATTACCGACAGACTTTCTTTTCTTTTCAGTTTCGCCCGAATTTTCAATAAAATAAGTTATATAACAATACCTTGGTGACGTTTAACAGACGGAGGGGGGGGGGGATAATGAATGTAATCAATAACAATTTGGTACGTCTAGAAGAGTTTTTCCTGTACTGTTTTCATTAAACTATCTTCATGTTTGTTAAAAATTTAATTTATATATAGATCCGCATCTTGAGTGTGTTGAGAACTTTTAACAAATACCGAAGCGTGAACCCAAATTTATGAACTATAAAGCCTGAATATGCTTAAACGTTGTTTTTAGAACCAATGCAGTTGCCCGGCGTGATCGTAACAGCAAATTTTCAATAAAAGGGTCGATCTTACTTTGGGGAATCGGTTCTATGTTACAATAATTTATTGAAAATGGAGAGGTTACATTTTTGTCTTTGAGATATTCGAGAAGTATTAACAATTATGCAACATTTAATATGCAAAATCTTATGGAGAGATCAGGTTGATTTATCAAATATGTTCCCAAAATATTGCCCCTTCGAGGGATCTTTTCGTGAATCGTTGGAAAATCAATTACACAAATAGTTATGATTACTCTAGTGAAGTGGTTCGAAAATTCCTTCATAGGTAGTCAGACAAATTTATCGAAAGGCGCCTCAAGGTTATGCGGCGCCCATTCTGATAGGGATATTTTAATATCTTTGAGACCAAAATTAGTTTCGTTATTTTAATAAGAAATATGTATGTACGTATTCATTTATTTCATTAGGTTTCATTTATTTCCGGAATAATACTTAAAAAATACATTGGATTTATTCAGGATAATAGATTAGTATGCAAAAAATTATTTATTTTATTTTATAAGTTGTCACAGGTTCTTTTGTTTTCGGTTATATAAATACTGATTAAAGATGTCATGATCTGAAGTTAGGAATTATAAGTACAATGTATGTTTAAAAGAATTCGTTTCTTCATTAATGTGTAATTTTTTTTTATGCTTCCCGTATACTTTGTTACCATAGGTCAGTGCTGTCTGGGTTTGCTATATAGATCCTGTCATAGATTCGTTAGAATAATAATATTTATTAGAATTCCATTAGAATGATTGTAAATACTTCGGGATGCAGTAGTTTGACAGTTCAACTCTGTGGGGTTGTAAAAAAGTAGTATGACCTGTAAGAAGATCAAAGGTAATTATAAGATTGTTAAGTTTAGCGGGGTTGAAATTACACTATCTGACAATAAGTATTTGGACACCTGTGATAGAAAAGAAAAACAAAATTTATACATATTCAATAGTTGGTAGAGCCTCCACGAGAGGCAATTACAGCCTCAACCCTCCGGAGCATGCTTTCCACAAGTCCTTGTATGACGGCTAGTGGTATTTCCTTCCACTCGGCTTGGAGAAGACATGTAAGTTCCTTCACCGATTTTGGACGGTTGTTCCACCCCTTAATTCGGTATCCAACTCGTCCTAGGGGTTCTCGATTGGGTTCAGGTCTGGGCTCTGAGCAGGCGAGTCCATTCGGTTAACTCCATTGTCACCATACCAATCCATGGTGGACCTCGCAACATGGCAGCTGGCGTTGTCGTCCTGGAAGTAACATGGGTCCAACCCGTAAAACTGCCACAACGTAGGAAGTACACTGTCATCCAAAATAGTACAGTATGCGTCAGGGTTGAGCTTACCATGAATTGGGACCAAGGGTCCCAGTTCATACCAGGAGAAACACCCAAAGACCATAATTCCACCTCTGCAGAACTTAACTGCGGACACAATGCATTCTGGCAGCAGGCGTTTTCCAGCCAGACCCAGACCCTGCCATCCGAACAGTAGAGGGTAAACCTTGACTCCAAAGAACCCATTTCCACTGATCTATGATCCACTTTCGACATGCTTTGCACCACATTAACCAAGCAGCATGTTTAGACTTTGTAATCAAAGGCTTATGTGTGGCAACACGACCATGAAAACCAAACAGATTGGCTTCTTTACAAATGGAATCCATCGAAACAACATTCCTGTTGAAACTCCTGGAGTATGTAGGCCATCAGTTGGTTGCAGTTCTTCTGAATTTCTCTACACAGCACCCGTTGGTCTCTATCTCCCAGTTTCGTGCGTTTGCCGACTCGGGGCAAATTCTGACAATCATTGCTCCCCTTCCCCTTCTGAATTGCATAGGCCACTGTTGATTGTGGATAATTCAGCTTGCTAGATATGACTCTTTTCGTGTCTGCCGCGTCAACCCCTTTTGTCTTGTTCCTACTACTTTTCTCTCAAGAAAGCAGGGGGAGTAGGGCAATGACCGCGGCTCGATAAGGGATTCGAGTTTGTAGATGATGCCCCGTGCAGAAGGCAGGGGGACGTCAGACACTACTGGTGGCCCACACAAGAGAAAGCGTTCGGTGCTTGGCCTGCTGTTGTTTGCTCCAGGGAGCGGTGCAGATCAGAGTAAAGTGTGTGGGTGTATTGAGACCCCAAAGACGCACTAGGCCTTTGTTAGGTAGCAGTCATTGGGAGATGACTGAAGTAGCTATTTGTATATAATATTGTAAAATAAGTTTGCAGATAGATAGCTGTTTTTGTGCTTGTGAAAGACAATAAAACTTTGAATATTCACTGGTGTGGTACTGAACTTTGTGATGTGAAAATTTACTTGTGTACCACTGCAAACGTCCTGACAACAAAACGAACCAAAGCAAACCTGTAGAAGTGAAGAGGTTGTCGACGTTGAGTTTACCATGAATTGGGACCAAGGGTCCCAGTTCATACCAGGAGAAATACCCCCAGACCATAATTCCACCTCCACTGAACTTAAATGCGGACACAATGCATTCTGGCAGGCGTTTCCAGGCTTACACCAGACCCAGATCTTGCCATCCGAACAGTACGGGGTGAACCCTGATTCGTCACTCCAGAGAATCCGTTTCCACTGATCCACGATCCACTTTCGACTTGCTTTGCACCACATTAACCGAACAGCGCGGTTGAACTTTGTGATCAAAAGCTTATGGGCGGCAGCACGACCATGAAAACCAAGCAGATGTGCTTCCTTACGGATAGTATTCATTGACACAACACTCTCAGATTCCTGTTGAAACTCCTGGAGTATGTGGGTCGTCGGTTGGGTGCGATTCTTCCGAATTTCTGCAGACAACACCCGTCGGTCTCTATCTCCCAGTTTCGTGGGTCTGCCTACTCGGGGCAAATTTCTACAATCACCGCTCACCTTCCCCTTCTGAATTACATAGGCCACTGTCGATTTTGGGTAATTCAGCTCGCTAGATATGTCCCTTAAGGGGATGGTGGTCCTTTCAAAACGATTTTTGAAATTTTTACCACAGAGATACGAAATTTTGTATATATATTCATTAAAGTATAACAATATTAAACATGTTATAAAATTTTATAAAAAATTAAAAAAAAATATTTTATAATTAAAAAATTTAAATTAAATTACCCTTCTTTAAAATGCTCCTTGTGACTCAATTTTAAACTTTTCCCCTTAATTTTGCATTTATATTGCTTATAAATACTTTCTGAACAAAGTTATGTATTTTTTTGTACTTTCGTTGAATAGTTAATTTTTAGAAAATATTTTTATGCTTGTACTCTGAATTTTTGCGAAATTTTTGTACTTTTCTCCACTAAAGTTAAACTTTTATAACCTAAATGACCTCGAATCCTAAAATGGATATATAACTTTATTTTGATGTATTACAGGAATCTTTATTACAAATTTCATAAAATTTCGTCAAAAATTATGACGCGAGGAGCATTTTAAAGACTTGCAAATCTGGAAATTTCTCATTTTGAGAAAAAGTCATTTAAAAGATAATTTTTTATCTACCTTTAATACTTACTACTCTAAAGCCACCAATTTTTCATTTTTCTTTTCACTACACATTTTAAATGCATTTCATTCCAATATTTACATGTATTTAAAATATTAATACACCCCCAAAAAAAATTCCAATTTTTGCTCGATTTTTGGTAATTTGAATGTCCACCATCCCCTTAAGGATCGGCCATTTCTGTGATACCCGACGATTACACCTTTCTCGAAATCAGATAACTCTGCACTTCGTGATATCTTGCATGCGACAAATGCCAATGTTGTTTCATACATGATATTTAACGGCGGAGGGTGTGATGTATATCAGAACCGCAGATATCGTCATTTGCATGGGTATCCAAATACTTATTGGTAGATAGCGTAGATTTCTGATTATGCGGAAAATTCTTTTTCTGGGATTTGGAAGATATCTTCTTCTGCAAGACTGAATCGGCAATATTTGGAACATAAGATTATTTTATTAAGAAAGGAACTCGAATAATTTTCTATCATCTGTGCATGCAGTTGAATACACTGCACGAATTTAGTTAGAATGTTAATAAAGACATGGCATTCTGTAATAGCACGTATTTAATGGAGTTAAATAAGGGATAGGACATGACGGTTCTTACATCTGAAAAATTCGTAAGATGGGAATCACAAATTGAGCCTTGAAATTTAATTATGAAGATATTCTTGAAGTGATTATCCAAGAAGTTTCCAAAGTTACATGGTACCAGATAGGGAATTGTGGTGTATTGATATGTTTCCATAGCTGTTTAGAGGGTCACAGTATTAAGTATTCATGTATCCAACTTGGAGAGATAACGACGCAGCAAATTATGGAAAGCATTAAAAATCTTTTATAACCGCTTGTAATATTTGATAAACACGCCACAGACATCAAGGCTCTCGCAAAACAGCCCACGCGTACTCGCTACGGGTTAACTTCGAGAGCTTCATTTAACCTATCGCCACTTTTAACAGCTCCGCAGAGCATTAAACCGGCTAGCAACAAAATTGAACACACACACACACAAAAAAAAACAAAAAAAAACCCAGCTCTTTTTGCTTTGAACAGAAAACTGCTTTCAGTGTTATGTACACTAGTTATCAAAAATTAAGGAAAAATCACAAAAAGAGGGATAAAACGTTCAAAACTAGGCTAATCTGTTTAAAATTTGAATATGTTGTTAAGTAAAAAGTGCTGAACAATACTACATTATGCAAAATAGCGGCACTGCAGTCGGACTACGTCATTTGCGAGGAGCATGAAAGTGCATGTTTCAGAGCAAGGCGGCCACTGTCGCTGCGAGGCTGAGGTTAGACATCTGGCATAGCCAAATTGTAACAATGACCTCCAGGTATCATTTAACCGAAGAACTGCGATGGCGATCTATTGGGAGACCAGAGGCAAGACAAAGTCATACAGAAGTGGCCAGATGGCTAAATGTGAGTCCGTCTGTGGTTCATAGACTTTGGCAACAATTTCTAACAACGGATTCGACATCCAGGAGGTTCAGCTAAGGACGGCCATACGCTACGACGAGTGCCGATGACCGATATTTGTCATTATGCGCACGAAGGAATAGAACAGCAACTCCGTCTGAACAGATACTCCCTTGCTGAAAGCTCCGGAAGGTTGGTATCAATTGTCAACCGTGCGCAGAAGGCTTCACGAAGGTGGTATTTTTGCGAGGCGACAAGCCAGTAGCGTCCTGTTCACGTCACGCCATAGGCGGGAACGTTTGCAGCGGGCACGTCAACATGTCCTCTGGACGCGTGATCAATGGAGGGCTGTTCTCTTTAAGGATGAGTCCAGGTTTAGCCTCCAAAGCGATAGTAGGCGTATTTTGATTTGGAGAGAACCTGGAACTCGTTTTCATCCACCACACATCCGTGAAAGAGATGCATACGGATCAGGCAGTGTCTGTGTTTGGGGTGGTATCTCTTTGGATGCAGAGACCTCCATGTCTTTCCCCGTGGAAATGTGAATGCTCACACCTATAGAGATGACATCCTTGATGCTTATGTGCGCCTTTATGCCGGGGCAATAGGTGATGCTTTCGTGCTACAGGACGATAACGCGAGACCGCACAGGGCTCGCATCGTGGATGCTTATCTTGAGCAGGAAACAATTCAGCGCATGGAGGGGCCAGCTCGATCACCGGACCTGAATCCTATCGAGCATGTTCGGGACGCTTTAGGACGACGTATAGCTGTTCTCAATCCTCCTCCTAGGACCCTAGCCACGCTTTCAACTGCTTTGCAAGAGAAATGGCTTTCACTTCCTACCAAACTCATAGACCGCATAATTGACAGCATCACACATCGCTGTATGTGCTCTATTGCTTCTCGGGGGGGGGGGGGATCATACGTCATATTAAAGGTACTTTCCCTATAGCAAACTGACACATCCGATTTGTTCATTGTATACATATGCTAGTTTCTATAACACCATAATAGTTTGGCGATTTCTTTTTATGCTGTTTTGTACCTACCTATGTGTTGTATAATGTGTATAAGTAATGTGTATAAGAAATTCTACGCGTAACTTTGTGAGTAATCGCTATTTTTGTGACTATTCCTTAATTTTTGGTAACCAGTGTATTTTGTTGAAGTTGCAACTGGAATTAAAATATTCTGAAAAATTAATGGCATTTTTAAATCTCTTCAGATAACTGAAACTTTTTTGATAAAATAGCGATTCTAAATTGGAACAGATGGGGAAGTCAAGATGAAAAAATTAGACAAAGAGATTCTCGAGAAGTATGGCTTTAAATGAAACTGATTTTCTTTTCTAAGAAGTGTGTTAAATTCTGCAACTGTATGGACATGGTTCAAATATATTACTTTACGTGTGAAACTACAGGTTATTTCCCAGAGCATACTAAATAAGTAATTGATATAGAGTGCATTTAGTACGTGTCAAGACAGTAATGATGAAAGATATGGATTATTTCAAAATTAACGACGAGAAGACTAGTTTGGTTAGATAAAATTTTAAAGTGATTAATGCTCACTTTAATTATGTATTATAATACCATTGAATTTTCAACAGCATTCTCTAAAATTTGATGAAAATGCCAGAAATTAATTATTTAAAGCTGCTGTGTACTAACCCATTGGCTAAATGTCTGTCACCTCAATGTTAACCTATGGATAAAAATATGTTCAAGGATTTTCAACTTGGATTTAAAGATTTTTTAAAAAATTGTACACCGTAATAGAGAAAGAAATTTTACACTTTGGGACATTTTTCGTTTTTTTAAATGCAAATAATATTTTTAAATTTAAATTATTCGGGGAAAAAATTTGATATAGTGTGTTTCAAACTTTCATAAATTCCTTTGGTGGGTGAAATTTATAAAATTAATCCTGTTGCAAGTTTCAAAACTGTTCAGGCTATCTGAAAATACCATCTTTATGGGATTGTCAGCATTTATGTAGCAGTAAATAGAAGACAGAATTTCCCCATAGGTTAACATTGAGGGGAGCGAATCCAGTAGAGTTAGTATACAGCAACCTTAAATATCGGTAATAAAAAAATCTGGAACTATGTGGATTTTATTGAAATAAAGTTTTTAAATCAATCGAAATTTCAAAAGTGAATTTTCAGTTTTTAATCTCCATTATGTGTTTTTGTGAAAGTTTTTGTGTCATAAAAATAATTAATTTTGATTTTAGTAACCTAATGATACGTATAAGTTTATATTAAAGAATAAACGAATGTATCATGACAGCGCTTATGTAACCTGTATGATAAAAAAAAACCCAGACATTAGTTTTTGTTTTTCGGCATAACAGTTTATCCTCTGCTTAAATTTATAAGTGTATAATCAAGCGATTTTCGTAGGAAGATAAGAATTAGGTCTTACAAGAGCAGACAATTCGTTGCAACGTTTGTAAATCATGAATCATCGGAGAACAAAATAAAGGTATCGAAATGTGCATTTACCTCGTTAAGATATTTCCTTTGTCCTTTATAGTCCTGTGCACTTAAGAGACTTGTTTTCCTCGAGCCAGATAAAACAAAATGATATCTCTTTTGGGATACCTTACAGATAGCATTAGAAAAATACCTTCAATAACATATAGAAGAGAAACAACGATGTTTTCTGAGTGTAGTAAAGATTAACGATCAGTTAAGATGTAAAGAATAGAAGATCTGTTGTGCCAGGTAAAATGGCTGATGCTTTGGAAACACATGACGTTCTCTTAATCTTCATTCAATGTTTTCCCTTAAGTAAGAATAATATTACGGGGAAAAGGGGCATACGTTTGCCCGAAGGTGGGAGAAACCAATACTGAGCATAAAAATAACAGCTGAGAACCAGAAGAAAAAAATTAATTTCATTGATATCGCAATGTGTTAATCTAAATAATATTAATCGCTCGTAAGTTTTCACAATTGAATAAAAGGCTCATAAGATCAAAATCTAGTGCAAGAATATGATTCAAAGCAGATTCCGTATTCTGACATGTTTTCATAAGAAACCAGATAATCTTTTCTCTCAAGAGAAACAAAAAATCTTTGTTTTTTAAGAGATCTAAAAGAGTGAACAGGAATCGTTTTTCTTCAAGAACTTAAAGACTCGAGACATAAAAACTTGCAAAGCTTAAATGTTTGTGAGGATAAGGTTATAAAGAAAGCATTATATTCATTCTCGAATCAAAAGTAATTATTTTAATATTTAAATAAAAATAGTCTACGATGAATACAAAAAATAATTGCTCGAAACATCAATGATTATACAATAGGATACGTTTCTATGTGTCTTATGTATCATTAAAATTATATTGTTTTTGAGATTGTAGACTGGGTGGACCGCGAATTTGAGAACTAACCCTAGAAAAATCAGTGTTTCATTTGTGTTAATTTTAAACTACTAGTTTCTTCAGCAATGGATGGATGTTTATGACTTGCTTTATAATGCTGTGTGAGAATTAGGGTTGCAGATCCTTGCATCAGAGCATATTACCCGAATGAACTGCAGCGGAAGCTCAAATGTTCAGATTTACGACTTGTTACGTAATTATAATTTATCATTATAAATAACTGAAAGTTGGATGCTCCCATCGTACGGTGGTTAGCATGGCTAGCTTACACAGAATGGTTTCGAGTTTGAATCCTAGCTAGTGTGTGAAAATTCTTGTACTATTCTCTCATAGGAAAAGCATGGGAGTTTTCTATTCTTTTCCTCTTAACTGATCGTTAATCTTTACTACACATAGATAACATCACTGTTTCTCTTCTGCATGTTATTGAAGATACTGTTCTAATGCTATCTGTAAGGTATCCCAAAAGAGATATCCTTTTGTTTCACCTAAATGGTGTTTATACAATGAAGTAGCTCACAAAAATCGCGATATGTATGATCAAATGTCCCCAAGACAATTTTTCCAGTGCCTGCCTCACTCGAAAAAATGTAATTTAAAGGCATAAATTCCTTCTAATGTTCTTACTATAGGTGATTTTTACTATAACTTAAAAAATTTCTGAGAAATTTTTCAACTTGAGAGTTTCATAGAGAGATTTTGAAGTCAATGCAAAACGAATAATTTAGTTGCGCATGGTATAAAGTTAAACATAGCAACAAAAATGCTCTTTTTACAACTGTTGTTCTCGATAATCCAGTTTTTAAAATGTATTTAATTTGCTTTATGTTTCTTCTAACGGAAAATTTTGAACAGTTGTTACTGAGAGTAACAAGTTTCTGTGTTATTTGTCCTGTACTTTTTAAATACTTTTACGTACTTTTCTCCTAGTAGTAGCAGATGAATTAATGACACGTTGTTACATAATTGTTATACAAAATTCTTAATATTCCGAAAAATGCAGCTTAAGTGAATAAAGCAGGAAAATACTTTATTTAACTAACTCTAAAAAACGCAAATGGAAAAGAACTTTTTTATGTTTCCATAAAAAAATAAAATCTATTGAAATGGATGGATTGAAAATTTTGGATAAAGTGCATGGATTGTGGAACATCAGAGAATTAAAGCTGTACATTACTGGATTTTTTTGCAAGATTCCGTGGCACAGCCTGCCTAGGTCGATGGTTGAAATCCCTTTAAATAAGTTTCAAAACTGTTTGTTTGATATATCTATGCCAAATCATTACAAATTTTATTGTTTTCATTGGTTTTGAAGATAAAATTCAGATGTCCACCCTGATGGGACTGCTCTACCTCTCGTTATTCATAGGATTGTAAAGAATCAAATTCAATCGTCGGATAAAATGTTAAATGAATTATTGCTACATTCGTGGAAACACAGGCATGTCTCGAAGAGCTCATAAACGAGAGGGTCACTTATCTATGGTCACTCTTAAAGTCAATATTGCAAGAAATGCCTCATAAACAAGAAAGCAGAAACGATGCCGTGATGTTGTTCCTAGTCTAGTATGCCACATCACAATTGTGGCGGAAAATCATAAGACTCCATGAAATTACCTTATCGCCAAATTATGAAGCTGCCGACACGTTGATGTTGCTACATTATCTATATCTATACTAATATATAAAGAGAGAGTGGATTTTGTATGTGGAGGGTAATCTCCGGAACCACTGCACCTATTTGAAAAATTCTTTCACTATTTGAAAGGTAGGTTATTCCAGATGGACATAGGCTATATATTATGTATATCTGATCAGTAGAAAGAAAGTTAGGGGCCTAAACGTTGAGCTGATACTTCACCTTTACAATTTTTCCTTTGTCAACCATAGTCAAGTAACCATAGCAACATATCAAACGATATTTTCATTTATTACATTTAACATTTGAATTTTCTTTGTCAACCATAGTTAAATAACCATAGCAGCACATCAAACTACATTTTCATGTATTATCAGTAAAACATTCAATATTTTAAAGATTCAAGTGGAGGAGGTATTGATAAATACAAAAATGGTTTTTGAAATTGGCAACGTGTAAGGGTTTATTGAAGAAAATTACATTTGGAACCACGCTTTTTATTGGACATTTATGGTAAAAAAAGATTTACAATTTATTGGCTTACAACTGGAAATTTATTGGTATAATATTACAGAGCTTTATTTAATTTATAAACTTTATGTTTTTGAATTTATGTACAATTTTATGCCCAATTTGCGTAAATCGAACTTGAATTATTGAACTTTATTCAGAAATCAATGTGTTTCATTGAAACTGTGAAATTTATTGATTATTTCGAATAGGTCTATGTTTGTTCCTTTATAAGTGAAAAAGTATTGCTTCAATTGAGCTGAAATTTTGTATAGATATAGTTGATAGTTCAGATTAAAACATAAGCATATTGTTTTTCAAAATAGGGCAACGCCGGGTACTTCAGCTAGTATATTTGTAAAGGAATTATCATCTAACCCAAGTAGCACAAGACCGTTGGGAAATTGTTGGACAACCGTATTTAGCATAGTTGGACAACCGTTGGATTTGGCCTTTGGGGTTATGTTGAAACAAAGGTAGGCATTGCAGCTCACCTAAAGGTTGGTTGTTAGTTGGTCTAGCTGTTGGGAGATCACTTCACCTCTCATTTGCAGCTAGGATAACAGTGTTTTATAATCGTTGGCCCAGCATACACATTTTGCAGTTGGCCTGTATTTATTTTTGAAGTTCTGCCAACGGTAAACGTTCCCCAACCATGTAACGAAAATTAGCTTTTGGGCCAACGATGTGCGTTACTTAGGAAGCTTCCTATAAAGTGTTGCGGCTTCTTAGAGCCGGACTAAAACGGGCATTCGGACAGTAGCCATGCCACAGTAAAGGTCACTGTCAAACTGTAACATTGTCACGTTTTCAACGTGTCATAACACTGTACGTATTGTACAGACAAATCGAGTAAAAAATTTAAAATGATTACTTTCGTTACTGTCTCATTAGTACACTGACGTTTAAATTTGAAAAAATTTCCATTAAAAGGAACATCAAATGAATTGATGCTTTGAAAGATTTTCAGGTGTTATTTATTTTCTTACGAAAGTGAGAGAATGAAGAAATACGGAAGCGAACGTTGGATTATTTTTTAAAGATATAAGAAGGTTACACAAAGTTTTAAGATTTTATGCTGGTTTTTATAATCGATTGGTTAGGCAATGTCAAAGTCAGAATGTATTCATTTTTTTGTTGTACTCCTTTATTCTTATTGTCTAAATTTCAGAATTCCGATTATGTACTCAAATTTTGTATTATTTTTTTCATCATCGATTTTGTTTGTAAATGAAAAAGTAATTCTTAAGATAGGTTTTTTTTTTCCCGAAGAATCAAATGAAAATATTCTATTCGTTTTTCTTTCAGGATAAAGAAAAAAGAAATAATGGGCTATAGATCCCAATTCCTCGTAACTGAAAACGCAGAGAAAATCATTTTCTTATCTGAAAATATGTTTCATGTAATTGAAAAATACCGATTTCTGTTTTTTACCTTAAACTAATTCGATAAGCACAAATAAAGAAATTTTGAAAACTGGAAAATTATGTTCTCACATGTTTATAGATATTTCTGCATTCACCTCTCTCTCTCTTAAAAACTAGAAATTAATATATATATATATATATATATATATATATATATATATATATATATATATATATATATATATATATATATATATATGAAAGATATAAAATTTAAGTTGATCCCCTGTAAATTCTCTTCCCTTCCCATGTTTAAGATGGCATTACCAAATTCTGTTTTCAAGAACCCAGGAATATTTTTCATAGCGTCAGCAATCCCTGGGCAAGCCACACTGTCGATGCCCAAATAAGGCAATCGTCCTGCACAACTGATGCAGCTTGCAAAAAACATATTTGGTCAGCAAATTCTTCAACCGCAGATACCTCTATACTCAAACCCCGGGAATCACTCGGGTGTTGGCTTTCAACTAGATCAGATGTCCGTTTAGCCACTCGGAAATAAATTTCTTTTTCTAATAGTTCTGTAATCTGATCTTATTTCATTACAGAATTTATAGCCGGCAGGATTTCCTGCAGTGAGGATACCAGTTTTAAAATTTTTATTTCAATATGTAAACGGAGTTTTAATTAATTTTACCAGCACCCGTCGTAAAACTTCATTCGCCCTTTCGTGCGTCGAAAATAGCAGCGAGCAGAAGTGGATTACTGTATTACTGACCTTGGTGGATTTACGCTGTTCGGTGACCTAGTTTTGAAGAGCAATGAAGAAAGGAGAAAATCCGATTTTGAATCAAACCGTGGACTTAACCGGTGAAAATAACGAGCCATCTCACGTCCGCTTTTCCGATGTAAATGTGTTTATTAAGCCCTATTCAAATGAAGTGCCAATCGAAAATTACATCGCAGAATATGAGCAGGTTTCTGAACTGTTAACATTAAATCCTATACAAAAAATTATATTCTTTCGCAAGCTGTGTACCGGAAATGTGGAACTATTTCTTCAATCCAAACCCCTGTTTAAAAACTTCGAAGAATTAAAAACAGAACTGCTTAAAGAATTTAAGACGGAGATAAGTAAGGCCGAAATACATCAACAATTGTTAAGACGGAAAAAAGGAAGGGAAGAAACTTACGAAGCGTATTACTACACTATCCAGCAAATAGCTTCGAAAGCAGCGATGACCTCGGAAGAGCAAAAATTTTACATCATAAAAGGAATAAACGCACGCCCAGAAGTAGATCTCCAACTTCGTTCGACAAAAAATTGTGATGAACTAAAAAACATGTTAAAACTATTGGATAAGCAAAATTCAGAGGAAAGGACTTTTTATACCCCCAAGCTACCAGTTTTCCATAGACCTCCAGCCTGGAGGCCACGCTTCCAACAACACCCAGGAAATTACCGACAGTTTCGGCCAAATTTTGATCTTCAACACCAGGAGTGGAGACCGAGGAATAATTTTTATCCGCCCCGTTTCCAGCAACGTCCCAGACCAGGGTTCAACACCAGTGCACCTTCCTTTCAGCCAAGAATGACAATGCAGAATCATAATAAAAACTTTAATGTGAGGACCAACGACAGTGACTGAGTGCCAGTAGTAGAGAGCCTGTTGTGTGGACAGAAAGTCCAGATTTTATTCGATTCAGGCTCAACTCTAAATATTTTACCGGGATCCACATTAAATAAAAATCACCAACTAAATTTCAAAAATTGCAACATTAACATTACAGCTGTGGGACGAAACGTCCAGGTAAGTCAGTATATAATGCTTCCGTTAAAATTGGGTGAAAAAATTGAAACATTAAAATTTTATTACTTACCTAATGTACAATTACCATATGTTATATTATCTGGTCATGCTATTGGACTCTTTAATGTCACTATTAATTTTAAAACTAGAGAAATTTTTCAGGATAATAAATTACTTAAGCATTTTAATTGTACCAGCTGTCATAATAATAATCCTAATAAGAGAAGTGGTCATGGAAATAATGAAAAAGTATCTGCATTTTTAAGTAATAATAATGATTTATGTAATGTGATTTCTTGTAATAATGATAAGTGTGATATTGACAATTTAATTCAAAAATTTGATCATGTTTTTGCTAAGAATAAGTTTGATGTGGGAGAAATTAAATTAGAATCGCCAAAAGTAGTTTTAACCTCAGAACTTCCTATAAGTCAAAGACCATACAGAACGTCGCCTAGAGATGACGCAGAGATAAAGAAACAATTAGATGCCTTGTTAAAAGCTAAAATTATTAAACCTAGTTATAGCCAATATAGTTCACCTATTACTCTCGCATTTAAGAAAGAAGATAATGCTAGGACTCGACTATGTATTGACTATAGGAAAATTAACCAAATTACAAAAACCGATTGTGAACCCATTCCCAGAATAGACAGTGTTCTAGACAAATTGACCAATGCTAAGGTATTTTCTACGTTAGATCTATGTAGTGGGTATTGGCACCTGAAATTAGAGGATGAGGAAGCTGAAAAGCTTGCTTTCACTTCTAACTATGGCTTGTACCAATTTACCAGACTGCCGTTTGGATTTAAGAATGCTCCCGCAATATTCCAAAGAACAATTAGGCGTATACTTCATAAATATCAAGTTAACTTTGCTCTAAATTATTTTGACGATATAATTATTTTCTCAGAGACATTAGAACAACATATTCAGCACTTAAAGACCATTTTTGAAATTTGTGAAAAGGAAAATATTAAACTTAAAAAATCGAAATGTCATTTTGCTAAAGATACTATTGATTTTCTTGGCTATGAAGTTAAGCATGGATCATACAGCCCAAATAATACTAATGTAGAAACAATAAAAAAATTATTGGCCCCAAGGAACGTTAAAGATTTACAAAGATTTCTAGGCACCATTAACGTATATCATAAATTTATTCCTGATTACGCTAAAATTAGAATTCCCTTAAATAACCTTTTAAAGAAAGACCAGAAATGGGCATGGACGCCTGAATGTCAACAAGCTTTTCAAAAACTTAAAGATAGTTTAATCTCAAAACCCATTTTGGCCCTTTATAATTCAAATTATCCTTGCCATGTCTATGTTGATGCGTCAAAAGAAGCCATAGCCTCCATAGTAAAACAAGAACATCCTGATGGAACTCAACATCCAATTGCATATCACTCCCGACGACTTAGACCATATGAAATTAATTATACGATAACGGAATTAGAATGTTTGTCCATAATTGATAGTCTTGATAAATTCCATTGTTACCTTCATGGGTCACATTTTACTGTACATACAGATCATCACAGCTTAGTTTGGCTTAAAACTTTTAAAAATCCTACAGGTAGACTTTTCAGATGGTCTCTAAAAATTTCTATGTATGATTTTGACATAAAATATAAGAAAGGTACAACTAATGTTGAAGCTGACATGTTAACAAGAAACCCAATTGCTTTTAATATAACTACAACCCCGCCAGAACCCTTGTTAGATATAAAGGAAATCATCCATTTTCAAATGTTAGAAAATATAACAGCACCCAGATGTTTTAATAAGGATAATATTGTAGTAGTAAAAAGACAAGGTTTAATCAAAATTGTAGTACCAAAAGCGTTAAGAATTAAATTAATAGAGAAAGTACATGAAAAATTTGGTCATCCAGGAATAGCTTCAATGTTAAGAATTATTTCACCTCAATATTATTGGACTAAGATAATTAATGATGTTGGAAATTATGTTAAACATTGTGAAACTTGTCAAGTAAACAAGAAGTCTCATCAGAAAAAATATGGTTTTATGCAATCTCTTCCTCTGTGTGAAAAACCTTTTGAACTATTATCAATTGATACTGTAGGTGGTTTAAGTTATTATAATTCTACTAAGAAATATTTACACATTGTAGTTGATCATGCCACTAGGTACATCTGGACATTTCCCTCTAAAAGTGCCACCACGGAAACCTATATAAATTGTTTGAATTCTATTTTTCAAAATCATGTACCCGAGAAAATTTTAAGTGATAGGAATTCCGCCTTTACCTCATCAAAGTTTAAACATTTTCTCAGACATAATAATGTTACACAGCTCTTGACATCTGCTCATAGACCGCAGACGAACGGAAAGGTCGAGAGAGTTAACCAAACCATAGTAACTAGATTAAAATGTAAAGTTAGTAATAGCCCTAGTAATGTGCCATGGACAAAAATCTTAGACTCTGTCACCCAAGAATATAATAATACCCCTCATTCGGTAACTGGATTTCCCCCAATTTATTTAATGTATGGCGAATTGCCTTATAAAATTTCTTTCCAAGATAATGAGATATACCCTCCTATAGAAGAAGCTAGAAAAATTGCCCAAGAAAGAACTAGACAATATTATCAGTCGAATAAAATAAGATATGACAGAAGATTTCAACAAGTTATATTTAAAGTCGGAGATTTAGTTTTATATGAAGAATTTCAATATCCAAATACCCGAAAACTTGCCCCACCGTATTCAGGCCCTTATACTATCCTAAAAAAATGTTCAGATGTTCTTTTTGAAATTGATAAACCCAATGCTCTTTATAAAACTCCCACTGAGATTGTACATTCTACTCGCCTTCGATTTTTCCGTCCTAGAGAGAATTTTCAGTTAAATGATATTAAAAACCCAAGCGAACAGAAACCAGAGGATACTGATGGACTCCCATCAATGGACTGCCAATATTGTGAGTCTCCGAATCTACAACTACTTTTTAAGGACAACTAAAAATGGTATAGACTGATCATGTGAAGTTTATTTTGAATTTTGTAATTATCAAGGTGAATTTTGAATTTTATAATATTTAATTTAATGTCATGATGCATTCTTTTCCTCAGTTGAGTTGTTCTTGTTTTGTTTTTATTTTTCTAATTTTTTTAATAAAATTGTCGGGTTGTGATGGCCACACAACTCGAAACTTTCTTTTTCATTCGGAAAAATTTTATTTTTGGTTTTTGGGGTTTTTCTTTGAGAGCAACTACAGTTGAGAAACTGAATCCATTTATCTACATTTGTTCATCCACAAAAATTTTCTTTTGAAGTGGCGGGAGGAATTTGTTTTAACCTCCTTTCCAACTTCATAGTAAGCATTCCTCAGCAAACGTGAGGATACACGGTTGTTTGAGAGAAATGTGATTTGTTTGTTAGAAGTAAGGTATGTTTAAGGTATAAAATGTGTATTGCTATTGAAACGAATTTTGATGTAATGAAGTTGTTTTATTAATGTAACAGTACTTTGAAGAAAAAGAAGAGATATTGATACGAAATGAATGTAAAAATTTACAATATTGTAATTTTGCACGAATAGAGAATTGTAATGAATATAAGAGTACCCAAGGAAGTTAAATAATATAATAGAGTAAATTTTGATTGTGATATAAACAATGTCATTAATATAATATAATGTGAGAACTAATAATACAATATGTGGACAGTGTTAAGAGATAGTTTCCAGGTAGTGTAAATATTTATATTGTGTTTTATTCATATCAAATATATCAAGATAATATGTCATGTAATCATAGAATTTATGTTATCGTCTTATATTTTGAATACCAGTCTTATATTTTGAACTTATACTGTAAGTATGGTTAAGTGCATACGAAGCGAATAAGATGAAGGATAGTAGGGAAACCGCATGGACCTGCTATCTGGAGGAACCATTGTGGACTTTGCCGGATATTTTTGTAATCTTCTGTTATATTCTGTATAATTGTAATATTTTGTAGTTTATTTTTTTATGTTATGTATGAGAGCCTCCACCCGGGTAGACAACGTTTTTAAAATGGGGGGATATGAAAGATATAAAATTTAAGTTGATCCCCTGTAAATTCTCTTCCCTTCCCATGTTTAAGATGGCATTACCAAATTCTGTTTTCAAGAACCCAGGAATATTTTTCATAGCGTCAGCAATCCCTGGGCAAGCCACACTGTCGATGCCCAAATAAGGCAATCGTCCTGCACAACTGATGCAGCTTGCAAAAAACATATTTGGTCAGCAAATTCTTCAACCGCAGATACCTCTATACTCAAACCCCGGGAATCACTCGGGTGTTGGCTTTCAACTAGATCAGATGTCCGTTTAGCCACTCGGAAATAAATTTCTTTTTCTAATAGTTCTGTAATCTGATCTTATTTCATTACATATATATATTCATATATATATATTCACTAGCAAGCCACGTATATATCAATAACATACAAACAATAATAAATAACCAGTAGCATTCGTAGCCATGCACCAAGGCAGCCATTAACCACATTGCATACATACACCATTTGTCAAAATATGTGCGCTTTGTAACTGTATGTATGTTGTAGCCTCGCAATAAACAATAAGGCGAGTTTAAAGACAAAAAGAGAGATACAGTGAGTGAAACAACGCTCAAAAACCTTAGGTGAATTAACACCCCAAAAATAAAACCACTTGTGTTGATTATTTTTCTTCTCTTTGCCCACGGCTGATGAGCCAAGCGAAAATAGGGGATCGTTTCTGTTTCATTACTTAATATACTGGTTTTGGGGTGTTGATTCGCCTATGATTTTATTTTTTGGGAGTTGATTCACCTATAGTTTTATCTTTTGGGTGTTTATTCCCCTAAGGCTTTATTTCTTGGGTGTTGATTCCTCTATCGTCTTATTCTTGGTTTTACTTTTTGGGTGTTAATTCACCTAAGGATTTAGAGTTTCACTGTATTTCTCTTTTTGGCGAGTCAATAGCTAGGCTACAACATACATACAGTTATAAAGCACGCAAATTTTGGCATAGGATGCATACATATATATATATATATCTATATATATATATATATATAATAAATACGACGATCAATGTATATAATTGATGTAAAAAAACAAAAAAATATATTTATAAAAAAATTGTAAGGGATATTTTTATTGAAAAAATAATGTAGAAGAAAATATTCAAATTAAATCTAATAGGGTATACTTAAGAATATAGTGCAGTTTGAGGAACATATCTTTTACTGTATTGTAATATTTTTTTGGATAATGTCCAATCATCTGCCGCATTAGCAAATAAATATATATATATATATATATATATATATATATATATATATATATATATATTTGTCTATTTCATTGTTATCACGTGACGATTAATTTATTTAAAGTACCAGAAAAAGAAATCAAGTGATCAGCATTTAAAAATTAAATTCTAAAAATTAATCTTTGAAAATTTACCAAATATCAGAAAATCGAGGTAAAAATTCGACAAACATTTCATTTTAAAGGAATTTATATGATCTTTCTCGTGATATAAATTTTATAACCCTCAAATTATTATTTTAAATGCAAACTTTAAAAAAGTTACTAAAACAGCTTAAAAATTTAATTTAAAAAAATCTAAGAAGAATTTTTCAAAAATCCTTCTTAGTGCACCCCTACACTATATCAAGAATCGCCATGCAAAATTTCAGCCCTCTAGGTCCAGCGGTTTGGCATGTGTGTTATATGTCAGTCAGTCAGTCAGTCAGTTACGGAACTGTTTTATATCCACTGGTGAAATAAATTAAGAGAATTTGCATATTTTATCGAATTTCATGAAAAGAACTGAACTGAATGTAAAACCATTGCTTCTAGACAAAAATGCAAATCTTGTACGTCAAATACGTAAGCGTACACGTGTGTGTAGGCAGACCCAGTAGAGAAACAGGCTTTATAAGCGCGCGTATGTTAAGACGCATTTCGTTCGCTACCACACCTCGGCGAATTTCTTGCTGTTATTTTGCAGCAATCGGTTAATTTCAAATTGTAACAGTAAAAATGAGTAACCACCAACGTTTAGATGATGGAATGAGGTGGCGAATTGTGGGGAGGCTAGAAGCAGGCCAATCTCAAGTCCAAATTTGTAGAGAGTTCAATTTAACGCCCAGCGTCTTGTGTAACTTATGGAAACAGTTCCAGGATACCGGATCCATCGAGAGAAAGACTGGGCAAGGTCGTCCAAGAGCCACGACGGCCAGAGAAGGTCGCCATTTGTCGATTATAGCGAGGCGTAACAGGAGTGCTACAGCTTCTCAGCTCTCTCGTGACTAGTATGCAGCCACAGGAACCTGTGTATCAAGGGTGACTGCTTCCAAAAGACTTCATGAGAGAGGGTTGTTTGCAAGAAGACTTGCTGTTTGCGTCCCGCTCCCTTCTACGAACAGGAAAATCCGTTTATCATGATGCAGAGAGCATAGAGATTGGAGTATGGATCAATGGGCGACCGTTCTCTTCACTGATGAGTCCCGGTTTAGCCTAAACACCGATTCTCGCCGTACGTTCATATGGAGGGAACCAGGTATCCGCTACCTATCCTCCAATGTCCGCGAAATCGATCATTATGGCGGAGGAGATTTAATGGTCTGGGCAGGCATCATGTTGGATGGCCGCACACGTGTCCATGTCTTTGAAAGAGGCACTGTGACTGGTGTGAGGTATAGGGATGAGGTCTTGGAGCTGTAATGACTTACGCCCCTTTCACACTCGGAATTCCTGAGAGAGCCTAACGGCAAGACGTCCATTATCAATCTACCGTATTCATCGGTGACAGTCGCTTTGTCACCAAATTGTGGCAGACGCCGCGTCGCCATCGGACAATTAGGAAGCCGTCTTCTGTAAGAAATCCCCCCGCTTGCAGACAAAGCCTGTCCAGAGGATAATCACCTAGCCTTTTAGCGGAAGACGCGGAATGGTCTGAAGACGGTCTACAAAAAAGGGTTCAAAGGGAGCTCGCTTCAACCACCCACAGAGATGGGCGAGGATATATATTCGCCACCTTGATGTAAATGGGGGGAGTTGACTTCGTTTTACAGGTGTGAAGAACCCTCGTCGTCGAATGCGTGCCAGAGAAGGAGAGCCTGCCGTGTTCCATTATGATATCCTGAACCCCGCGAAATAGCCTCAGATAGTGCTTATTTTTTTGTAATTATTGAATAAAGCCTATATTTAATCTGGATGCAAATAAAGCATTTTGTAAATATTAAAGGCTGTCAGTCTTGGTTTTAGGCGAAGTCCTTACAGACTGTTAATAAATGGTGTCAGAAGTGGGATAGGATATCAGTGATGAACGAAAGGATTACAGGTAGGCCGATTCTTTTTATCAGATTCTGGCTTTGATTTAAAAACTAAATAATGGTTTTGTATAAATGCAATAAGTAAAAATTATTTTATTGTGTTTTTAAATGGTATATTTATAAGTAGCCATTTAGAGTTCGTATTAAGAACTGATATTTTAGAAATTTTGATGAATTAAATCAATTTGTGTGTTTTTTTTTAAAATGGTATATGTACAAGTTAACCATTTAGAGTTCGTATTAAGAACTGATATTTTAGAAATTTTGATGAATTAAATCAATTTCTGTGTTTTTTTAAATGGTATATGTATAAGTAGCCATTTAGAGTTCGTATTAAGAACTGATATTTTATATTAGAAATTTGGATGATTTAAATCAATTTCTGTGTTTTAATGGTGTATGAGTTAACCATTTGAAGTTCTAAGTAGGAACTATTGTTTTAGGAATTGTGATAAGTAAAACCAATTTCTGTGTGTTTTTATGGTATATGAATGAGTAACCAGTTCAAGTAAAGAACCAATTTTTGTTTGTTAGGAATTGCAATAAGTTTAGCCAATTTCTGTGTTTTGTTAATTGCAAATACTGTATGATTTTCTCTATTTTTAAAGAAAGTGAATTTTTTTTTGCTATTGATAATAACGGTGTTTATTTAGTATTTTTTTTTCTTTTAATAGTAACAGATATATTTAAGTTTCTTATACTTTGATATTAACAGTGATAATTTAGTATTTGTGTATTACTGTGTTGGAAATCTATATAGAGTTAGAATATATAACTATAAAGTGTTGATTAACTTGAGAATTCTGTTTATGTGTATTCTGTATAAGAGTTCGGTATTTTGATTTGATAGGTATTGAGTAAATTGTGAATGTTTATATTGTGCGGTGCTAGTTTGGTGTTCATAAGGGCTAAAATTATAGTTCAGCCTAAAATTGATCAGATTTGAACTTGTTAGTTCCGGTTAGGACACATACCGTCGGAAGGTATTGCTAGTAGCTGAGGAAAACTTTATTGGTTATCATACAGTTAGTTACCCTAAAGTTAGAAAAATGTCCTTTTTAAATAAGGGTAAGAAAGAGGATCTTTTAGAACTTTTAGAAGAGTTAGGAGGACAAGCTGACGATACGCTTAGGGTCTTCGAAATTAAGAAGATCGTTACAGAAAACGAAAATTACGTCGAAGAAGACGCTAGACTCGCACTAGAACGTATTATTGAAGATCGGAAAGAAGCGAAACGAGAAGAGAGAGAGAGAGAAAGAGAAGACAAAATTCGTCAAGACCAACTTGCTCTCGAAATGAAGAGACTAGAATTAGGAAATAATGGAGACAGTAGAGCCCAAAATGTGAGGGACAGAGATGCAGACGCAACTCAGAACATTCAGCTCCTTAAAACCATACAGAAATTTGACGAGAAACGGGACGAAATGGGCCTGTACCTAATTAATTTCGAGAGAAGAGCAGAGATGGCGGGAGTCCCTAAAGAAGAATGGGTACCATATTTGTTAGGGGTACTAACCCCAGAAATTTCCAACATGATGGCCAGAGAATCGCCAGAACAGGCAAAAGATTATGACTACGTCAAAGAGATGATTCTCCAGAGATTTAGGATGAATACAGAAAAATTAAAACAACTGTTTTATCGCCATCCTAAACTCGCAGATAAGTCATGGAGGAATTATGCCCATGAGCTTAGTGGCTATTATGATGAATGGATAGCAGATTTAGAAATCACTACATTTAAGAAACTGAGAGACCTACACATAACGGAACAGATGAAGAGACGGGTACCTGCCGATATAAAAGATCATTTTTTGGAGCAGTGGATGCAGATTAATACTCCTTTAGAATTAGCGGAAAAAATCGATAAGTATGAAAGCTTACAAGACAGTTTCCGAACAAGAGAATTCCCAAAGAATCAAAAGTCCACAGATAAAATTAATAAGCCATTTAAAAATAACCATAATTTTAAGGAAGAGAAGAAAGAAAAAAAAGATGTGGAAAAAGAAGCTTCTAGTGGACAAAACAAGGAAAGAATTTTTGAGAAAAGAAAACAGCTCCGTTGTTACGAGTGTGGTTCTTATGACCATCTGAGACCACACTGCCCTAAACTTAAAGAGACGGAAATTATCGCGGCAACAGAAACTAGTGGAGGAGACTCGAGTGGCGTGATGACTCCATATATCAGTCAGGGAGTCGTTAATGGAAAATCTACGTCTATTCTGAGAGACACAGGAGCGAGCATTGATCTGATTTCTAAAAATTTGGTACAACCCCATATGTACACAGGAGAGCACGTTTATGTCAGTGCACCTGTGTTAGATTCATCCGTTTGCTTACCTATAGCAGAGGTCGATTTAAAATGTGAATGGGGCCACACCAGAACTAGAGCAGCTGTCAGCAATACGGAATTCGAGCAGAAACACTATTTGTTAGGAAATAAAACGGCAGCCTTGCTTGAGAAGATCAACAGGAATGTAGAAGTTCCGGTGAAAAATACTGTGCAAACTCGGGCCGAAAAACTAAAATTTGATAGAGAAAGACTAGACACGGGAGATGAAATAACGAAAATAGAGCAAGTGATCCCCGGATCAGAAGCGGTAGAAGAAATCACTTCGGAAGAGAGCGCGACTATCTTGCCTCTCCAGGAGAAACAAATAATTACTCCCGACTTATTAAAGACTTCACCCGAAGAATTTAGAGTTGCACAAAGTGAGGACGAAGAATTAAAAGTAATTTTTGATAGGGCGAAAAAGAAGACGCACGAAGAAAATAAGTACGTAGTGGTAAAAGAGATGTTATTTTACCAGAAAAAAAATAACGATGGAACCACTAGAAAACTGCTTATTGTGCCTCGAAAGTATCGAGAGAAATTAAAAAGACTCTGCCACGAACAAACTAATGTTCATTTAGGCGTTGCTAAGATGAAAGAATCATTAACTCAGTATTTTTACTGGCCATATTGTCACTTAGACATAAATGATTACGTGTCGGCTTGTGACAAATGTCAAAAGGGGAAATGTCCTAATGTTAAGAATACTGTGAAACGTCTTAACCATGTTAATTCCCGCCGAACACCAGGCTAAGCCGAAGTTTAGTCGTAAAAGTTTAAATGTATATTATAAGTATGTTGATTAATTGTAGTTTCAGTGTAAAAATGTGACCAGAAATTAATGTGTATTCGTTTGAGTAATGTTTTTTTTATGAATTGTAACATGTAATTGTTTGTAAATTTGAACGACTCGACCATAGAAGTTGAGTTTTGCTTTAAAGGAAAATTCAGGTGAAATTCCTGTGACGTTATCATAATATAACGGTTTTGTAGTGGCAAACGCCATATGACGGTTTTATGTATGCCGTATTGGAATGCCTCAGATAGGCTTTAGTTAATGTTCAATTGTAACATTTTATGTTCTGTTTTGTTTGTTGCATAAGCCAGTAGAATGCCTCAGAAAGGTGTTGGCTAACTTTTAAATGCAAATGTGTATGTTTTTGTGTATACCTAAGAAGGTAGTAATTGGAGTCAAAATGCACTCCTTACGGTGTTTGAATACCGCAATTGGATGATTTATTGTGAAATCGATAAGTTTTGTCTGAAGAGTTGTTACGACAACAGATAAATGTAAGTGTTGTCAAAGAATCCAAGTGATTACAAGGAATGTGAGGTTTGTGAATTTTTTTTTGGATAAGGAATGAGCCAATGAGCTATTATGTTATAATTTTATGTCAGTCAGTACTGAAAAATTAGACCCTAAATCGATTGTGAATCCTATAGTAGGATAAAATGAATATTTAAATTTAGGTCACTGATGACTGTCCACTTAAATGGAAAAGATTGGATCACAGGTAATCGTGAACGAATTAAGTTCCCTGATCCAGAATTTACGGAAAGCCGAGTATTAAATTGTTTTATGACGATAAGTGTTAAATGTATTAAAAGATAAGTAAGAAATTTAAAATTTTCATGTGTATTAGTAACCGTGATGATATGTTCTGTAGGAAGTTTAGGTATCCATTTTGGATTTGTATTTAATTTTATTTGTGTAAAGTTGTTTCATTGTAACTATGTTTAATATCAATTTGAGAATTTATTTGTGTCATGTGATCACAATTAAGGTAAATTATGGGATCCCAGTTGAGTGATTTACTAGTTATAATGTTTTTTATGTAGTGTCATGTGTATGTACTAGTGTTCTATGAATTTAAATTTTTTTGATATGACCTGTATTAGTATACGAATTTATTTAAATTTTTTGCCATGACTTGTTATATTATTGTGTAATTTTTATAATTTCTTTGCTACGGCATGGTCTCTTATTAGAGATTTTAAAGTGCGTAAATTTTAATTATAAATTCCTTTTGATGTGCTTTTAAAATGATACTTTGAAGTACAGTTAAAATTTTTCTTTCATGAAGGTAAAGCCAGAGTTTGATCAAAATTAACGGTCTACTCGTAATGTCAATTGGGCGTGCATTTGCCTTCGGGAAAAAGTTTTATAATTGAAATTGTCCTGAGAAGGACCATGTTTTTGTTCTGTTTTTTGCAGGTGAAAAACTTCTGCAGAAAAACATCTGGGGAGGGGAGGAATTTAGTCTGTAATGACTTACGCCCCTTTCACACTCGGAATTCCTGAGAGAGCCTAACGGCAAGACGTCCATTATCAATCTACCGTATTCATCGGTGACAGTCGCTTTGTCACCAAATTGTGGCAGACGCCGCGTCGCCATCGGACAATTAGGAAGCCGTCTTCTGTAAGAAATCCCCCTGCTTGCAGACAAAGCCTGTCCAGAGGATAATCACCTAGCCTTTTAGCGGAAGACGCGGAATGGTCTGAAGACGGTCTACAAAAAAGGGTTCAAAGGGAGCTCGCTTCAACCACCCACAGAGATGGTCGAGGATATATATTCGCCACCTTGATGTAAATGGGGGGAGTTGACTTCGTTTTACAGGTGTGAAGAACCCTCGTCGTCGAACGCGTGCCAGAGAAGGAGAGCCTGCCGTGTTCCATTATGATATCCTGAACCCCGCGAAATAGCCTCAGATAGTGCTTATTTTTTTGTAATTATTGTATAAAGCCTATATTTAATCTGGATGCAAATAAAGCATTTTGTAAATATTAAAGGCTGTCAGTCTTGGTTTTAGGCGAAGTCCTTACAGAGCACTATGTTCGCCTTTTCAGGGGTGCAGTTGGCCCTGAGTTCATTTTAATGGACGATAACGCGAGGCCACATAGAGCTCTTCTGGTCGACGAATTTCTAGAGAGTGAAGATATTCGCGGGACGGATTGGCCAGCCAGATCTCCAGACCTTTACCCTATAGAGCATGTCTGGGACGCTCTGGGGAGGGCAATTGTAACTCTCAAAACCCCCCGAGAATCATCCAGGGAATGAAAACAGCGTTGCTGAACGAGTGGGACCAATTGCCACAGGAAATGATAAACTGCCTTATTTCAAGTATGAAATCACACTGCGAGACCTGTATATCTGTAAGAGGGGACCATACCCCCTATTAACTCATCTATTAACCCATTTTTTTGTTTATTCTGCAATCGCTGTTTCATACCTTCCGACTCCAACGAGTGTTACGCACGATCATGCGTGTGTATTTCAATTATTGAATGGTTATTTATTTTGTATTGTATCAATGTATGTACATATCAAGTTTCATTAAAATCGGTATAGTAGTTCTAGAGATAATCGACCAAGTCTGCAAATTTTCTTAATTTCTTACACCAGTGTATATATATATATATATATATATATATATATATATATATATATATATAGTGATTTCCGCTTATAAGAATCACGTTTGTTATTACTATTTTTGATTCTTATAAGCGGTTGATTTTTATAGCAGAATTTAGGTTTTTGGACAGGCACACATACACCTATATATGCGTATATGAGATAATTTACCATAAAATATTCTTTAATTTACTTTAATTATCTTTTATTAAATTAGTTTTTATAATTTTAAAAACACAACTTAATTTTTAGACTTATAAGTAGATACACATGATTATAGTAAGAGAAGAAAAAATCCAATATTTGTTACAACTTACCTGCTTAACAGTTTTAACATTTCAACTACAGGAAGGGAGTAAGAAAAAGTTTTCTATGGTAGTTTGACGTAATGAAGTTTTCAGGAGGCTGTTTATACCTCTTTCTATACTAATAGTCTCAGACGAAGATTCACCTTCTAGCTTACGGTTCACGGTTTGATAACGTGCTGAATCTACTAATGTCACGTTTTCCTAAGTGATAGTGGAAACTTCGCCGAATATTTATGTGTTTCAGGGTCCAGAAAGCCGCAACCAGGATGTGGGAGGTAGGAAAAAAGAGTCCCTATTTTTGTTTGTCAGTGGAGAAAAGTGAAATCGGACCCGGACGGGTAAAGATGTCCCTGGGTCAATCTAATGGGACAGTGTTGTGCTAAAGCGTTTAGGGGAAAACTATTATGTTATGTCTAACAAAGAAAGGGATGAATTTTTTGACTATATTCCATCCCATCTTATCAATCTTTCTTTTTTTCTAAAGAAGATAGAACTTCGTGCCTTATGAGGGTTTAAGAAGCTTTTTTGGAAAAATGAAAGGAAAGCGAAGAGTGTAAACTGATTCTTAAAAACGGTGGATTGATTCTTTAAAGCGAAAATTTTAACATGGAAATAATGCATTTTTTGTTTTGTTTTCGCGATATTGATTCTTATAAACGGTTGATTCTTATAACCACTGATCACTATAAGAGGTGATTACTATATATATATATATATATATATATATATATATATATATATATATATATATATATATAATTTAAAATATGTCTGACCGAATATCTAATTAAGTACTTGGTTTCTTCTTAGGTATTAGTAAGGCAATGAAAAATAAATTAGGTGTTAACAAATAAAAGAGATTTATTAAATACTTGAAAGGATTTTATGACTAAGGTATTATATTTACATCAAACGAATTATAATTATTCACAAAACTTGAATCTAACTTTGAAATTGACGACTCCACTAATATGAGTCCTATTCTAGTTTCTAAAACTCAATGCAGGCAGTAAGTTCGTTAGTTGACTTTACAGATTTTTATTCGAAGAATTTTTTAATGCTTATCTAATTAAAGAATGCGTATTTTTGGGTTCTGTTTTTCAAACTCAGAAGCAAATATTTTAATTTGATGCCCGACAAAATTTTGTTTAAAAAATTTAAATTCGCAATGTAGAAGTTTTTCAATTTTACTGTGAGAGCCAAAATTGTTTATTGTCGCGGAAAATATCAAAGATGAAAAATTTCGAAATTAAAAAAAAATCCTTTTAAGCATTTCATTTCAGGTACAGAAAATGATTGAAAAATATGTTTTTTTATGTGGTTTTTTAAAAAAACACCTTAAATTTTTTTTCTTGCGCATTTATATAAGGATTTAAGATCGGCGAAGCGATGCTATTTGATAAGTCATTTGAATGAAACTTGAGATGGTTGCATTATTGTATTTGCTCTTCCACATTACTTCATGTTATCTGTTGCTGCTTGAACTAGCCGCTAAATTTAAGTTTGGTGTCCGTTAGCTGGTTTGACACCTTAACAAATTTATAATATTGCACTAGTCAGTCTATTCCCATCGAGTTCCCACCATACATCTTAAGTTCTGAAGAACTGTATCTAATACCGATACTGCATCGATAGAAAGTTTCATTTTGAGACAATTTATTTAACATTTCAGGTTGCTTGAGAGGGCTACGGTTAGCTACAAGAGGGCTAGTTAGATCGGGACCTACTACTTACTAGGTCCTGATCTAATTAGTTCTTATATTCAGTACTAGCCGGGCTTCGCCCAGCTACGCTCAAGCCATCAAAGGAAGACGATGAATGAATCAAGTGAATGATTGACTCAGTCGTTGTTTACAACCCAAGGGGAGAATTTGCTATTCTTCGAGTTTGAAGAACCGATAGAAAATTTGTGTTAAGTATCGTTCTTTAAAATTCAATTAAAAATCGAAATTTTAAGATGAGGTTTATATGAATGAGAAAGCTTTCATCTTCCAGATGATGTAAATATTTTCTTTGTAAGATAAAAACTCGAAGAGGATCGACCGTAGATCCTCAAAATTGCGTAAATTTCTCGAAAAAGTGGGTTTAATATTTTGATGAAAATATTAGTCTGTTTTAAATTATTTTTAAACAAATGAGGTCTTGTTTGAAGGAGAAATGTCTGTAGTCTTAGATTGTAAAAAGATCAAAATTCTACGATCATTTTTTCCGAGATATCGTAATCTGAAGTTAAAAAACATAAAATATCCCACAAAGCATAAAATAAAAAATTTTCTAGAATAAAATTTAAAATTCGGGCTTCGAGGTGCACTTTCCCATAGTCTGCACTACCCGTGTGCCAAATTTCATGGATGTAAGTTTCATAGGCCGCACACACGCACACATTGAGGAAGTACACCCGGAGAGTGTGACCGACAGACAGACCCGGACCTTGCTTTATTAATATAGATTTCAGTATGTAGTTTTTTTTATTTGTAATTGAAGGAACGAAATAAATTACTGCTCATTACTTAGAGAGGAAACTAGGCTAATTAGCCCAGTCAAAATAGGTTTTCTGGCTAAAAGAAAACTATGAAAGTTTTGACTATTTATTATGAGGTCTTGTTTGGGCATACTGTTGAACATACTTAAAGTCCGTACTGATCAGACTTGAGCTTTCACCGCCATCTTGGAAAATGTGTAGACTTTTGTGGTTTTTTTGCAAATAACTTGAGAAATACGGATTTTATATAAAACAATTGATTGCAAAAATTGAAGATCACTAAATTATGTACATAAAATATTCTTTACAGTTTTTAATAAGTGAAACACGAACAAGGATGATTGACTTTGAAAGGAGCAGCTAATCACACCTGAGACGTGAATGCGACGATCATTCCCATCGCGATGGGAGGATGACTCTCGTATGTGAACCAAAAGTCTGTTATATACCCACGTTTGTCAAACCTCTGCATATTAAAGCTTGAGAGTTAGTTGCAGCAACATCCAATCCATTGTTATCAGGTTGTATTGTGAGGCTTGGTGGATTCTATCTTTTAATGTCGTACTTAGGCTGTATCGGGTACATAATGGCTGGAAGTAGGTCGAAACAAATGCTAACTTCGATGTATGTACCTACTACGTCACCTACGTACCCTACGTCATCTACGTCACCTACATACCTACTACATCAGTAAGAAAAATGTTGCCTGGTCATACACTTGAACAGGCCTAGCTCATTCATTTACTGAAACAGCTTTAGAAAAAAATAATTCTTGATAGCATGGACATATCTGATTCGGAACGCAATAATCTACATGAGATGTTTATAGATTTTGAAGGCTTCTCCGTGTTTTTGCAAATAACTTGGAACATATTAACTTTATGTAAAAAAAAGTTTAATACAAAAATTAAATAACATTAAATTGTGTACAAAAAAATATTAAATATATTTTGCCGTAACCCTACCACGAACCAAAAATACTGACTATTAAAGCACGTTGATTACAGAGGTAGCGTCTAAGTCTCGTTGCAGGCGCTTTCCTTTGAATTCTGTCCTCGTCCCCATTGCGGTATTCTTTAAACGCAAGAAAATATACTTTAATGCTTTTGGCTATGTAGATAATCATTGATCATTATTATTTTTATAAACAAATGTAATAAACTTGGATGTATTCACTACCACATTTTCATTGTGTACAATTTTTTTAGCTTACCTACTACATGGTTTACGGGCTTTTATCGGTAAAGGATTGTTCGCGTCTTCAGGCTTGAAAAGATCGTCTATGGGTCCGTTAGCATCGCCCCATTCATCAACTCTCTTTACTAGATCGTCATCATCTAGAGGGCTGTTGTCGTTGTGACATACCCCATTGCAGGCCGTTTTGTGCAGTTGATGCCTGCTTTTCGACGCATGCATCCTATTCCACAGTCAGCCTTGCAGTTGCAAAATACCATGCTTAAAACTGAATCGGGAACCACTGCATCCATAGTTGTGATGGGAACGGGGGTTTTCTCTTGACATTTCCAGCCCCTCACTTCAAGATTTCAAGATTCATATACATACGTACACACACACACACACACACACACACACACACACACACACACACATATATATATATATATATATATATATATATATATATATATATATGTTCCAAAGTAAAGATATGGAACACTGTCACGGTGTGTTCCATATCTTTTCTTTGGAACATTTTTACAGTTTTTTTTCTTTCTTTTGTTGAATGCAGCAAACGTGGTATCGTATCCAATGAACGCATGGAGGAAAAGGATACTTTGGTATGCCCTGATGATTGTATTTGATTTGATAAATATATTTTTTTTTCTGCTTTCCCATCGCATGGTTTGACAAGGAAAATGTCTTTTTCTGTAGGAGCAAGAGCTGTTAATAGAACCATGTGGTCAACATGTTCACCGATGATTACAACGTTGTTGTTACCAGAACATGCTTCATTAATTGTAGAATTTATAATGAGATGGTCGGCGTCTTCATTATTTATCGGAATCAAAACCCACTGATTTCCAGCTAAGCTGATAGCATGGGGATCAATTTGCTCTTGTTGCTTTCATTTGGAAGGAACTCTTCTTGTTGAACAGTAATTTACATGTTTCTATCAAAATTTATGTTTACAGATTTGTTCACAATAGGCCGTCGATTTTGTTCACATAATTTTTATACTGTTAGTGGTGTTGGAGTAGCCATCAAAAACGACTATACAGCTGGTCCCATAATGTTTTTTTATACAGTTAACTTAATTTGTGCAAACAGCCAAAAGATTTAATTGTGTTCCCAATTTGACACTGTGTGGGAGAAAAACCACTTTCCACAATGTCGATGCAGTCAGGAGATTAACGTCTTTGTCTGAAATTTCAAAAACGTCGAACAAGGCCCATGCCGTTGCCCCTCGCATGTCAGCTTCAATAAACAAAGGCAACGGAAATGTAACCAAATCATATTCTAAACAAGTTGCTAGTTCTTCGGTTTGTTTAGCAATCGCTATCCTCTGAAAAAGCAACAACGGGTTTAGTACTGTATTGAAGCCGTTTACTTTCACTGCACAATTAACGGATGAAATGAGGAAAAATTCGTCCTACTTTGAGAACTTCACATCTAAAAATTTGTTTCCTACAATTTTTGTCACTGTTTTTTTTCCAACATTGATGTACAATTGACCGATGATTGTACATTGATTCCAACATTGATGTACAATTGACACACTGTATAATTGACGGATGAGTTAGGGAAAAATTTGTCCTTCCTTGAGAATTTCACATCTGAAAATCTGTTTCCTACAATTTTTGTCACTGTTTTTTTCCAACATTGATAGCAATGTAGCGTATCCAATAACTTCAGAGGCTATTGACATTATTTTATCATTCTTCTGAAGCGATGGATGGTTTTTAAACCAATCTACAAGCTTCTGGGCATCTCTTGCATCTCTTGCTTAACGTGATTTTTCTAAATCAGCATGTTGATCGGACTAGACCAGTGGTTCCCAACCTGGGGGCGATCGCCCCCAAGGGGGCGATTTGGGTTATCAGGGGGGCAATAAATAAGTGGGGGGCGATGAGTATTCAAAGGGGGAAAAATTAAAATAGTACTGTACATTAGAAGTTGCCGGGTAGCACGAATCACTGGCTATTCTCAGCCGGCTAGTTCACTGCACTCAAACCTTTCCACAGTCGCCATCTATTGTTGCTCAACGCGGCCGACTGGTGACTCAACCCCCCTTCCCCTCCTGCATCACAACACACCTGTCATTGACCTACCTCTGAAGAGGTTACTTCTGAAGAGATGTTCCCCGAGAAACTGGTCACTTGGGGAGAGTTCTTTTTTGATGAGGGGTGGAACTTTAAAGCGAAGGTCAACGAGAGAGGAAGAAATTGTCACCAAACATCCCCCACTTTTCGCCAAATATCGGCATTTGTCCCAAGGAAGAGTCGAACAGGTGTTTTTCTGCCGATTGGCAATGGCTTCTAAGAAAAGGCAGTGTTTACAAGAAACAGATGGGGAGAAATACACATCTGCAGTTACAATTGAAAGGAAATTTTAAAGACTATATTACCTATTGGAACTATTATACCTTTTGGAATATTAACTGCCGTGATGTGCTGTATAATCTGAAATGTTTAAATGCTGATTTCTGACGTCTATTTTCCAAGGTATAAAATTGAAACCAAGCAAAACATCTTTCCCGTTTTTATTAACTTTTAAACTGGCCAAAAATAGGGCTAACTAAAACCAAGTTCTGAGAAATATTTCAAAGAGGGGGAAATTAAAGTTTGAAGAAAATTTTCCTTATTCAAATTGCGGAAAAGGGGAAAATTTTATAATGTTGATAAAGTTACTTGTGAATTTTCATTAGAAGAGGTCATTAGGGTAACACACTTTAAAGGGCTGGACTGTTTAAAATTAATTAAAATACCAGTTGTAGGACATTGAAATAATTATTCTACATAGAACATATATTAAGCTTTCAGTGGCAAAAATTTCATGTATTTATGTTTTATAGGGAATGAGAAATAAAACTAAATGTGACATGATGCTAAATTGCACCTTCAGTAAAATAGTAAGACTCCTGAGATCCCTTAAATGAAAACAAAATTACCGAAAAAGATCACGTCTCCTTTGGCGAAAGAAAAAATAACAGTTGGAAAACCCAAATGCCCTGAAATCTGTATCTATATTAATAAATTTTTGTATGATCCAGTATTTATAAAAATAAACATGACTCTAAATTTTATTGAGGTTTTCTGAAACTGCCTTACATTACTTCGGGAAGTAGTAAGTAACACGGATGCAGTGTAAAAAGTCCCAAAATACGTTGATTACATGAAAATGGAAATCAAAACATGCGATGGTTTTCTTAAAGCCTAAATAGTTAAAACCTTCATAATTTTCTTAAAACCTAAAGAGAGATAAATACTTTCCGGGGGAAATAGTACTGGGGTGTTGATTATCCCCGACCCCTCATTTTGAGAATCGACCTCCCCGAGGCAGCAACCTTAAAACTGGTCTCAGGTCTCTTCTGAAGGGAGGTCTGCAGTACATTCGTCTTCAGTCTTCAATAGTCTTTGTGTGCCTCAACATCAGTTTTTGTGCCTGTCTTTTCTGTTTTTGTGCGTTTGTTTTGAAGTGTAGAATTTCATGCAGAATGGCTTCAAAAAAGAAGAAGTGTCGTCAATACTCAGCTGAGTATTTAAAATTCGGTTTTATCGCGTGACCACAAAATGTGCAGTTTCCACATTGTCTTTTGTGCGATAAAACATTTACTAGTAATGAAGCCATGAAGCCTCCGCGAATGAAAGATCATTTATCAAGAGTACACAGTGATAAAGTTGAGTAAAGAGCTTAGTTATTTTCAACACCTCAAAGTTAAAGCTGATAAACGGCCTAATGTGAATGAATTATTTAAAAAATGAGCAACCGATCTTGACAAAGGTCTTCTTGCTTCTTACGAGGTGTCTTTATTGAGCGCTAAATGTGGTAAACCTCACACAATTGGAGAAACTCTTGTTTTACAGGCTACCCAAAAAATTGTTGAAATCATGCTAGGCGAGGGCCCTAGTAATAAAATAAGTCAATCGGTTCCTTTGAGCAACAATACTGTTTCCAGGCGAATTGACGAAATGACCACGGACGTTGAATCCAAACTCACCAGTTTCTTGAAAATAAGTAAATTTGCATTGCAGATTGATGAATTAACTGTGATTGATAACAAAGCAATTTTATTAGCTTATGTGAGGTTTATCAATGAACAAAAGGAAATTACCGAGGAAATATTGTTTTCTAGAACTTTGATCACTGATACGAAGGGGTCGTCGATTTTTAAAGTGGTGCAAGATTATTTTCAGGAAAAAGAGATTCCCCTAACAAACGTGAGCGCTTGCGCAATAGACTGTGCTCCTGGCATGTCAGGTCGCCGTGCTGGGTTTCTAGCCCACCTTAAGAAAGAAGTGTCAGAGATCATCACTATTCACTGTGTCATTCATCGTCAACACTTAGCTGCGAAAAAACTGAGTGGTGTGCTGCATGAAACCCTACAACTGGTTATTACTGGTGTCAACAAGATAAAAGCTAAGTCCCTCAATGGCCGTCTGTTCCGACAACTTTGCCATGAAAATGATGAGGAATTCGAACGCTTGCTTCTACATACGGCCGAGAGGTGGCTTTCCAAAGGAAATGTTTGCGCCGTTTCTTCGAATTATTTGACACGGTTACTGAGTTTCTTGACACGTTTGATCCTGTTTTAAGTGAGAATTTGAAGCAACGCAAGTTGGAACTTGCGTACCTTACAGATATTTTTGAAAAAATTAACGAAGTCAATATAAGGCTTCAAGGAAACAAGATGAACCTTATCAAGGCCAAAGGAATTATTTCATCACTCATCGCTAAGTTTGATATTCACAAGGTAAATATTGGCCGTAAAGAGCTGATTCAGTTTCCGACCCTTAAAAAGTGTTCAGTGTCAGATAACGAGACTCCTGAACTCCCAGAAGACAAAATCCTAATTTTTACTGATCACCTTGACCAGTTAAAAACTGACATGGAATCAAGATTTGAAGATTTGACCAAGTTACAAATTCTGGATTGGATTCTAGATCCATTCTCGTTTGAAGCTGTGGATAAGCTTGATAACTCTTTGCAGACGGAGTTTATAGATCTGAAGTATGACTGTGAGGCGAAAATCTTTTTCAAGCAGAAAGGTTACGACTTAGCCTGGGTGAAGCTTATGGACACTTATCCACAACTGTGGGGAAAAATTGAACCACTCCTCATCTCGTTCCCGTCAACATATTTAGTTCAAAAAGGATTTAGTTCTGTTGTCAAGCTCCTCATAAAACAAAGAAATAAGTTGGACATTTGCCTCAAAGGATACTTGCTCCTGAATTTGACGAACATAAAGCCGGATATTCAAGCTTTAACTGAAATCCACCAAGCACAAGGCAGCCATTGAAAAGGTAAAATAAAAAAATAACAAATTTTTCAAACTTTCATTTATTTTTTCAAATTTTAAGTGTCAAATTCTTAATTTTTCCAGATTCCAATTTAAAAATGAAAACATGTACTCCTGTTTTTTAAATGTACACCAATGATCTTAGTTAATTATTTCACTTCTTTGTTCTTAAAATATCTGCAAAAAATGTACATTTTAATTTTTTTTTCTATTTTATTTAGGAGTGACCGGATAAAACTGGTTTGGTTGTTTTTATATACTGTAATAAAATTGTTTAAAATAATAAAACTGCTTTATTATTTACACTTTACTTCAAATTAAAATTAGGCATACAATGGAAATGAAAAGGGGGCGATAGGTGTTAGTCAACCTCTAGAAAGGGGAGATGGGCCACAAAAGGTTGGGAACCACTGGACTAGACAAACACTTTTCATGCTGCGCATCAAAGTTTGTTCGATAGTCACTTCTGATCACATCCCACCCTAAAAGTTGTCTGTTCTTCGAACTGTAAAATATCCTTCTTTTACGAATTTGTCATATTCTTCAGTACTCATTTTGGACGTAAGGCAGAACATGTCTAGCAGATATGAGTGGCAAGATTTAGCGTAAAAAATGACCACTTGCATGAAAAATTGGGATCATTTGATGAACGCAAGGAAGGTGTTCATTTCAATCACTCGATCGCCCTCAGCAAATATATTCTTTCATAAGGGTTACGATTTGAAAGTACTGTACCCAGAGGGCTGCAATTGGGCCTTTCTCTTTCAACTGCTTTAAAGTCTTCCTCATTTTAATCTCGATGGCTCGTATATGAATGTGCTCTTTTATGGTTTCTAGCGATTGTGGTTCAGTAGCAAAATCTCTAAATAGCTCATGGAAATTATTGCGTACCAAATCAGATATGTCAAAATTTTTTTTTGCTAAAGATGTTTGGGTTAATAAATGAACTAAGACTATTCTAGTGTTTGCATTACATAATTTAGTGTTTTTAAATTTTTGCTTTTAATTGTTTTACATAAAAACAATATTTCTCAAGTTATTTGCCAAAAATAAAAATAAAAGGTCTATTTTCAAAGAGGGCGGTGAAAGCCCAAGTCTGATCGGTGGGGACTTTTAGTTTGTTCATTAGCAGTCCTAAACAACCATCCCCACCATTTTTCAAAACTTTCATATTTTTTCTAGCAGTTTAACAAAATTGGGTCAATTTTGTCTGGGCTAAATCTCAACAAAGAACGTTGTATGGGTATTTTTCGTAGATTTTCCTACTTTCAAAAATTACTAGAATATATCCCTTCCTTTTTCTTTTATCCTCGCCCTGGAGTCTTATGATCGGAGCCTTATGTCATATTTTTCTGATAAAGAATAAGTATTTTTCTGATAAAGAATAAGAGTTTTCGCAAATAAATCATAATTCAAAGATCAGAACCGATTATTCCTTGTGATTTGCAGATGCAACTCTTCTGATCGCAACGATGAGTATTTTAAACACCCCTTTTGATTGATTTTCCACCGTTCAAAAGCACTCTCGCATTTTCTTTTCTTTTTTCTTTTGGCCCCATTTTAGAGCGATATGATCAAGCTATCGATATTTTTATGAAAATGATTGTTTATTGAACAAAAAAAAAATTAAGGACCGGAATTAATCAATCCACATTAGTTTGAGGAGTAACTTCTTGCATATCATTGAAGAATATTTTTTTTGAACGCGAAGGCACTTGTGACTAGACATTTGCCTGTATGTATGCCACCGCGAGGCTGCCGGCCATTCATTTAAGAGGGCACCGTATGTGTGGCCAGCACTACCCCCTACAAGCCGGTCCCGTAATTTAGAGTGCAGTCAAGGGACGAGACCGGTACACTTGACCCCGTACCTCCAGAGGTAAATTTGAGAACTTGGAGGACATTGCAGCCACGACAAATTTTTCGTGCACCAGCCACCATTAGTGTACACGGTGATGGATTGTGTCAGGGACGGGCATCGAACCAGTAACGTTCAGATCACTGGCCACGCCATCTGGGCCACCGCGCGCAATGAAGAATATTTTTAAAGATGATCGGTTTTTCATTTTTCAAAAATACTCAGATATTTACTTTCTTTCTTTTCTTGTTGTCGATTTAGAGCTCCACGATCGATCTAAGGGCACCCCCCCTCCGAAAACGAATAAGTTTACTCCTACGCAAAAAATAATTCTAGAATCAGAATGAGTTATTTCTCGTTATTTTGAGGTGGAACTTCTCTGATCTGAACAAAGAGTGTTAACGACATTTTTGATTGATTTTCCATTGTTCAAAAATACTCAAGCATTTCCTCTTTATTTTTTTTCTTTTGGCCTAAAGCGATTTGATCTAGAAAGCGTCATTTTTTGTGAAAACGAATAAGTGCTTTCGTATATAAAAGATAATCAACAAGGACAGTATCAGCTGATTATTACATAGTGTTTTAAACTACATTTTTGACTGATTAGCCATAGTTCAAAAATGCTAAAACATTTACCTTTTTCCTTTCGTTTTAAAGCTATATGATCGAGCTAGTGCTATTTTCTCTGAAAATTAATATGAATTTTTGTCAATAGAAGTTAACCTCTCTCAACCAACAGAAGGCGGTCATAAAATATGAAATGAAGCGTCTTTAGTTTAACCTTAACCCGCTAAGCGTTTGAAATGAAGTTTTCTGCAATTTATTTTTAGGTGGAAAAGTGCTTTTTGATGAATTTTTCTTTCCTTTAGCCTGTTTTTAGAAATGCCACAGGTATCTATAGTAGACATTTTTGTGTACAAAACAGAAGATTGGCATAATTTTTTAAGCATTTAGAAACATTAACCTTTAGCTTACGGGGCCCATTTTTCCGATTCCCTCTTTAGAACGGGAAATTTCATACCCCGTTTGTAAGACTTGCCTGTTAGATCTTGGGCTCTATTCCACAAGAAATTTCACACAAAATAATTAACTCTCATAGTATTTAAATTCTTTATTCCTCTCTCTAATGAATAAAGCTAGCTCTCTAACTCTGTCTCTCTCAGAGCTATACAACAACACTGACTCCCCCCTCTCTGGTCAGGGAGCGTCCCTCATAGGGTTGCTACATTTTTGGTATGACACTTTCGTAGACAGGTTGCTACATTTTTGGTATCTGCCAGAACATTGCCATTAAGGGATATATATATATATATATATATATATATATATATATGTGTGTGTGTGTGTGTGTGTGTGTGTGTGTGTGTTCGTTCGTGTTCATTATTGGGCATGTATCCTTGGGATACATGCTATCCCACCCCGTAAGAAAAAGGTTAAGAAACATATTTTTAAGCAGGAAGTAAGCTACCAGTAAATCCTTTTCAAATACTTAAAGGTTGCGGGGAAATATAATTAAAAACGATTATTATTCCTATTAAATACCATTCATAATTAATCACCTTTAAACTGTGTGGTAGATCGGAGCAAAATATCTCATGTTGTTGTATTATGTTTAATCTTCTTTTGAACGCAATTTGGCTACATTTGAATTTTATTTTTGTTTTGCGAATGAGGAACCTTTTCATCGAGCATTCGTAAAAAGCTAGAACATTTTTTTTTTAAATTGCTAAAACGTCAAAGCTTTGTTCGCATTGCTTGCGGAACGGACCGTAACGTCAGCATAAAAATTTAAACCAATCACGGAGAACAACGCAATGACTACAGGATATGTAAAATCAATAACAGGTCATGACAAGAATCTCGGCACCAACAAAGGAACGCAATGCTACGCTCCTGAAGCAGTGTGAGCAAGTTCCTCAGAATACCAATAATTCGTGCATCCCCTTTAACAATGCTTTTGTTTCACTCTGCTTTTGCACATTTCAGGGGTACTGTATTATGAGATAGATGGTGCTCAGATGCAATGGTTTTGATTTTTAGAATTACCCACAAGCAAACTCAGTCTTAGTATTATGTAGGTTGATGGCATGCTTTCGAATAAGAGATATATATTTATGAGTAATCTATATATTTAAGTTGTTAAGCCGATTCTTTGGGCAGTTCGTGAGGGAAAACTACTGCATCAATTTACTTCATCTTGGTCTTAAACGAAAGATTTTAATCTATAGATGTGTTAAATTTTGTTTTTGTAGCAGCAATTTCTTTTAATTAGCGATAACTTACAATTACAAATTGCTTTCTGCGCATGCTCAGTGACATGTTTAAATCTGGCTTTGGATACTCAGCACGAGGCCGCATAAATACATTAATTTGTTTCCGCGCATGCTCAGTGATATGTTTTAATCTGGTTCCAGATAATCACTACGCACGAGACCGCATAAACACAATAATTTGTCTATTCCGAGGAATCTCTCTAGCTCTCTCTCTGCCCTTTTTATTTTTAATTATGTTTGTGAGATGTAGAATTAAACCTGACGGAAATTGTTTATTTCGCGCTGTTTCACACTGTATTTATAATATCGAAGACAGAGTACATTTATTTACTACCCAGCCGTCATATTTTGACAGGTAAGGACTAGTCATACTATAAAGTACTATAATCTCATGTAACGATTACCTCATAAACGTATTCAGATATTTTGCCCGTGAAACAAGAGCAAAATAATCATTAGCGGTGCTATCATGAGAAGAATCATGAGTCGAACTTGCTTTCTCCAATTACAATAATCTGTCAAATCCGTGACAGGGGTAAATTTGCACAGCCATCACAAATATCAACACATTTAAACTGTCGTAAAATCTTTAAGACATCGGTCATAAAATGTATATGAATAAAATCTAGTAATGTGAGGGAAACATCTGGATACCGAAGTAACCTCGTTTTGAGAAATAATATATTACTTTTAAATAAAGTTTACCTAAATACATATTGTATCAGAAATTAGATCTGTTAAAAATAAATAGCAGTATCAGACAGCTATTATATTCTTACACACGTTTGTTTATAGGAAAGGATAAAGCCACACAAAATATTCTCATAATATGTAGGATCAAATGTACACCCGAGGGCACTTAAATAATTTTTTTATGAGTTTAGCTTATTAGATTCACAGTCAGCATTATACTTTAAACACTATGCCTCCTGAACTTACATTTTTATGCTATTGTTAATGTAATATTATATAAGGAAAATCATATTAATATTTTATTTATCGTAGTCATAACTGCATAATTTTTTTTACCGTGGCAGGCACTTTGGCCTGAGGACCTTCGTCCAACATTTGCATACTAAAACATTTATTTTCGTCATTTATGAATTTTTCAATTTATATGAAAAATAAAACTGCATAATAATTTTAATTCAATTTCCGTTATGATTTAATTAATATAAATAGCGAAGATTTGATTTGTGCTCGGTCAAAATTGAGGTGGCAACTAGCTAAGACGGACTCCGAATCTTGTGGTGCTAATTAGAACCGGAACCGCATACTTCAGTCCAAAAACTATATGAACCTGGTCTGGAACTTCCAACCAGGGGGCATAAGAAACAACAAAAACAACAACCTACAGTCAGGGCCCGACTTAGCCTAATTGGGGCCCGGGGCAAAAACTTCTTTGGGGGCCCCCCTCTGCTTCACTACTTCAGTAATGAAGAACTTAATACTTATTTCTAAACTTTCTATTCGATTTGGGGGCCCCCCTCTGATGTGGGGGCCCGGGGCAACTGCCCCGTATGCCCCTGCCTTAGTCAGGCTCTGCCTACAGTCTAGTGCTGTATGATTGCTCGACTTGATCGGCACGGTTCGTCGCTCGCTTTCAGGCCCTGACTACCGAATGGTCGTGTTACATTATATTACATTACAGAGTGCTGTTACAAGTAAGTCGCCACCTTTGGACGTTCAAAATGACGAATCTGGCATTTTGTTGCCCATTGTTGTCAAATGAAGTTGCTATTTTTTTTTGTTTCTGATGCATGAAGTGTTCTTTTCCCTTTCAGTTGTTTGTTGAATGACCTGTTTCTTTTGCAACTATTTATTGAGTAGTTTCTTCAGTTTTTATTACTCAATAGAGGTGGAAGATTAAAATTATATGCATCTTTCCACATCACAAAAATTATTCCTCCAAATTATTCTTCCAAATTATTCCTCTAGTAATGCTTATTACGTATTGTAACCGTAACTTTAAATTGTTTAAAATGAAATTATTGGGATTGGGAGTTTATTATATTATTAATTATATTTATTATTAATGATTATGATTTTAGTAATTTATTGGTTAAAGATTGTGGTTAGTACATTGATGTGCTTCCCAAATGATGGAAATAACTCTGGTTTATATTGACAAATTAATTTATTGAATATTAACACACACATAAATAATACACTACAATATTACTAAATATTTCATCCTTCCTCTACACTTACTATATGTATACACTCATAATCAAATAATCAACACACTTTAAATCGATTTTGCGCGTTCAATTAGTTACTACTTATTCTTCTAATACATATACTTTACACCCTTAATTAATAATTGTCATCATTCTACTACTTGGCGCACACTATCGTCATATATATACTTAATCAATATTTAGCGTTACTGCAACATCTATCCATATCCGCATTATCATTCATTACTAAGGACAAGGTAGCATGGCTTACGACAAAATTGGGAAACAACAGACAATACCTCCGTTTGATGATACGTCGGGCACTGTTGACATCATACCGCTGGCAGTCGCAACTTGGTTTTAGACATCTCAAGAGTGGGATCGCAGGGCTTGGTTGATCACTGGAGTCTCGTATTCGGTTGACGCTCATTCATCTGTCGGTGGTATCGTGTTCTTTAACATCTCACAGGTGGGACCGCAGGGCTTAACTTGATTTCTGGTGCCTCGTCTCGAATTGTAGCTCATTCATCTGGCGGTAGTATCGTGTTCAATATTTTTCTATATGGGCTACTTCGTTTCCATCTCTATCAACTCTATCACTATTTTCTCAATCCATCTCTATCAACCGTCACGTCTCAGTCTATCTTTATCAAACGTCAAGTCTCAGTCTATCTGTCGTGCAGCCTCTCTTTTCTTTTACTCAAAATGTCTTCCATTACTTAATTCTTCGTCCCGCCCACTCTGAAATTTCATTGGTGTCTCCAGTCCCTTTTCACAACATCCACCCACCATCATTCGCTTGGGTTTTTAATTATTATTTCTTTGGTGACCATTCCTAGTTAAGGGGCGTATCTCTCTTCCTGACCGCTATTTCGTTGTTCCCACGGATGGATTTCCTCTTCTTGTGGGGTCCACTTTTATGACCCTCAATAAATTCTGCCTCCCTGACTTGCATGACTTTTATATCTCCTTTTATTTTCTTCCCTCTTTTGCGTTCTGAGCCCTCTTTCAGCGATTCGTTTATGGCCTAAAATTGCTCTTCACTATTATTTACCATCATATCTTCCAATTAACTTGCCTTCTATACCTATTTCTTTGTGCGCTTTCACGATGTCGCGAAACTCTGCGACACGTATAATCCTGTAAGGCTCTGTTCCCATTGCAGTAATTTAACGAAGCGTAAAAGTATTGAAATACATTTCACCAATGACAAACCTATAAACGATTAGCAACAAAATTGTTAAAACCTATGATTCGTTATTTCCGTCTCAGCGCCATTTTTCCTTTTACACTTACGCTATCGGACTGCAATGTGAACAGGTCTTTAGTCCAAATCTTATTACGTGGCTGAAGAAAATTCTGGACTACCAGTAATTAGTCTGAGGGTAGTGAGTTTACGAGCTAGTAGTCAGGGTACGAGATACAACTTTTATACAGTACTTTTATACAGGAAGGGTATAAATGGCGGAGCATGACTGGCGCAATTGAGCTCTCCGCCTTTTCTGTGCCATCAAAATTGTGCACACAATAATTTATATATCTCATAGGTAAAGGCAAGGTAACGCTGTCAGCTCTCGATCTGGTAGCAATACAATGAGTTTCTTCCGGTTTTGAAGGGGAAAATATCTCCAGCGGCACATTTTGATTGGGATTTGCTCTTCGCTTCCAAAATTCTAGTTTTGCTATATTTAGCTTCGAAATTTACAGTTCCAACTCTATATTCTTTTCTACGGGAGGATAAAGTGGGGTATGTGCCATCCCACTAGGTATTCCTAAAACCCATTACCTTACCTTACCTTACCTCGAAGTGTACATTCGAGTCACCACCAGATGATAACTCATATTACTCTGTCGGTTGGTAAAAAAGGCATAATAAGTATGTCACATCTCAACACTTGCATTGGCAAAGGACAAACAAACACGCTTATATTGCTAAAACTCATGCAGTAACGCATAACAGAGCTTCACGTGTATAATGCATGGTATCCTTTATCTGCCTTAATTTTTTTTTCACGGGGTTGCAAAAGTGACGTTGCATGAAACTGCCTAATATATTATCCAGTTATTCGAATTTTCCATTCATCGGAGATAATATAATTCGTTAATGATAACTGAAAGATTAGCTAACAATTATAGAAATTCTGACATGCATACGTTATGTGCAGATGTTATATAAACAATGTTTTAAACACGGCTTTTACTCAGATTCCCTATGTTCATGTATCATAATGCAGAAAGTAAAAATCTTTTCAGAAGCGAAGATGGCAATTCATACACTCGCTTTTTTTAAAGTCATTCATGTATGCATAATATTTTAGACAGACTCTACTGCTGCAAAGAGAATGCCCCAAAAAGAAAATTCCTAAGTTACATATTCATAAATAACAGGGTACTTCTCCTGGAATACGAGATTTTTACACAGCTTATAGGTACCATAACATAAAAAGTTTAAGATCAGGACCACTTTCGCATTCGAAGTATAATATGCAGATGTAAGGAAATACTAGTATACATGTTACGGCTAACTTTTAGAATGAAGAAGAATGAGTGCTTCCTTCGAAATTTGAAAATGGTTGAATGTGGCATTATAGAAAATTTTTATGAGGAAACATAAAATATGGATCTAGATCGTCTTTGAAAGCAATATACATAAAAGGATATAAGAATATAGAGGACTGACATCTTTAATGAAAGGTTGAAGATCATATGCTATGTCTAAAAGCCTGGCATATCTTTTTTAAGCTTTCAATATACTTTTGTTGTAGTGGATGGTGCCGTTAACAAAAGAGACAACGAAAATTTAAGTAAAATACTTTAAAATAAAGCAAAAAATATCATCCCGATCTTATTTTTTTTACCTTGATTTTTAGCGAATTATTTTCTGTAGCGTTTTCAACGGTAAAGTTGATAACACTTTTCACTTAAAATGCTGACAACTAATTACAATACTAATTGCTTGTAGGATAATATATATATATATATATATATTTGGAGACAGATTTTATTGCAATCCAAAAACATGCTATCTACTTTAGAATTAAATAAATGTAACTAAAACTTTCTAACGCCTTGCATAGCTATACACTTGGTTTATAGTTGAAAATAAATTATTTCTTATCATGCTGAATATTTTTTTATAACTTTCTACTATAGTAAGAACTGTTATTAACTTCTCTTGAGTTTTGCCTGTAATCTTTCAGTTTTTAGTTTGATGGCTTGGATGTTCTCATAATACTTCAATGATATTTAAAAAAAATACATTAAAATTTAGATAGAAACTTTATAAATTCATGCATAAGTTATTTTGACTTTCATTACAAAAAGAAAATTCCTTCTCAGCAATTACTGAATTTTCATACTTTAAATATTTGCATGAATGATATTTTCTAACAATTTAAGTTTTGTCGATGCCTAGACAAAACGTTTTACTGAAACTAAAAATTTCGCATTAAAATTGTTCCATAAAGAAATTCCACGAGGAGATAAATTTTGATAAACTTGATAGAAAGTGTACTTTAATGGCGTATTTTATCGAGGATTGTGATATTCAAGCGCATTATATTATTTGACACATATTTTTATTTCATTCTTATCTCGTTTTTATCTGAAATCTTTAATGTAGCTCAGCATGTGATATAGACTGTATTTTAATGGCACGTAAATATATTTAAATTTTTTTTTGATGAACACCAAAAAATTTTTTAAATAAAATATTCTGATATTTTATAATGGATAATATTATTCTAATCACTGTCACCGAAATCATTCTTTTAAACCAAAAGAAAAGATCTTTATGTGTCTTTTATGGAAAACGACAGGAAAAAAAAGAGATTTTGCTTTCAATGATAATTTAAAAGTAAAATCGCTTTACACTGTGTAAGTCTAACAACTTTTATTAGACAAAGACTATCTACATAATCGGGAAAATTTTCAGAGGCCTACAATTATATATGTTTATTGTACTTTATTTCAAGGAAAATTAAATTTTTTTAAAATGTAAATTTTACCCGAATGTAAATTTCCTTCTCGCTTCATAAAACAATTTCTTTACTTTATTCTTTATACTTTTTTAAGTTACTAAATATTTAAACTTTTAATCCCTAACATATGTGAAAATGTAAGATGTTTTTCAAGGGTTTCATATTTCATCAAGGTTTAGTAAAAATGTACTCGATGAGGATTATCTAATAATAATTTATATATACTACGACAGATTTTTTAAGCATTTTTTAAAATGTCACAAATTTTAAAATCTTAGGGTACATCCAAAGTAAGGAAAGTTAAGACTTACAGCAAACTTGTGGATGACAAAATACGTAATAAAAACTTCTTCAGTTCCACAGTTCCACAATTTTGGGTTTTTAAATGATCATGGAATTGAATAAGTGTTGTGCTATTGTGGCTCACAACTAATACCAACGTAGATGATAACGCTGACAATCAGTCACCCTGAAACTTTGGATGATGTTAAAGTTCTTTATTAGAGCCAATAACATAGTATATTAAATATCGCTCACTCCTTTCAACAACGTCATATCTCAAAAAACAAGATTTTTCAGGAGATTTGAAAGTTTATAAGTACATTGAAAAGTATTGAAAATAAATTTTAATTCTGCTCCCTAGCGGCGAAATATTGAGCGGTGAGATATGACGACCTTGCAGGGATATACTACTCTTTCAGGGCATTCTTAAAACAGGCATAACTAAAAATCGCCGATTTTTGAGATATGACGTTGTTGAAAGAAGTGAGCGAAATATGTACAATAGAAAAATATGTACAAATCGAATGAAAACTACACGAATGTACAGTCGTCAAAAATACACCAAAATCTCGGTGTCTCCAGCAGTCTGTAGTTGTCTTTCGTCATCTCCAGTTATCTCTCGTTACGACAGCTTCGGGGGTTGGCCTCTTTATACCCCACTTCCATCAAGGAGGTTACCGGAATCCTTCGCATCGTATTCTTGACCACCCGCGATTGGTGATAAAATCCAAACAGGCCATTTCCTCTTGACCACGGAAAATTCGGTGGCAGACGTTGGTCAGCCGCCGTTCAGCGCTCCGAGCTATGGGGGTGAGGGGACCCCAATTAGTCGCTGCAGTGAACTTCCTACCGGAAATTTCCCGCATTGTGAGCACGAATCTGAAAATTCCTTTAAAGGCCACATAGATAATCATTATAGACACTAGATACCACACACGATGGTACAATATCCATAAATTCCATATATTAATATCCATAAATTACTTCGTGGTAATATCCATAAATTACTTCGAAAGTGTTTGAAGAATCGTGGATTTCAGTACAGTTATCAGAAAAACTTGCTACACTTTCTTTCTCTTTTAAATTTGCTATCCATGGAGTAAAAAATATACCCTTTTAGTGGAATGATATTAAGTGTTGCATAGGCATACTTAAAAATCAAATTTGAAATGTTAGTGATCAAAATTCATGAAGTCAGTATGCCATTTATGATTGGTTATTTTCATATAATTACATTCTAGAAAAATCTCTTAAAACGAGCTTGACTGCAACTTATCTGTTTTTATAAAGATATATATATATATATATATATATATATATATATATATATATAATATTAAAAACTAGTAATTTCTTAATTCAACACTCTTAACATTTAAAAACTATTAATTCCTCACTTTACTATTCCAAATTACAAACCCTTTTTTAATTCCTTGAAACAGGTAATTCCATTTGGGCATTCGCGTTAAATTCCATTTTAAAATCTAACATTATTCTAAATTCCCTGCGGCGTTTGAAACTAATTTCACTTTTGATTCTAAGTTCTAATAACCTCGACAGAAAATATTAAATGGCTGCCTGTTGACTCGAAAACTAAAGTAGCGTGGCGTCACTACGAGAGTAAATCGGTTCTGCGCATCAACAATAACTTTTAACCAATCAGCTACTAAGACACACCCGTCTGTCACGTGATGAGATGAAACTTTAAAACTATCTGGTGTCTAAAATTAGACACACTCTGTAAGAATCGGTTTGTCATATAATCCCGGGCGGACGACTTGGAAAAACTTAATAAAATGCTTTAGATTCAATTACGTATCTGTGGTTCCCGTGTCTGCGTTGGGAGTCTTTGCGGGAAAATGCTCGGTTAGTCATAATGTGTATCGGCGACGTCATCCACTCTGGCCTGTTATTTGTTCCTCCACGTCGCCGATATTACAGAAAGTCGGCTGGAATGCCTTCCCATCAGACAGAGGCAGTAATTTTTTTTCCGATTCAACCCGAGCGAAAACTACAGAATCAGAGTGTCCCGGTCTCCGCCATGTCTTCAACAACATTCGTCTACGCTGGATAATTTCGGAGTTCCCGTCAGCCATGAGATGTGGCGCGTTAGCTCCCAATGTCTTTCCAACGAAATAAGCGGGAGTACATTGTAAAATTTTGTGCGCCTTCGACGCTCCTATTTTTTTTCTCTCTCTTCTCTCGTCTTGCCGTGTGATGACCAGTGATTGTGGATTTAAATTCATCGTTCTTCTATCCGGATTTCAAAATGTGCTTCTTTTTTTTTCTTGCCGTGTGATGACCAGTGATTGCGGATTTAAATTCTTCGCGAGTGTCTTCAACAAGAGTGTGCGCGAAATCGAAAGTTAATTTCCAGCTATGTTCTCCTTAGTGAAAAGCGTTCTATCGTGCGGTGTTTTGTCAAACAGCGTGATCATCTTTTTTTTTTTTTTAAATAAAAATTTATTTTGTGTGTCTCTCCAATGGTGCTTCAGAGAAGAGGAAAAATGTTCCTGCATCAGCAACTTATTCCAGCTTTTGGATTTGCAGAAAAATATGTAATAATCTGCTGTAAATCTTCACTAAAGTAAATTTATTTTGTGCCATATAATAAAATTCGGTCTTAAATCAACAAAAAGTAAAGGTAAGACAGATTGTCAATGAAATTTTAAAAGTTCTTAGAATGTTATATGTAAAATTGTATGTAATGTTTAAATATTGGGATTTTAATGATATTGATACTCTGATACAATTAGAACAAATTTTAACGAAATTTAATAATGTTTTTGCTTAATATAAATTTGATATGGTTAGTTATCTGGCTTCTGTAAACATGAATCGTATATATTTTTAAGATGTTTTCAGTTATTTTTAATCATGATGTACTTCTGTTTTCTCGTCCGTTATAAATTTGGTTTTGATTTCGGGGTTTTGATTTCAAGTGAAGGATTATAATTTAAGTTTTGTGTATTTAAATTTCATTGCTAGCCACATGAATATTTACTATAAATAGAGATTATAAGTGTTTTAAGAATTTAAGTATTTTATTTGGTACATTGAAATATTACATTTGATGTTGAAACCTCGTAAATTGTTCTACGAATTTAAGTAAAGGAGATTTCTGGAGGTTCAGTCGACAGTTAAAGGGCGTTTTACGATTTTCATATAAACGGAACGTCTTTATAACATGACTTAGGGTGCCAAAAAACCACAATTGGAGAATTAAAAAACCATTGTATGTTATATTTGGTTCATCCGCCCCAGGAAATTCTCGAAATAGAAATAATGAAGAAAAATAAATAAATAGAAAAGAGAATATTATAATGAGAGATATTTTTTGAGAGATTAAATACAAATGATGAATATTTGGGAACTTTACAGCGAGGATTCATACCGAAATGTGATATAAGAAAAGAAAAATTAATTTTGGTTTATCGATTTCATGATTAACTTAATAAAACTGAGATGGGTATTGGTAAAAGAATTTTGATTATTTGTGTCAATTGATAGAATAATAGTTTGAAATTTGAACATTAGCATTAAATTATGACAATTGATAGAGAATATTAAGGTATTATTATTATTATTATTGGTATTAGGAATATTTTATTATTGTGTGTTTAATACTTTCATATGTTGTATGTTTTTGATCCTATTGAATATAAAATTGATAGACCAAACTTTCACACTAAACGAGATTCTGAGATTGTCCATGCTTGCAGATTGAGATATTATAATGCACCAGAGAACTTAAAACTACACCACGAATAATGACAAACATAAGATCCATTTTTTTTCTTTTCTATGTGATGCTTAACATCATTATATTTTTTAAATTGATCTAATTAATTATGTGTTGTCCTACTAAAGATATATATAAAAAAAAACTGTCTAACTTAAACTTTTTTCTTAAGAATACTATTATATGTGAATTTTTTTTGGATCTCAATTTAAACACCGACTATGACAACTCTACTTCTTTAACCTTTCAGTAAATTTTCTATTTCTTGAATATACTTTCCTATCACCACCTCTACAAGCGCGTTGGATGCCGTCCCAACTGTTTAAGATGTTTTTAAATTTTTTTTTGCTCTTTGTTTTTAATTCATCAACTCAGTCACTTAAAGTGCTGAAGATTATATGCTTGAGTAATGACTAAAACAGGGCTGGGATGGCCACTCCTTTTGTCCTCCCATTTCTATATATTATACTCCCACAGGTATGACAACTGCACATTTTCCTTTTTCTCCATCTTTGTACTATGCAAGATGCTGTTTTTTAATGCAGTCATATTCTGTCGGAGATTCACGGTTAGTCCACTGTACGGCTAAAAAGAATCTTCCTCCTTATTAGTCAGAGAACAATAGGGAGAAAGAAAACCCACTTGTTACACAAACATAAACACAACCCCTCACTACTTAGAGATAGAATTAAAGAATTTGAAACTAAGAGTTTGGGTAACACACATACAACAAGGTACCTTCAACACAAAAAATTGGATATCCACGTAGAATTAAAATAAGTGTACACAAATGAATAGTAAATAAATAATTTGAAAATAAAGTGAAAAGTATTGAGAATAAATAAAGTTAGAATAAATATGAATAAGTATAATTAAAGAATATTGAATAGAATTTTGGAATGAATAAATATTGTCGAAATAAAATGAATATAAGAAATGATGAAATGAGAATAATAAGAAATATAAAGGATATTAAAAAGAGATATTTTTTTGATAATAAGTAACATTGAAATAAAGGAGATAATGGATATTAAGAAAAAATAATGAGATAAATAAAGATATGAAACTAGACATAATGAATAAGGATTTGATATTGAAAATGTTGAAAGGATTGAGTTTTTTTTCTTATAGTATAATAAATGTTCTGTAATTTTTATATACAATCTATATATTAGAAGTGTGATTTTATTAAAACTTGTGATTTTTATTATGTAACTAAAGAACTAATTTTCTTTATATGTAAACAAGTCGAGATAATGTGATGTTTATGCATTCTACGTTTGTGAAGCAGAAATAACACAGCACTAAAAAGACTGTGATTTTTTTTTAATTGGTGTATTTTTCTCAACATACTAATGACTGTGAAAGGACTAAAAATGTTGCACAAATAAGTCATTACAAGATAAGTAAATAAAAAATTTTTTTGGGACTCACTCCATAGTAGTGAACGTTGAGGAAGAATTTTTGAAATTTTCAACTTGTTAATTTTCAACTTCAGTTACTTAATTTTTGTTTGTTTTAATATTTTTATTACTGTTTTGTTATTTTGTATTATTCAAATCGAGATGATTGTAGATATTGTATTAAATGTATGCTTCCAGTGAAAATTTTTGGTAGTTTACAACTTTTTGGTTATGTTAATTGATTTTTTTTTCTGAGATTGTGTTGTGTGGGGAGGCGCCGCCCTGCACAGCAATTTTCAGTTAATGATTAGGTAGAATCTTCAATTTAATATTATGTGTATTTCTTTTTAGTGATTTTTATATATATTTTTCAGCAAATTTGATAATGTTGTTATGTCAGCTCATCACGTGATCTTTAAAAATTTTTTTGGCAATTTAACTTTAATTGAAAGTTATTCGTTAACTTATTCCAAATTTTTAATGCGCATTCTTCTCACTCATCTGAGTGAGTCTGCCCTCCAATGCAGGCATTGTAGGTCAGCCTCTTCTCGGACGGGGGGGGGGATATTCTATAATATTAAAACTAGTAATTTCTTAATTCAACACTCTTAACATTTAAAAACTATTAATTCCTCACTTTACTATTCCAAATTACAAACCCTTTTTTAATTCCTTGAAACAGGTAATTCCCTTTGGGCATTCGCGTTAAATTCCATTTTAAAATCTAACATTATTCTAAATTCCCTGCGGCGTTTGAACTAATTTCACTTTTGATTCTAAGTTCTAATAACCTCGACAGAAAATATTAAATGGCTGCCTGTTGACTCGAAAACTAAAGTAGCGTGGCGTCACTACGAGAGTAAATCAGTTCTGCGCATCAACAATAACTTTTAACCAATCAACTATTAAGGCACACCCGTCTGTCACGTGATGAGATGAACATTTAAAACTATCTGGTGTCTAAAATTAGACACACTCTGTAAGAATCGGTTTGTCATATAATCCCGGGCGGACGACTTGGAAAAACTTAATAAAATGCTTTAGATTCAATTACGTATCTGTGGTTCCTGTGTCTGCGTTGGGAGTCTTTGCGGGAAAATGCTCGGTTAGTCATAATGTGTATCGGCGACGTCATCCACTCTGGCCTGTTATTTGTTCCTCCACGTAGCCGATATTACATATATATATATATATATATATATATATATATATATATATATATATATATATATATATATATACTCTGTCACAAAAAATATATCTACCCAGAATAAATCTAGCTACTATCACGAAACTTTGCAGGAATGTAGTCTGGTAAGAGATATGCGAATGATTAAAATTTCGACGCCAATCAGACAAGGGTAAGCGCGCTATGCGCATATGAGATGCGCAGCTGGGAGAGATTAAAAGCATGATTACTCGTGCTATAGAGTTATTCAAACAAATCTGTCGACTTGGACGGTATTGTGACTATAGATGCCTCTGAGACGTAACCGGCGACAGTAGAACAATTGTCGGATTTTGAGAGGGTGCGTATAGTAGGCCTCAGAGAAGCAGGTTGGTCGAACAGGCGTATCGGCCGCCACCTCGGTCGGAGCGATATGATAGTTGCTCGGTGTTGGCAACAATGGATCACGGAAGGGATAGTCTACCGTCGCGGAGGGTCAGGACGTCCCAGGAACACAAATGCGCGCGAGGATCGCGCAATCATAAGAGCGGCCCCGTCCGCATCAACAAAGTTGCTAGAATCGGTTCGACGCCATTTACCACTTTCCGGACATCCGGTGGTATCAAGGGAAACCATTTGGAGACGACTGGCAAACGCAGGTATAAGGAGCCGACGTCCATTAAGACGCCTACCACTGACCCCACATCATAGGCAGTGTCGATTGGATTTTTGCTGACATCGGGCAAGCTGGAGTCTGACCGACTGGAGGCGTGTGATCTTCAGCGATGAATCCCGATTCAGTCTCAATGCTGATGACTAGCGCATTTGCGTGTGGAGGCGGCCAGGCCACCGGTCCGATCCGGCATTTGTTGTCGAGAGGCATACGGCGATTACACAAGGTGTGACAGTGTGGGGAGCAATTTGTTGGGACACACGATCACCTCTAGTCGTCCTTCAACGCACTTTGAGGGCACGCAGTTACGTGGACGATATTTTAAAGCCAGTTGTACTGCCTATGCTATCAAGTCGCCCAGGTGCCATTTATAAGAGAACGCTCGTCCACATACTGCGCGACTCTCCCAACAATGTCTTCAAGGATATGACGCACTCCCATGGCCTGCCAGGTCACCAGACCTCTTGCCAATAGAGCACGTCTGGGACGTGCTTGGAAGGCAACTGCAGCCAACCCGGAATACTGGTGAATTAACTGCCCAGTTGCAAAGATTATGGCATGATCTTCCGCAGGAGGTCATATGTAACCTCATTGATTCGATGCCACGCCGTGTTTCGGCTTGTATAGCTGCCAGAGGTGGATTTACTACTTACTGATTTGTAACCTTTTTCATGCCATATCTTCTAAATAAATGGTCTGTTCTTCTGAATTTTAATCATTTGCTTACCTCTTCAAACACTACATACATGTTAAATTTCGTGATAGTAACTCGTTTCCTTCTGGGTGCATATATTCTTTTGTGACAGAGTATATATATATATATATATATATATATATATATATATATATATATATATATATATATATATATATGTATATTATATATATATACACACATATATATGTAATAGTAACGTTCCACCTTTATTAATTACCGCACATTCTGCATTTTCCCGTTAGCGTTTCAATAAAGTATAGCACCCTATTTCAAATTATGGCCTAAGGATAAACGAATTAACTAGCTAAATTGTCCCTTAACACACGTGAAAAGAGTAAGAGTTGTTTTCAAGAGAAGATAATTCAACCTCACCAGTTTCTGTCGCGCCTTCCGAAAGATGTTACGACTTCTGACACACAAGGTGAGATGGTCACCGAAAACCAATTAGAAGTTTTTGGCTCCCTGGTGTACAACGTCATGAACTCTTCGTATAAGCGAGAGCAAGGGTTCTCCGTGGCTTTTTTCGTGACAGTCATCATATGTTGATGTTGTCCCGTCCATGCTTTTGTATCTCCTCGATCTCTCGTCCTGTGTTGCTCTATCACCGCGCGTCTCTTTCTAAATATGCCGTTACTGTTCCATTGATTTCATGCATATTGAAGCTCCTGCTGGTTTCCGGTGCCGATATTTTCATGCCGCATATTTGTGCCTAGTTATCGAGTTATAAGACGTACAGTTACTATTGCTAAAATCTCTTGTGCCGTTTAATGTCGTCATCATACTTCTGGAATAAAATCAAGTTATTGTTCGTGCGTCTCTTCCCTGGATCTCCACAGTTTATGTAGTCCTGCTCTTTCCATCTGAGTTGACCAACTACGAATCTCTCCACCGCCATGACTACGAACTGATGTATTCGTATATCCTGTATTTACCAGCATTCATGAATCCCCGTGATGTACAGCGCATTACACACACACACACACACACATATATATATTATTAAATAAAAGTACATATTTTTTTATTTTCAATAAAAATGAAATCATTTTATTTAAATTTTAATAAAAGCATATATTTAGAAAGAAACATATAACATAACACAACACTGATAATCAAGCAGTACAAAACAGTAGAAATTAATTAAGAAATATCTGTACCTAGTAACAAATTTTTAACCATATAATTTTTTACATTTTCAAATGCTATTAAAAATGTGTATTATTGCACAAACAATCAAAATGACATTATTTTGAAAATAAAACAAGGTAGCATCAACTACACTAAAATCACAAAAACGTTTTTTTCTTACTTTCAGTTCTGCAAACTTTTTTATTACATCTTTTAAATTTACTTGATCAGCAATTTCATGCTCAACTTCCAAACCCTTAAGCCGATTTTGTGTAGTAGCCGAACGTAAAAAGTTCTTAATTAATTTTAACTTAGATGAACTCCTTTCGCCACTTGCTACAGTTATTGGTATCTTTAGTAACATTCTTAAAGCAATAGTACGGTTTGGGGAAAAATTTAACTTTAATTAAGCTTTTTGTAATTAAGCTCAGTACATTGCTTAGGCCTTCTTTTTTGCCCAAAAGCGCAGATAATGCTGAAATATCCTCTGCTAATTCTACCCCATTTATGTCAACAGAATCACCATTAGTTAAAATAGGGTAAGTATGCCTAATATGAGACTCCAGCTTACTGGACGTATCAAGTACTGCCGCCTGGCGACTGGAGCGTAAAACAGTAGTCTATTGCATCATTTGTAATCGGTGAGTCTGTCGAGTATTTTCAAACGCATACAAAGGTGTAGTATTTTTTTTCCTGAATGTGTACTGGTCAACTTTTTTGCATCCCCATTTTCATTGGCTGTTTTCACCTTCAAGGTAAGACTCTTATTAAAACTGTTAGTATTGGATGGGTAGCTATAAATGTGGAGTGTAAACACGCCTGCTTGTTTTTAAGCTAACGTCAATTTTAACCTAAAAAATTCGTTGGCGTGTTCAAACACTTGATCGTGCCCAATTTGAGACCCCAAAGCATGCCTAATATGATATAGGGTCTCATATTAGGCATTTTAATTTTTACTCTCACAGCCTTGTTTCCTCTGAAGCTGCAGATGCAATGACGCCCAGGCGAAATCCAAGACCATGTAGCAGTAGTGACAATGTGGAAGGTAATGATCAAACAAGTTCAAACCTGTTCTTAGTGACTCCTGAAGAAATAAACCCCTTGCCTACATTACCTGAGAAAATCACCTCGAAACCAAGTAGGGCTCGTAAAGCCGATATTATCACATCATCACCCTATAAAAATAAATTGATTGATAGCATTAATAAAAGAACTGCAGCATATTCGAAAAAAACTTTGCTTCCTACAAGAAAAAAAAGGAATAGACCTAAAAGATAAGAAATCAAAGGATAAACAAGGAAAAGGAGATCAAGATAAAAAGAAAAGGATAAGAAAACAATAAAGGGAAAAGGAAAAGGAAAAGGGGTCCCTGAGGAAGGGGAAAATTAAGGATGGATGAAAATGCAACACTAGTTAAAAAGACAGAGAACAAATAAGCCTAATTATAGCTATGATGATCTCCGCTCAATTGAAGATGATGAAAAACTATCTCTCCATGACAGCAGTGATGATAGCATTGATGAAAACGACGCTGAATACCTTTTTTGTGCTTGTTTATTTTCAGAAGACAAACGGGGAGAGCAGTGGGGAGAGCAGTTTCGTCAATGTAAAATGTGTTTCAGGTGGGCCCATGAAGATTGTGGAGCTGACGAACTTTTTATTTGTAAACAATGTGAAAAGTTTGAATCTAAAAACAAAAAGTAAACAAAACCTGTAGTGTAAACCAACTAATTTGTTGAAAATGTCACTTTTATTTTCACCTATTAGTGTATTTAGGTAACTGTTATGTGATTATTGTGTACAATTTTGTTTTTACGAACTTTTTAGTATTCCTAATGCATTTTTAGAGTTGCAGAATGGGGGTCTCATATAAGGACTACTTTTTTCAAACCCCAAGAAATGGAACACTTGTTTATATAATTTCATACAATAAAATTGTAAGGTAAAAATTGTATTTTCATTTTCTGTCATTGTTATATGTAGTAAAATATATGAATTAAAAGGATATCAAGTTGGTACTATAATCCCTTACTTACTTTCTTAGTTATATATGAAAATCAAACGGGGTCTCATATTCGGCACACTTACCCTACATTCTAAATTCTTACAGTGTTTTAGTAGCATTTCTTTGGACATGGTTTTAAATCATATATATTATATAGGAATTGAAAATAGCTAGTATGATTACTAAGTTGTTCAAATCTAGCATCAAGTGCATTTAGTGCTTGATCTATTGTAAAATAAAAAAAATCTGTTTTATATTTTTCTTTTGGATCTTTGATGGGTTCATCTCGTGCTTCGTATGAGAAGTTCCTCTTTCTTCTTCTAATGCGGTGTCGTGTTATTGATGATCCAAAATTAGCCTCCACATCAATTTCAGTAGCAAGTTTTTTTTTTTTCCATCAATAATAGTTTCATCGAAGGACGAATCCGATCGAAAATTCTTAAAAAATATTTTTCAGTTTTGTAAAAGATCAAGTGCAGTGGCTAGATCAAAATCTTTTGTTTGCATCAACTTACTTATTGAATTAATGGAATTTAGTATTAAATACCAAATAACTAATGAATACAAAAACTTAAATAGTTTAATACAATTTGAAAAACCCGAGGCCTCGTCTCTTAATAAATTATGAATTTCTTGGTTTTCGTAAATGCTTAGCAAGGCGCCGCGCCGTATACATCTCTCAAATGGAATCTCAAAGGCTTTAAAGCCTATATCCTACTCCACCATATAGTGTTACTCAATGGTTTCAAAGTAAAATCTTGAACATATTTTAAAAGCATTGCCCGTCGAAAAGTAGATGCAGAAAAAAAATAAATATACTTTTTGGACCATGATGAAGAAATTAGCGGCTTCCAAGGATGCTTTTGCCATATCATTAACAATGAGATTGAGAGAGTGGCTACTACACGGAACATAGAATGCTCGCTAATTATATTGTTTAATTATAGATTGCACTCTTGTTTTATCGTCCCTCATATTAGACCCGTTGTCGTATCCCTGCCCTCTGATATCCAGTAAATTTAAACCCAAGTCATAAAGTTCTCGAATTATGACATCAGACATTTGTTTTCCTGTGGATCTTTTGACTGGTAAGAAGCATAAAAGCTTTGATTAATTTTAATTTCAACATCAGCGTCAAATTTATTGATTGAAACCTATCTGATTACAAGAATCATTTGTTCTACCTTACTAACGTCAGGAGTACAGTCTAAAATTACGGAACAATATTTGGATTTTTTTTCATTTCATCAATAATATGAGACATTACACTTTAATGCAGCAGATCTATTACCTCGTTTTGTATATTTTTCCCGAGATAGTGAGCTTTAGTCTCTTTTTTTTTGAGCACTCTACGGACTTGCTTATCCATAATGGGATCAAATTCAGATAACAACTCAACTGTTTTTAAGAAATTACCGTTATTATACTCAAACAACTTGTCGCTTGTACCTTGAAGAACCAGACCGCTTTTACCAAGCATTTTAGTAATTGCTACGATTCTTAGAAGCATCTCGTTCCAATGATTTGTTTCGGCAATAATAATTCTTTGAGCGGCCGCATTTATAGTTTTACAACACTATAACCTTTGGTTCATTTCTAGCCATGATTTAAAGCCTGAATATGATTTTTGGAAATTTCATGCTCTTTTAAAGTTTTGGCGAGGTGTTTCCAACTTTTAAAACCCTCCTTTGAGAGAGAACTCACCTCATAGCCGAAAATTTTACAACCAGAAGCAATGAACGCAATTTTGTGAAAGAGAGTAAGTACACTAACCAGTGTCATAAAACTTGCTCTCCATTGCTTAAAATTCGTGTATAATAATTTGCGCTAAAATGTCGACTAGTGTCATTGGAAGGATAGTGTAATTATGCAATGGTATGGGTGGTCATTGTATTACTGAAAAACTTCTTTCGGTGTCTCCTAAAATTATTGACCTCAATGCTAGATCTGTTCTCAAAGTTTGTCGAACGTTTTCTTTGGGTGTCACGTTGGTGTCAATTTTTTCAGTGTTTTCATCTGGTGATGATAGAGTCGGAGTGTTGTCAGTTCCAATTGATTTAGATACGTCATCCATTTGTTTATCATCATCATCCTCTGACAATTCCGTATTTTCTTTTATAACCGGACTTGATGTTGGATTCTCAGAGTCGTCATTTGTTTTGCTACAACTCTGGATATAATATTTTAACGCGCCAGGTGGTTTTTACCTTTCGGCTTCCTTTTCCAGGCTTTTTTTATTCTACTGGTAACCAGACAGTTTTCTTTGACCGTCAGACATTCTGGAAGAGACACGCACATAACTCAAATTAAACAGTGTAAACTACAAAATAATATAAAAAAATAAACATTTATCCTTGTTCTAAATAAGCTAAGACCGTAATTAACATAAATTCAAAATTATATTCCCTCAATCGACATAAAAAATTATTTATGCGCTACACAAAATATTTTTCTTATCCTGTGAACGTAAAGAAGTCTAGTGTTATTATATATGTATTTTATAATAACAAATATTTCAGCAAATAATAAATAGTCATTAAAAACAATTTTAAAATTCTTGATTTTGAGATTTTATTCATTTCAATTATTCAAATATATTATTATAAAACGCGTTTTATCGAAGCAAGGAACTTAATAAATGTCTTATATTATTGATTCAAATAATTATTTTCATTAAACAAAAATGTAAATAATTATACCTATAGAATACATTCAAATTTGATGCAATATTTTATTGATTCAATATACAGCCTTTTTGGATAAATTAAATATTTATTTTATTTAAAAACGCTTTCATTGTTTCGATTCAATAATCGATTTACGATAAACTAGTATCTATCAAACTAAACAACAGCTTAATTATAGATGTACCTTTAAAAATTAAGGAATCGCAAGTAAGAAATCGTAATAGCGAGAATAATGCTATTGTGTAATGAAACCACTCTTTTATAATTAGAGGTAATAAACAAGTCTAGGCATGTTCAAACACAAATCGAAGCAGTATTCTACTCATGTGCTAATGTTATTCTGTTCAGAGATGTATATGCATGTTCAAACAAGTTCACGCAGCGTCCTTTACAAATTCTGCGTTAATTTTTCAATAACAGTGCAAATATTTTTATCTTTTAGACACAAACAATATAAATATGCTACGCACTATAAATTTTTAGTGAACGAAAAAATCAATATGTGAAATTTTCCATTAATTGGGTATTTAACTCAATATTTTTCTAACACATGCATCCAAAATGGCGTCCCAGACGGCGCTGAATACAGGTGCTTTTCAAGAGGTAAATGAAATTACTATTATTCTACAAAATATATTACATATTTTGATTCGTTTAAATTTGTAAATACTTCTAATTATGGATCTGATATGGAGCTGTAGGTATAATGGCTCATTAATCTCCCGATTTGCAATGTTATCATATTATGTATTCTAGTAAGTTAACACCAAGCCTTAATCATCTAATGTTCAAAATCAAGCAAAACATAATGAAATTTTTCGAGTATTTAATATAAAATACGATGTAAGTTCTGTTACCACTCTGAAAATGATCTAAGATAATCAGAATATTATCAGGACAGACAAGTGTTCTGCAAGTCTGCTATAATAGGTATGACAATATTGTTATTTTTTCCCCCAAAGCTGCAAGCACTTTTCCCTTGAGGACATTCACCTATGGATACCGTGATATTGTTGGCTACTTTATTGAAGGAAGACCATAGTGAAACACCTCTCCCTATGGTAGGGATTCACAACCTTTTTACGTTTGAGGCACCCTTGAGAATGAAATAAGAAACTCGGCGCATCCTTATTGAAATTTAAGTGCTTTCAGTTTTTAAAATATTCGATCAAAGTTGAATTTATATCAGGAACATGTCAAATTTAAGTTCAAATAAATACTTGAACTGCTATTATACTTGAACTGATACTATTGCTGATTTTACTTATTTATTGCAATATGTAAGTAACAAACACCAGAATAGGATATATTAATACAGTTTCAAAAATAATCATAGGATTCAGTGTAGTATTACAGTAAAGGACTACAATGGAAACCATTAAAAATAGTTTTATTTATTAATGTGAGACTTGCGATGAGTGCTTAAGGAACAAATGTTTGATATGAAATTAATATTTATTTGAAGAGGGCCCTACTAATATTTTTTTAGTTTGCCGCCAAAAAAATATCCCGGCATCCTAAAGTGTCGTTACACCGGTTGAGAATCACTTTCCTATATGGTGGAAACACAGAAACGTCCATACCTTAGTCGGATTTGAATCTAAGCCCTTTGCACAGAAGCTCGTGACACCGTCCACTGCGTGATGTGGGTAGGTGACAAAATGTTACAGCAAAAACTACATAGGATGTAACTTTAATACAGAGGCTGTTCACACATTTTTTAGACGATGTATAATGTATTCACAAAACTAAATTACATAAAATTCTTGTGTTTTAAATGTTCGATTTGACATCCCTTATTCTAAACTATCTTTCGACACCGCAATTTCCAGGATAATAATGCCTTTTGAAGTGTCAGAAGAGGTATTCCATCCCATTCCTCCTGAACAGCTTTCCAGAGTCCTGTAAGGGTTTTGGGACGACGTTTGGATAATGAAGATTTTAAAAGTCCGAAAGCACAAAAATCCATAGGTGATACATCGGGAGATTTAGTAGGGATATCAGTGAAGGGTATGGCCTTGATACCAGTTTTATGTTCCATTTCTTTAAGGAAATTTACAGTGGATTTTGATGTGTGACTGCTAGCTTTGTCCTGATGGAGTCTCACAGATTGATGGCACTTTGGGTAAAGCTATGGTATTTCATTCAGAAAAATTGGCGATAAAATATGTTTCTGATAGTATTTGGAGTTAATCTTGACATTTTTTTCCACTCTCTTTATTTTTAACTTGTCATTATAAGAAAAACCAGTAACAATCATGAATCCCTTAGAAAAACTTTTTTTCGATTCTTTGAACCATGTACTTAAATTTTTTTCTCCCCTTTTATGATAATAAATGGCTCTTGCAATCATTTAAATACACCCATGCAATCATTTAAATACACCCATGATTCATCTATTGTGACAATTGTTTTCTATTTTTCTTTGGATAAGTGTTTCTCATATAGAATTCTGCAGCGTGTCCTGCGTTCAGCGATATGATTTGGAAGAAGACGATGCACATTGCGTTTTTTACGCTTTCTTAAGATTTAAATCAACGTTTATCATTTTGTTTACAGTGGACACCGAGCATTTTAATGATTTTGCAACTGTCCTTTGACTAGGGGGAGTTTCTTTTAACATTAAACAACGTACCTTTGCAATAGTCGAAGATGTCCGTTTTTTCCTTGGATACTTGTTTGGAATTTTTGTCCCACTTCATGCTCCAATTTGACGTTGTTTCCTTTCTTGTTGACGATATTACCTATCGACGCTTTAGATATCACACAACCATGACTCTCACATCGTTTTTGGATAACGGAGTATGCATATTTCTCTTCGGAAAGAGCATAAATGTAGCCTTCGAACCACTGCTTTGTTAAAAACGCCAGTTTGAATAAAAACAAAACTTTCAAGCCGTAGACGATAATTTTTACTTTTAAAAACATAGTACAATTGCAATTATTTGTTTTGCAGCAAAGGGTTTTTTATTACCGCTTACCAAAATCGTCTAAAAAATGTGCGAACAGCCTCTGTAGTGGCAACTAGGTATGTACAAATTATACCGAATTGATATAGGAGTGAAACTTTTTATAGCCCTTCAAAGTAGTAACCAGCATTGTTTAGCTACCGTTGCTAACGTCCTGGAAGCTGCAGGATGCCGTTGGCAGCACCTGATCTGTTGATCCTTCGAATGGAGCGGTCAACAGCCTGCAGAATCTCTGCTGGAATCCACGGAACGGTTCCTTCATCTTGGGGATAAGATCAAAGTCAGAGATTTAAGTCCGGGGAATATGGGGGACTGTAGAGCACTTTCCAGCCCCAACGAACAAACAGATCAACCACAGGGTGCGCACAAGAATTTTCCTTCCATCCCTACGATGCAACAAATTATTTCGTACAATATACCGTTGACTAAAACATGGCTGTGTCATCCTGTCATTTTGCAGGCGTGTGATGTTTGTAGGGAGAGCTCATTCGCTCTGTTGTAAGGCAGATATGGGACGTACGTGTGGTATAAGCTGCTTTCATGGGTTATGTTGCTACATGGGCTCTACAACAGTGTTGCCACGAATAAAGTTCCCTCCCTCGTATTTTATTATTTACCATTTTAAGTGTAATATAGTAATTATATAAAGGAAACTCATGAATGTCGCTCAACAGAAACATCAAGCTCCTTAAAATTCTCAATTTAAATGTCAATTTACATTAAAAAAAATACGTCCGAACTAATCATGACAATTTTTCTTCATGCCGGGGAGAAGTTGGAGAGATCGTCTCTATGGATTTTACAAATGAAATGATCCTCACTCTTTGATATAAATAGGACAATAAACCCAATTTCGAGGCACTTCATAACTGTCGTCAGAATCGGTCGCATAAAAGGGGTTCATCCCGCAGACGGGCAGAGAAACAAAATTTGTGTACTCGGTCACAGGTAAAAGGGACACCCAGAAACGAAACAAGCAAATAATGAAAGAAGGGAAGAAAAAGACATAATAATAGAAACAAGATGGTGGATTCTTTGAGGGTAAATGAGAGGTATAAGTAACATCATCAAGCAATTATAATACAGCAGGAAACTATATGTGTGTGTTTGTTTTGCCTAATGCGGAGGTATTTTGTCTATGACATTCTCACAGAGCCGCTGGAATTGTTGACTACTTTTTACCTGGGAGCATCCTACAGGTGAGTCAACATTGCTCCCTTAGTGCCACCTCAGCTTTGATTGAACACCCCCTAGGGGTGACATCTAGAGGGCTCGCACCATCCTCCACTCATTGATCTCGTGGAAGGACTTTAAGGTTTACTGATTTAACGTGCCCACATCCGGCTTAGAAGATATTTAATAGCATTCGACAGGATGTGAACTGACCATCCCTTGCGAACTGAGCCAACAGCCCCGCCCCCGTGTCTGAACCCAACGCTCTAACACTATTCTAACTTGGGTCCGGAAAGAATTGTTGTTGTTCTTGATGTCCCTGATTCCTCAGTAGACAATGTTCCCAGTCCGGATACATATGGAGAGAGAAAACTCTAAACATAAAGAAATACACACACACAGAGATATTTTATTTTCACGCAGATGATGATTCCTGCGATGGTCAGTATATTCACAGCTTCCCTTTCAAGATTATTTCAGGCGAAAGACTGATTTTACCCCAGATGGCAACCAAGACTTACTCCGGAATCGAACTGAATCCCGTAATATTATAAGACGCATTTATGTCCAAATATTTTTCCAGGCAGTTGGTAAAATCAAAATAGACAGGTCATTAACTTAACCCTTCAGCGGGCGCACCGTGTACAGAGTTCAACATTTTCGTAATATTTAATGGTTTGTTTTTGCATGCAAGGTTTGTATGTTCTAAGAAGTTTCTATTTATAGCTACACCCTTTCTAATGCAGGTCTGATATTCTGACCCTTGTATTTCTTTTCATTCATTGTTAGTCGTGATTTAACCGTGGCAAACCAGCGATTATACTGGATTACAATATGACAAAAGCAAGACTTGTTGTAGTCGATCAAAGGTGCAGCTATTACACGGTATCCCGCTTATCACGAAGGTGGACAATCTCATTGTTCTTTTAGGTTTTTGGAAATAATAGGAATCAATTCGCAAGTTGTCCTTAGATCCGATTAACCGGACAGTTTTGAAATAAGGCGATTGTATCTACATTCTTTGGCATTTAATTATAAATATATCTAAATATTATCAACATTTTATATCATGTCATAAAAGCCAGAATTATTATTTTTAATTTGAAAAAAAAAGTTTATTACAAAAGGAATAATCAACGTTGAAAGAGCGCGCCTGCTAGTGTTCCAAAATCGGTGCCCCCGCTGAAGGGTTAAACTGAGTAATTAAAACAGATGGCAAAGTTTTACGAAGATCAAATCCATAATCACAGTTATCATGGTGAATAATTTTTATGTCAGAAAATCTGAGTCTAATTAGTATATCTTATTTGGAGTCCGTTTACACTTTTAACCTTTAGCTTACGGGGCCCATTTTTCCGAATCCCTGTTTAGAAAAGGGAAATTTCATACACCCCTATGTAATAACGACCATTAAGGGGGTTATATATATATATATATATATATATATATATCTATATATATATATATATATATATAGACATATATTTATTTATATTTATTTATATATATATTTACACACACACACACACACACACACACACATATATATATATACTCATTCTTGGGCCCGTATTCTTGGGATATATGCTATCCCGACCCGTAAGGAAAAGGTTAATGCAGATTTATGAAAGCTGTGCTTCTGTTTGATGCATTAAATATTTATGAAATATTATAAGCCGTCGTTTTATTACTTTAATTGAATCAATAAAATGAATCACTAAGAAGCTTCAAAGGAAAGTTACATCATATATGCAAAAATGAATGAATGAAAGAATGCATTTTCTTTGTGGAGAAAAATACTAAGTTATTTAGTATGGCTAAAATTCGCGCAAGTACAAAACATTGAAGTCATTACTAAGAATATTGTATTTTGGTAACAAAATCTGTTTCTTGGAAAATAGAAATAAAAAAAAACTTTTTTAATATGAACAGTCTATTACTTTCTTATGCACATAAAAGAATATTTTTCTTCTTCAATAATGATACGAATACTTCAGCCCGGTTTTAAATCGCTGCATTTGATCGTTACTCGCAAATTTCGACTTAACAAAGAGGAAAAAGGCATTGCTAAATCAAATTGTGTATAAGAAATTCTAAAGAACTCACCAAATTTTACAGATGATGTTTTTCATTATATACTCAGAACGTATTGATAAAAAATAAGAGAAAGAATTTGGAAAATATTCTTCTACCATCCAATATTTAATTTACGAAGAACAGTATCATGTTTTCGCAAAATGTAGAAGTCAAGCTTATTTCGACAAAGTTTTGAAAGTAATTTTAGAAGTACATCAGCTAATCATGCACAAGCTTGAACGGAAAAAAAGTCAAATATTCGCATTTCAGTTTTTAGTACTTTTGATTGAAGTAAATGATTTTCGATTCACATGGTTTAGATCGTTACTTTTCGTTCTACTTCGGAAAAGAAACGATGGATAACTTATCCATGTATTGAATTTCGAACTATCTTTAATTTTTTAGAATCTGGAAATTCTTTTCGGGATTTTGCTTTTCCGGAGGGATAGTGGTTTTGGTTAGTAGCATATCTTTTTTTAAAGATTTTTCGTTTCTGCATTGAAGGATTTTATTTTTAGGTATATGACTATCAATTATAGAAAAGAAATATACTTAATAGTATAATATTTCAAGTGGTTTCAGTTTGGAATCATTCGAGTATAATTTTTGAATTCTCCTGTACTCGGATCTTTGATAACAAAATCTGGTTGTGAAATCGTATGCGGCAGAGAAGGCTTTACTAAATTTCTTCTCCTCCTCGAGTTAAAACCGATGTTCTACTGTAAAATATATAACGTCAGTTTATGTAGCATAGTTCATTTTCTTTTTTCAGGTAAATCCATTAGAGTCATCTCTTTGAGTTAGCATCAGTTTCCTGAAAATAAAATAATTTTGGTGTAAAATAAATAATTTTTTTCAGACAACCAATTGCAGGTATTAAATTTGAAATTGGCACATCATCTATATATATAAAACAGTCCCGTAACTGACTCACTGACTGACATACAACGCACAGACCAAACCGTTGGACCTAAAGGGCTGAAATTTTGCTTGGCGATTCTTCTTATAGTGTAGGGGTGCACTAAGAAAGATTTTGGAAAAATTCTTCTTAGATTTTTTTAAATTAAATTAAGCTGTTTTAGTAATTTTTTTTAAAGTTTGCATTTAAAATAATAATTTGAGGGTTATAAAATTTATATCACGAGAAAGATCATAAAAATTCCTTTAAAATGAAATCTTTTTTGAATCTTTACCTCCATTTTCTGATTTTTTTGTGAATTTTTAAATATTAAATTTAGAATTTAATTTATTAAATGCTGATCACGTGATTTCTTTTTCTGGTACTTTAAATAAATTTATCGTCACGTGCATAACAACTAAATAGACAAAAAATATTTTTTTTTCTTGCTAATGTGGCAGACGATTCAACATTATCCAAAAAAATATTAAAATACAGTAAAAGATATGTTCCTCAAACTGTGCTATATTAACTGTACTTTATTCTTTAGTATGTCCTATTAGATTTAATATGAATATTTTCTTCTACATTATTTTGTCTATATAAATATCCCTTACGATTTTTTTTTATAAATATATATATTTTTTTACATAAATTGTATACATTGATCTTCGTATTCATTATATATATATATATATATATATATATATATATATATATTTATATATTTATTTATTTTTGACATTAATTGCATACATTGACCATTGTATTTAATTTGAATGTACTCCGTAGCGAAGTGCGGGTTTTCAGCTAGTTTCAGTATAAATGATGAATTACTCTATGAAATATAATGTAAAATATCTATTACTTGATCAAACAGTCGCCCGAATTGAACGAAACTTAAAATAATACCCTTTTTACTAGTTTAAGGATTCCTGTATACATACAAAAATGTAAGTACACAGTAACGTCATACTCTTTATTCCCTGTATTGAATTACAGATGAAAGGCAACAATTTTGGATTTTTAATTATATAAGCATTATTTCATTATTTTCAATCATTATAAGAACAGGTAAATTTACTCTTGAAATTCATATTTTCAAAACGCTAAATGTTTAATTTCTATACGTAATCATGGTTATAACAAATTCTTCCCAAGCAACAAATTTTGTTGATGTTGCCACTTTCCTTCCCCATTATTCTGAATAAATATACCCGTTGTATATTTATTCAGAAATATCTACCACTTAAATGGACATTTCTCAGTTAGCTGAATCGTTGGTTGGAAGAACTACAGTAGCCTTTATCATCACGTGGGCTAAACTAAGGGACCATGTTCCTTTTGCCTTTCTCTTAAATAAAAAACCTTTTCCTTAAGATAATTAATTCCTTAAGATAATTCCAATTTCCGTATGGAATAGTGCCTTTAATTTGAGTTTCACCATTTCAGGAAATGCACAAATCTATGAAGGAATCAGACTATAGATAAAAAAAATCGATAGAGCAGCTCTCACTCATTTCGTTTTGATAAGGAAACCAGACATTGCTTCTCTTACTATTACACCAACTGATTCTATTCTTAGAATGGTGCAGGAGTTTTGAAAACAGCCTAGGCTTTATCTGACGTACATCTGCACATTCAAAATGTTCCAAATAAAAGATAAAAAAATTTTGTTCGTCAGTTGAGAGAAGAAATATATATGAGAAAAAAATACTAGAATAAGCCTATCTGTTTACTAGTTTAACTGAACGGTGCAGAGAGAATATTTTCCTTTCCTCGATCTATATTCTTAAATTCTTTCATTTTGTTTCCCATTCTGAAAAATAACAGCTGAACTCAATTCAATTTTTATATGATAAGAAACGAAACGAAATCTTAGGTGCAATTTTTCTCCTTCCGGCATTGTTGTTCGAACGACATCAACAAAAGTAAATGTGGGAAAAAAATTTAATGCATACTCCCCCTTATTCGAGTGGATAAAAAAATTTCAGATATCTGTACATACTGAGCAGAAATATTTAAAAATTTTCATCTTTCTGCTGCAGTTTATAAGGATTTGAAATAACTTGAAATAAACTACATTTCCAGCCATATTTATAAGAACACCAAATTTGATTTTCGTTGTTTATTTTATCCTGAACTTTTGGCTACGGGATTCATCAACATCCTGTCATTATTTTAATCAGAAATTTGAATATTAAAACAATGTACAAATAGAATCGTTCAAACAAAATGTTAGTTTAAACAAATTTTGTCTGAACCTCGATCAGTTGAAATAAAAATTTTAGTTTTTACTGTGTAATTTAAGAGGCTCTGTGGGTCGAGGTAGCCTAGTGATAGCGCGTCGGCTTTCGGTGCTGAGGGTGCTCGGATCGGATCCTGAAAAACACCGTTAAATACCTCTGTGTCTTTGCCGGATATGGACACGTTAAATCTGTAGACCATAAAGTCCCTCTATGATGTCAGAGATGGTGGGAGAGGATACGATCCCCTGGATGCCTCCCCTGGGGGTTCTCGGTCAAAAGTGTTGGGGCACCTAGCTAAATCGGAATCTGACCCTTGGGGTGCCATATGGACTTGGTATATGGACTTGGTATGTGGACTTGGTTTGGAATAAATTTCGGCGAAGAGGCATTTGAAACAACATCAACAACTGCGATTGTCGAAAAAAAAATGGGTTTTAATTGATTACAATTATAGTGCACTTATAATGATTTAAGTAAAACAGAGATTTTTTTCAGACAGTGAAAATTCCTGATTATCCTAACTAGTAATAATGTGAAAGGAAAAACACTTAAAAATGACTGAAAGTACGTTTTAGAACCTTCATAACTAAAACTGTTTTTTAAGATTGAGATGCTCTGTGATAAGAATCCACATCACTAACGAACATTATTGCCTGTGATTAGGTGCTTCCACCGTGTTTCTCTGAAAAACCATAGTTCCTACGTTTGAGCACAACCGGAGTAAATGTGCAGACAGGGGTCATTTTAAGCATTCCTATATACACTACATCCCACGGAGAAAAATGAACAAATTTTGAGAATAAAATTGCTTTTTGAAAAAAGAATTGATAGCCAAAAGAACTAGTAAGGCATTTCTTGTCTACCTTGAAGGATCTCAATATTTTGCCCTGATGTCCCCTACGCAGGATTTCATATTATAGAACCAGGTAGCATATTAAACGGTGGCTAGGCGTTAAGATATTAACATGGCTCTGAAAGTATCCAATTGTTATGTGCATTACATACAAAAGGACGGTGAAGCTTCCTGAAATGTTCTGCCCATTTACATTACTTGCTACATTGCTGTCGACTCTGGATATTTCGGATGTCAATAATTATATTTACATAAATAACCCACTTACTACGGCTTTAAATATAATTCCATTTAAAATATGGATGCATATCATACATTATTGTACTTTACAGCACAGTTTCTGATTTCCATCAAACACTTCGTTGTTGAATGTCTTGGGTTATTCTTCCCTGACGGCCAAATTGTTTTTCAAGTGTGCGAAATAAACCGAGTACAAAAATAGAGTTGGGAACTAAAAGGTTACAGTAGTACCCAACAGAAATTGAGACGCTTTGGCTGAGGTTCCAGGTCACTAATTTGTCTCAGGCCAGGTTTGGGCCTTGATATATTCAGTCTGTCAGAACAGAAGAAGTTCTAGGGATCTTTTCTTGAGTTGGTTAGCTATTACTGTTTGATCTGCAGCAAACAAGACTATATATGAAGAACAATATCTGGAAATTTTGTTAAAAGGTAGAAAGCTGTGAACCTTACTTAAGTCGTTTATGTAAGGTGTGAATAATGCGGCTAATTTATGTGCTCTTGTTTTGTATCACCACTTTGCTCAGGGAAAAGGCATTGGATATATCGGTAAAATAGGATAGAGGACCAAATAATAATTCAAAGAAAACATGAGATATACAAATGAGTTTAAGACGCCCCAAGCTAATAATTCAGAAGAGATGCTATAGATTTGACAGAACTCTCCGAAGTACGGAATATTTTTTCAACATTTTGCTTTTAAGACAAAAACTGAAAATATAAATTTCATAACAAAATTTTAAACTAGAGCGTTGAACTTGATGCTATAAGCATCAAGTACAACGGATAGAACATAGCTGTAATGAAGTCACGATCTTCCGAAGAAAAAAGGTGTGATGTAACTGAAATTCAAGAAGCGAAATATCTGATTCTACGTATATAGAATTTAAACTTCGAACTTTCTCGTAGTTTAGACCTTTATTATTCAGGACGTGTTTCAATGGAATATGATTGTCTCAATTTTTTTGGCATTTCATAGTGTATTACGTTTTTTTACACTTCGTAAGAGATCTCCAGAATTTTCAATGTTTCTATAATAAAATTATAAAGACAAGGACAAGAAAGTTTGAAAAAACTGTAAACAGTGAAAAGATCTTTGCATTAGTTAAGAGAGAACGGATATTTATTAGGGATATTTGATAAGGGAATAATATGTTCATAGAAATAAGGAAATTATATATACTTCGTTATGTAAATGTATATGTTTTCTTTTTTTGGTAAAATGGTTTAGGTTAAAACTGAAGAACGCATTTAACTTATCTCATAATTCAAGGAAATTATACACAGTAAGGTAATTATACAGTACTCAGTTCTCAGTACTCAGTACTGAGAACTGAGTACTCTATAATTACTTGACACATTATGCTAATTACATTTATGTTGCAGAGGATGGTTTTTTCTTTGGTGAGACTCTTTTCCAACGCCAAAATGTGGTTGGAATATGCATAGTTATATATATACACTGCATGGGCAAAAATATTTGGACACTGCAGAAATCGGCAAATATGCAACTACTGGGTTCGCCGAACGGTATGCTGGAAAGGGCATGAGTAAAACAAGACAATGTTTCAACAAGACAATGCTCGGCCTCATACGGCAAGGGTGTCACAAGACTGTCTCCGCACTGTTACTACCCTTCCTTGGCCTGCCCGATCCCCAGATTTGTCTCCAATCGAGTATATCTGAGATCATTTGGAACGACGAGTTGGGCATCCCACGAGTTTGAACGAACTAGAGGCAAGGTTACAGCAAATATGGAACGAAATGTTTCAAGACATCATACAGAACTTGTATGACTCAATGCCTGATCGTATCGCATCGTGCATTCGCGCTAGAGGGAGTCCAACGGAGTATTAACTCCTCCGTTCTTTAGCCTTTTTCTCTGAAATAAATTATCCTTTTTCTTTGATTTTCTTATCATTTACTTATATCAAAGTAGCCATTACGTATGTAAAATTTCGTTTCATTTTGACAACTCCTTCTTGGTGCGCTAATTTTTTTGTCCATGAGTGTATATATATATATATATATATATATATATATATATATATATATATATATATATATATATGTGTGTGTGTGTGTGTGTGTATGTGTATGTTAAACCTTAATCGAGACAATTTACAAAGGGCTTCAAAATAACTAATTTCTAATGTTAAAAGCCATGATTATTCATACTCAATCAGATTACACGCGTCTATGAATGCATAAGGTATAGGAGTTATTAATAGTGTGGCCTTGGGGGGAATCAAGAAAGGAGAATCGCAGGCATATGCGTAGGGAGTTGTTTTTGGAGTTTAGACTGGGTTTCGCGCGAAAATTAATTGCAGACTTAGCAAAGATTCTTCTGGAACATTCGGCAGACGTCATAATGAACATGCGCGATAAGGTTAGAAGCCTTGAGAGACAATAGAGTTTCGGCAGAGCCGGATTAGCAATGGGATTGACGGTCACGCATAGCGAAAGTTGCGATGATTACTTGGAAAACTAAATTATGTGCGGATTGAATTGAGGGTAGTTAAATTAATAGTTGGAATAAACTTTTTGGATATAGTTAAATTGTAATTATTTACCACGGCCTATGTTCATTGACTGCAATATTATTAATAAGTATTAGGGAGTAATTAAGATGGATTTACGATATAAAGAGCACTCTTCGAGCCCATTTGTAACGGGGCTCGTCAACAGCCGGTAGAATCCTTGTATTTCGCGAGGAAAAAATTACCCTTACAGCCTTTTTAAAATTAGTTAAAAAATTAAATTTGAAAAATTTGTCCAAGTTTTCATCTCTCTCCTCGTGATTGTGTTGACCATTGACGGAAGGAAAAAGTTACGGATAGGAGTATTAGTTGTTTTTGATGACGCCGAAAAATTTTGCGTGTGATGATGCAAACGAGTGGAAAGTTGCGACTGCAACATCGGATTTTGGAATTACATCGATTTGCCTGTCACCGTCTTCTGAGAGTTGTCGACCACCGGTGATGCGGTTATTTTGATTTCCTGCAATTTGTCATCTGGAAATAACTAGAATGTGGTTCCAGAAGTGTGTTCGAATTCATCAAGATTTCTTTTTGTGTTTCTCCGGTAAAATTTCATCGTGGACATCATTTATACAGAGTTTTTCCGATGCCGTGATTTTTCGATATTCAGAGAAATTGTTGAAATGTGTTCTTCTCCTGTTTGTGTGTGTCTTCATAATTTCAAAGGGAGTTTAACGACATAATGTATTTTCGAAATATGTGTTGTTTATATTGTTACGCCTTCAGTTTAAAGTCAAGATCTGTGTTGTTTCGCCATGGATAATACACTCATGGACAAAAAAATTAGCGCACCAAGAAATAATTGCGGGATCGTAACGAAACTTGCAATGAAGGTACATGTCGGGGAGATATGCAAATGATTAGAAATGCAGCGTGATTGCGCATTACGTATAGCCGGTAGAGGGCGTTGAACATCGTACTCTGTGGAGTATAAAACAGGTAACAAAAGCTTGTTTGAGTGTGCTGAATCATTTACAAAGGAAGAGCTGAGATAGACATGCCATTACGCCGTGTTCGAAGACAATATAAGCAGTTGTCGCAGTTTGAGAGGGGGAGAATCGTCGGGATGATGGAAGCTGGGTGGTCAGCTAGGCGAGTAGCTCGTCAATTAGGCCGCTCTGATTGTGTTGTGAGGAGGTGTTGGGACCAGTGGACCCGAGAGATGTCATGTACACGAAGAACAGGCTCAGGACGCCCTCGACAGACCAGTCGTCAAGAAGACCGCCACATCGTAAGAAATGCACGCGTACAGCCAACTGCTTCATCGGCCGCCATCCAGGCACAGGTAGCACTTTCACTAGGGGCCTCTGTGTCTTCTCGAACCATACGAAGGCGCCTGGCTGAAGGACAGTTGGTATCGCAGCGCCCATTACGTGTGCTGCCCTTGACGCCCACCCATGGACGCCTCCGTTTGGAGTTTTGCCGCGCACGAGGAAACTGGACTGCAGCGGAATGGAACCAGGTCGTCTTTAGCGACGAATCCAGATTCAATCTCGGCAGTGATGACAATCGTGTTCGTGTGTGGATAGCCCCTGGTGAACGCTTCAATCCTGCCTTTGCTGTACAGCGACACATCGCTCCCACAGCTGGTGTGATGGTATGGGGTGCCATTGCCTACAATACACGGTCACCCCTAGTATTGTTCCGTGGCACCATGACAGCCCAGCGGTATGTTCATGAAATCCTGCAACCACATGTGTTGCCACTCATGCAAGAGCCATTTTTCAACAAGACAATGCTCGGCCTCATACGTCAAGGGTGTCACAAGACTGTCTCCGCACTGTTACTACCCTTCCTTGGCCTGCCCGATCCCCAGATTTGTCTCCAATCGAGCATATCTGGGATCATTTGGGACGACGAGTTGGGCATCCCACGAGTTTGAACGAACTAGAGGCAAGGTTACAGCAAATATGGAACGAAATGTCTCAAGACATCATACAGAACTTGTATGACTCAATGCCCGATCGTATCGCATCGTGCATTCGCGCTAGAGGGGATCCAACGGAGTATTAACTCCTCCGTTCTTTTGCCTTTTTCTCTGAAATAAATTATCCTTTTTCTTTGATTTTCTTATCATTTACTTATATCAAAGTAGTCATTACGTATGTAAAATTTCGTTTCATTTTGACGACTCCTTCTTGGTGCGCTAATTTTTTTGTCCATGAGTGTATTTGGACCAGCGTAGGAAATCACAAGAGAACGGTAAATTCACGAATGAAAAAAAAAATTGTATATTGAAAGCGAAAGATTGGTGAATTTTAAATTATTTTTTGTTTGTGGGGATTAACTGCATTGGGGTAAGCAATATTTGTGATTTATAAATTCTTTTGAAGTAAATCTTGGATTGTTGTTTTGGTATTGCCATGTTTAATTGAAAAAGAATGTTTTGGAGGTGACGTCGGAATTAAAATAAATTCAGTAATTTTGGGAGGTACAACCCACAAATTTTTAAACTGATATTACCCACCCCTGTTCACTGAAGAATGGGTTCACTTTGGTATAACTAAGAGGATTTGGGCATTTTAATTTTTCTGACGGCACTTACCATTAGGTTTGTTGAATATTTTACTTTTCAGTTGAGCTTTAAACTGCTGAATAAAAATTTGATATTTATGTGTACGGTTTTGTTAAGATTTTGAAAAGAATTTTGAGTATGAAAGATTTATTTTCATGCTTTACAGAAAAATTAATTAATACTTTGACATTGGAAAAAAACTTGATATTGTTATGCTACGAAATTTAAATGTTTATTCATATTTTTTTCTTCGAGAGGGGGAGGGGAAGCAAAGTATACGATATTAAACTGTGAGTAGTTGTAAAAATTTTAAAATTTTGATTTTATTAATTGTTAAATTAAGAATTTTGAAGATTTCGTCAAATTTTTGTGTATCTAAAAAGATTTTTAGAATAATTCGATAAAAAATCTGGTCTCCTGAGCTGATGATGATCTTTTGCTTTTTGTATATATTTTTGTGTTTTATATTTTGAGTTTCATGAAGTATTATTTTAAGTTACCTTGATCTTACAATTTTATAAGTGTGTTTATATTTTGAGTCTTAACATAATTTGGGTATCCTTTTTGATTGCTATACATTTTTGCTAAATTTTATTCTAAGTGATTTTATAGTGTATATTTTTGGTTGCCGATAAATTAATGAGGAGGGCCTATGATGCTAAGTATTTCATTGTGTTAAAACAAATCTTATTGATATTGTGTAATCTTCTGGACAATCCATGGGAATAACCTCTTATCTTTACCCCTTCATTGAAAACACATGACGTTGATGATTATTTTGATTTTTATAAGAATATAGTTCTGTTAATAAGAGTAATTAAGCATGAGTGTGAATTACATGCTTTCACGAATTTTAGATGATTTAGCGTTCGAATTGATTGTAAATAATGCATCATATTGATAATGAAGAAGTTTAAATATTAGAAAGAAAATTGTTTTGAGTATTGTAAATAAGTTTGAAAATTGATAATTTGATTCCATACATTTAAGATCTAAATTACTTTTCTCATATATTTTTATAATCCTTTATTGTGTATTCTTGGTTCTATTGATTAGGATGATATACAGGGTGCGCCAATAAAGTAACCGGACAATTTTTTATAAATAAGAAAAGTATTTCTCACCTTCAAATAAATTTATCTCCTTCAAAATAATCACCAAAGGAGTCTATACAATTTTTCCAACGTTCCTCCAAGTCATCGAAACACTGTTTATAGGCGTTGGAACTAATCGTTCGCAAATTACGCGTAACATTTGATTTAATGCTCCGAGACGTTTTCAAATCTCTGTCCTTTCATGGTCATCTTAAGCTTCAGAAAAAGGAAAAAAATCAGCTGGCGATAAGTCGGGAGAATATGGTGGTTGATTTATCACTGTAATTGAATGCTTAGCAAGATATTGTTGTACAGAAATTGCTGTACGGGGCCTATCATTATCGTGTAAAAGAAAACATTGCCCAGATTCAAACAGTTCCTTCCTAACTCGCCTTATCCCGTTTCTTAATCGAAAAAGCACCTCCTTGTAAAAATACTGATTAATTGTTTGATTTTCAGGAACAAATTCGGGGTGAATAAGTCCTTTGTAACCAAAAAATGTAATCAGCATCACCTTAGTCTTTGATTTTAAGAACGAATTTTCTCCACATTTTCCTCATCCTTTGAAGTTTAAGGGCGTCCTGTCTTTGGTTCATCTTCAATGCTTTCCCGCCAACATTTAAAGTGGTTGTACCACTCATACACTTGTGTTATTGATAACGATGCATCACTATATACTGTTCGAAGCCTCTCTGAAGTTTCGGTAGCAGATTTACCTAATTTGTAAAAAAATTTAATGTTACAACGTTGTTCCATTCCGAAGCAAATTTTTTGTACAATGCCTTCTCAGCAAATGAAACTTACTGAGATTATTAAACTCTTTATTCAACTCTCTTTTTGAGCTACTTCTCTGTATATTTTTATCTTTGGATCTCATAAAAGCAATTGTATAGTTGTGGTGTTATTTTGGAAAACAATGTGTTTTTTAATTTTGAGCATAGATGAAAATATGTCTAGCATTTATCTTATTGATTTAACATTTTTGCTTTATTTTGTGTCACTGGAAATATTTCATGTACAGGTTTGAACATAATCATTTACAAACAAGGACTGAGTGTTTATTATATTACTTATATTTGAAGTGTTATTGTATGCTTTTGATAATATTTTAAATTAATTGTGTTTTCAATAATTGATACAAATTTTTGATAGTTGATATTTTAATAATTGATGTGTCTTCAAGTCAAGAATGTTTCGAATGAAGACTTATGCAATATGTACTCATACCTTCGATTCAATCCGGCTAGGTGTAAGAAGAGATAGATTTAGGTTAGGGTTAGTTTTCATTTAGTATTCATTTACGTTTAATTTTAATTTTAGTTGTTTTCTCTTCTGGAGACTTGCCACATTTTGAACCAGCCATTCATTTGTTAGGCACAATGTGCATATATACACACACTGAAGGTGTGCGTGCCTTCAGAGGGACGGGGAAGAAAGTTATTAAACCCTAATTGAGACAATTTACAGGGGGCTTCAAAATAATTAATTTCTAACGTTAAAAGCCATGATTATTCATAGTCAGTCAGATTACACTCGTCTATAAATGCATAAGCTATAGCAGTTATTAATAGAGTTGAATGGCCTTGGGGGAGGGAGTCAAGAAAGGAGAATCGCAGGCATATGCGTAGGGAGTTGTTTTTGGAGTTTAGACTGGGTTTCGAGCGAAAATTCATTGCAGACTAAGCAAAAATTCTTCTGGAACAAAAGAAAATCTCTGAAAAGCAAAGATTTCTGTCATAATGAACATGCGCGATAAGGTTAGACGCCTTGAGAGACAATAGAGTTTCGGCAGAGCCGGATTAGCATTGGGATTGAGCGGTCACGCATCGCGAGGGTTGAGATGATTACTTAGAAAACTAAATTATGTGAGGATTGAATTGAGGGTAGTTAAATTAATAGTTGGAATAAACTTTTTCGATATAGTTAAATTGTAATCATTTTTCCACGGCCTATGTTCATTGACTGAGATATTATTAATAAGTATTAGGGAGTAATTAAGAGGGATTTACGATATAAAGAGCACGCTTCGAGCCCATTTGTAACGGGGCTTTAAGTCATTCTGACCAGTGGTTCTTTTTTTGAAGCCTTTTGAAAGTGGGACTTTAATTATGAATACCCTGTATATATATATATATATATATATATATATATATATATATATATATATATATATATATATACACGAGTGTCATATTTTAAGTAAGAACCGTTTTGTAATGGAGTAAGAGAAACTTTAGTTATGAACGTAAATTGTATCACAAACTAAAATATGAACATTTTTTCACTTTTCAACATTTGTCAAGTCGTGTCACCAGCTTTTGGATTCCATCATCAAAGAACTCTCAGCCTGACCGTTAAACCAGTTAGTAACAGTTTCTTTCAACATGTCATCATTTTCCAAGCGCTTTCCACCAAGAAACTCCTTAAGTTTTGGAAACAGATGAGAGTCTGATGGCGCTAAGTCAGGGCTGTATGGTGGATGATCCAGTAATTCAAATGAAAATTGTCCGGTTGCGTCTTTGTTCTTGTCGCAACGTGAGTCTTAGCTTTGTCGTGAAGGAGAACGACGCCGCTAGAGAGCAGTCCCCGCCATCGAATTTGACAATTGCACAATATATATATATATATATATATATATATATTTTTTTTTACTAATCCCAGATTGTCTAGCAAGGCTAGACAATCTCCATAAAACCAAAAATTTCCAAAAAGTCTAAAATCAGTAGAGGGTCCAGAAGGACCTCGTCCTTAGTAAAACCCAAACAATTTAAAATATGGGCAGGGGAGGCCATGTCGGCAGAGCACCAGTGGCACTCCGGGAAGATCTTCTGTCCCTGCCGAAAAGTGAGTGCTTTTATATGACCACTCATGAAGCGCGAGAAGGCCGTTTGGTACTTTCTGGGCTTGATCTGAAAAGACCCACCCGGACTTCTTCCAAAGTACCATGGGTGGCAAGGAGGAGTTCTCCAAAGATGGTTTTGTTTGATCTTCATGAGGGAGTAAATCTCTCTAAAAGTAAGCGCCTCACAAGGACTCACGTACTCCTCAGCCGCAGTCCTGGCTAAAAAGTCAGACCTTTCATTACCGTTGATCCCAACATGGGAAGGGATCCACTGGAAATGAATAGTGTGTCCAGATGAAAGCTGGTCAAGAAGATCTAAGATGTGGGGGCTAGTCTGGTTCCCAATAATAGTCCAATTAGAGAGGTGCTGAATTGAAGTACGACTGTCAGTTAAAATCCAGACATCGTGAAATTGATCCTCAACTTGACACGCATACTGCAAGCCTTTCCTGATAGCAATAAGCTCTGATCTAAATACCGAACAGAAATCTGGATTTTTAATTTTAAATTCCACAGCACCGGTAGGAGTTGGTATGTGCACTCCACTACCAGAAATTCCCCCATCACCCCTGCTGATATCGGTATATATCTTCAAAAAAGATTGAGGGATTCCATGGATAGTCTCAAGAGCTAATTGTCTGATGAGGGCCGGAATCTCAGAGTTTTTAATAACACTAGTTAAGAGACCCTCATGGAAATGGATCCCATCAAGTTTCAAACCGACGCCCAGATGTTTTAAAGAGTGGGGATCCACATTGGCAGAAGGCAGACCCAGCATTTTTGCAAAGGAAAAGGGGCTATGCTTCCTCAAACGCTGGTTGTCAATCCAAGCATGAAGGTATGCAGAAGTTCTATGCGGATCATTGTAACTGTAAAGCTTGTTATAATATTTTGAGAGGCGATAAGTTCTTCTCAACGAAAGAAGAGGTAAATTACTTTCATAGAGCACAATGTCATTTGGACAACTGTGTAGAAGTCCTGTAATGATTCTAGCAGCGCTCAACTGCACCCTTTCAAGTTTATTCAGATTGGTATTGGAAGCACAAGAATAGATGGGAAAACCATACTCCAGTATAGGCCTAACAAGAGAAATGTAGGTAGTTCGAAGGGTGTTAGCTTCTGCTCCCCAGTCACGACCAGAGATAAATTTAAGTATATTGAGTCTTTTTCTGCCCTTGACCACCTGGCCTTCAATGTGTTTATTGCTTGTGATTTCCTGGTCCAAGATGTAACCCAGGTATTTAGCATTTTTAATATAGTTTAATTGAGTTCCGTTCATAAAGATCAAAGGCTGGTAATTGTAGAGGTGTTAGTTAGTAGTAAAGAAAGTCACCGAGGATTTTGAAGCATTAAAAGTCAGTTTATGATGCTCTGCGAAATGATGAGCCTCTCCCAGAGCACAGCTGAGATTAAGCTCAATTGCACTAATGTCAGAGCTAGAGTGCCAGATTATGATATCATCGGCAAAGATTCCCACATTACAATATTTAGAAATCTCTCTTTCAATGCCAGCAAGGCAAAGAGAAAACAGGACGGGACTTAAAACAGAACCCTGCGGAACGCCCTGTTTAAGGCCGAAAGGATCGGACAAAGAGTTATTGTATTTTACTCTAGTGGATCTGTTCCAGAGAAAGTCTGAAATCCAGGGAAGGGCCCTACCCTTAATGCCAAATAAATTATGAAGTTTGGTGATCAATAATTGACGCCAAACTCTGTCAAAGGCCCTAGACATGTCCAAGAGGGCTGCAGCAGAAGGGTTAGTTGGCTTCATGTTCTGAGCATCCCGGACACTCTGGCAGAAAAACAAAATCTGGTCGGTAGTGCTATGTCCTCTACGGTAACCATATTGTTCTCCCGGCAGCAAATTATTAGAATACAGATGGAGATTTAACCTGGCAAGAATAAGTCTTTCCATGAGTTTTCAAACAAAGGAGGTCAAGGCTATAGGCCTAAAACTCCCAGGGGAGCTAGCATCTTTACCAGGCTTTAAGATAGGGACAATGAAGGCTCTCTTCCATTCACGTGGGAGTCGTCCAAGACTCCAAGAGAGATTAAAGAGGTCCAAAAGTCTCTGCATACCACAAGAGCCAAGATGACCAATCATAGCACCATGAATGCCATCAGGGCCTGGAGATTTACCAAGATCCATAGCTTCTAGAGCAAAATTAAGTTCTTTCAAGGAAAACTTTTCATTAAATATAGGTTTACCGGAACTAGAAGTGCTGCAATTATGAATCATTCTTTTAGAATTACTCTTGACTATAACATCGTTTGGGTTAAAAGCCAATTCACTTGTATTTTTGTAGAACTCTCCCAAGATGTTCGCTGCAGTTTTGTCATCATGTGATAATTTGCCATCCGGAGCGAGGACAGTATTGCAGAACACATTCTGAGGCTGACCATAACTTAGGGACCGAGCAAGACGCCATAATTTGGAGTCGGGAGCGCTGGCATCAATGTTGCTACATAAGTCAATCCAGGCTTTTCTCTTATGTTTAATGTATAGCTGTTTAATAGCAGCATTGAGTCTATTGAGTTCAACTTTGACCACAGGGTCATTAGTCCTGGAAAGCGTCTTGTGTAAAGTATTTCTTTTAAGGATAAGGGCCCTCAGCTCAGGATCCTTATGTTGGAAGAAAGGTTTCAGATGTCTGAAATTACCCCTAGGGATGGACTGATGGGAAGCATGGATGATCGCTTGTTTAAAAGTATGCCACTCCCGTTCCAAATCGTCAGTGAAATTCACGGTGCCGAGAGCACTTTCGGTGAGCTGACTGAAGTAATCCCAATTAGCCCTCTTAAAATTCCAAAAGTTCCCGTGGGCTGCCACAGACTTTATATTAATCTGTACGTTAATCAGGATGGGCAGATGATCACTGCCGATGCTGTTGAGGATAGTCCAGTTGCAATGTGGGTAGAGTTCGGGGCTTACAAAAGAAATGTCCAAAGCCTCAGAAGTGCCGTAGCTAAAAGATGTATGAGTAGGAGAACCATTGTTAAGAAATATAAGAGCTCTATCATCTGCAGCGGTTGACAGTTCGCATCCCCTATTATTATTCATAGAACATCCCCAGGACAAATGTTTAGCATTAAGATCTCCAAGAAATATGGTGTTTTTATCAGCAGAGTCAAATACCTCAACAGGGAGGTGTGCCTGGTTAGGTGGGTGGTACAGATTGTAGATGTTAATCAGCCTTCTCTTCCAAGTAACAGAGATACCTTGCATCTCTAAATCAGAGTCCCGATTAGGTATGGAAATTTTCTTGTAGTTAACATTTCTAATAAGAAAGGCTAAACCGCCACCACCTCCATTGGGTCTGTCCTCACGAAAAATACTAAAGATTTTCAATTTGATGGCAGAATGTTCTCTGAGTTTGGTTTCCTGAAGGGCAATAATCTGAGCGTCATACCTATCAGCCATTTCAGTCAATTGGTCTAATTTAGTTCTCATGGCTGGGGAAGACAAGCCGTTGACGTTGCATTGCAGAATTTTGAGAGAACCATTTTTAGAAGTTGGAGACAGTAAACCATTTGACGAACGAGGCCCTCTGCCTAAGCCTCGAGCGCGCCCCTGATTAACCTGCGCGACGGGCGATGCAGTATTCAAATCAGAAAAAGAAGGCCTCGTGGTAAAGGGAAAGGAGCAGCTTCAATTGGCCCAAAGGCCTGGGGCACCAGAGGGAGAAGACTGACTTAGCCCCGGGTGCCTGTCTGTTTTAGCTGAGCAAAATGGAATGGCCTTCATGCCTTGGGTGACCCTACCAGGAGTTAAAACTCCCGACGTACGTCGCCCATTCCGCCCAGGAACACCCCTCCGCCACAATGAGGCAACAAACAGGACTTGGAGGGGATATATATTTATTTATATTTATTTATTTATTTTTTTTTTCTTGGATGTTTCCCTGCCACTGCTCCAGGGCAGTGAAGGGGATCGCTGAAACTAGAATTATTACAAATAATGGAGAGGAAAGACTGATGATAAGTTTCATTTAGTAAGTAGAACAGGAGAAATATCTGTCTATTATCCACTGAAACGCTATCATTAGAAGGCGATGCAACATCATTTTACTTTGGAAGAATGTCTGGAACATGTGGTTTTACGCATGGAAGGTTTTGGTTAGAAACAGGGATATTGTTTCCTATTTCAAAAATTTAGGGGGTAAATTTTGACCAATGTGAAATATTTATAATAGTGATTATGATTTAATAAAAAACCACGGTGCTGAAGAAAGGATAATGCATGTTTAAATAACAGATATATAATGGGTGATTAAGGATTTGTCTTCATGCAGTATGAAGAATTATATAATAACAAAAATCCTTGTTTTGTACGAAAATATTAAAATAAAAAAAAACATCGAGCTAACAAACTTGTTCACTGAACACTTTAATGCGATGCAGAAAAATTGTTTCGTGACTTTTATATCAAGAAATGATATATTGCATTGTAAATAGCACTCTTACAAAAATTTCGTTCAATAAATTGTCGGTCTTACACGCTACGACTACTTCGTTATTTCTATGCGCAGTCCGCACTTAAAAACCTTACTTTCTTCCGTCATAATTAACAGATATTTTACTAATGAAATCGCATCAACTTCATCCATATTGTGTTCTGTAATTTATTACTTTTTAATTTAATTATGTGTCGTATTCATTAGTATAATGACAAATAATAAAACACTTGTTCCATAAAGTACAATAAAATATGTCATACGAATTGTATTTTAATTGAAATATTCGACAGAAGATACATTTCTGAGTTTTTCAGATAAATTCAATTTTTTTCACAGGATGAACGACCTACAGATACAGTATATCTGAAATTTTTGAGAGTACAATATTCATTTAAAATTTTGCGCACTGCATATGATTGTGGTGTATTTTGATTTATAATAATAATTTCATTTTAAAAGGTTTTAAAATTATAGGAAAAATATTTTGGGAGTATGTTTGATTTAGTTTATCTAAATTTGGCTAATTCAACAACAAGAAGCAAAAAAAAAAAAACACAATTTCCCGATAATTTAAGTTATCTAAGTCTTTTGGAGGTAGGCAGCTTTAAAATTATTATGTCTCTAATGATTCTTAACTTCATTTTGCTCAGTACTGAGTACTGAATACTGATTTCTGAGTGCTGAGTACTAATAATAACCTGATACTTATATTTTTTCTCTATGTTAAGGGGACAAAGGATCTTCAACATCGAATTCTGAAATTTTCAGTTTTTAATACTATATACGGAATGAGAATCATTAATATTCCTTTTGACTAGATTGAAGATCCTTAGAATTCAAAATAAGGATTTTTTTGGCAGAATAATGCCCGTGTTTCAAAAAAGTTTTCAAAAATTCTAGCATTTTTCAAAATGCTCCATGCACATTCCTCATCATTTAAAAACCTCAATTTTTTTAGTATAAGTTCACCATATACATATAAACATAATTGTGCATTGAATTTTTTTGTATGAATCTAAAGACATAACTATATTTTTTAAAATCTGCCTGCTATTTCTTTTACCTCATTGCATGCTTTTAGATTATTTCATGGTCTATAAATCTGAAAAATATTTATAGTTCCAATGAATGATGCGCAGTTTTGGGACAAACACTTCTATTAACAATCGTAAAAAATTTGGAAGAAATCAAGAGAAAATGAATGCGCATGGAGCATTTTGAAAAATTCTAGCATTTTTGAAGAACTTTTTTGAAAAATAGGTCTTTTACTTCCCCAAAATACTTATTTGTGGATTCCGAGTGTCTTCAGTGTAGCAAAAAAGAATATTAATTATCCTCATTTTGTATAAAGAATAAAATATTGAGGAAAAAAAAGTTTGAATGTCCCTTGTCCCCTTAATTACATTTATGTTGTAATTACATTTATGTTGTGTTACATTAATGGTGTAAAGGATGTATCTTTTATGCGGTGAGTCTTTGATATTCCAGAAATGTTGATAGAAATATGCACACACACACACACACATATATGTGTGTGTGTGTGCATGTGTGCATCTATCAATATATCTATCTACATATTTATATTTATATACACATTTATGTGCATGTGTTATCAACACACAGAGTCGGCAACTCATGACGGCTGATCATCTGGACGTGTGATCTGCACTAATTAATTGTTATTGATCATGTTCAAAAGTATTGGAGAATCGTTAATCTAGGCCTAGCGGAAAATAGCTTGGCGTTTGCAAACTAAATTGAGAAGACATGACAGTGCACTTTCAGGGTATTACCCATCAGTGATTCACGATGGGGTATTCGCTGCCACTTTATAAGATCAAAAACATCTCTCGAGTCATTTATGAAACAGTTTACTCTATAGTTAACTGAGTACCTTACTAAAAGTAAAATACTCAGTAATTTAGCGAACAATACTCTTAACAATGACTACAGTGAGCTAAGTCACATTCAGGTACACTTAACAGTGTACCTGAATGTGACGTCACTTAGATAAGAGCTTGAAAAATGAGAAGCCATGGAAGAATTTCCATGAAGGAGCGTAAGTTCAAGGAGAAAACAATCATAAAATTGAGTTTATAATTCACAGTTTATGGATTTTGCTGAATTATCGAATGTAAATACACATTTTTACATGTACGGAAGCTTTTTTATGAGTGATACTATAAAAATCGATTTTCTCCCGCTCATTTTTTAAAGTTTAAATTAAATTAAATATTGACTTTTTATTAAGATGTTCAGTTCTTTTTCCTACAATTATTTAACGAATTTTTAATTTCACATTTTTTAATTGTTTAAAAAGTTGTAAAAATCCTTTTTGTGCATAAATTCATATTTATGAAAAAGGGCAATTAAAATTTTAAGTTTATGTGACTCATTTTATGGCTGATAAGTTCTTTGCATAATAACGACTCTGTTTACCATAAATCACACACCCACAGAGCTTGCTTAGTAATTAGAGCAAGATAAATTCAGAAAAGCACAGGATGCAATTAGACGAATATTGTGGTTGTCCCTACATGCTTCTAATTAACAAGAATGTTCTGTTGTATTTTCAAACTTTGTCATTAAAGTCCCAATTACACAGCTTAGAAGAAAGCGAAAGAAATACCCGCTCGGCGAGACATTTAAATCTATTAATGTGCCATTTAGGGACTCGCTGTTGTGATTAATTAAAGAATCCCAAACCTTCCTTTTTCTCAATGGGTTTTTATTTTTTTACCAAAGTATTCTGGAATTTGAAAACTGTAGGATTTATTGATAACTATTCAGATACTGTACAAAAGAGAATTATATTATCAGATGACAAGAATATCAATTCTAATTCCAGTTTTTATCTTCATTTAAAAACCGAAAACCTCTATGGCGATTTTTTATTGTATTTTCAAACTGCATGCCAAAGAACTTTAAACAGAAAAAGCCTTTTCCCTTGAAACAAGCTTTGGCTTGAAGCATATTTCAGAAATAAACAGATTATTATCTCTCGCTTTGATAACAGAAACATAAATCTTAAAAAGGAAGAAAGCTCTGTCATAATGCCCTAATTCTCTTTGAATTTCGTGAGAGGTATTAAACAAGTTGTGACGCATCTAAGAAATTGGAAAAGATGTATATCGTTCACTCTGATGTAAAGGAAAATATTTGAAGTTAAGTAATGTTTCGTAAACGGAATGAAAAATGAAATAAACTCCTTGTGTAAGTGCATCACGTTTACAATAATTCCAGTAGAATTACCTGCGAGAGTAATTTCACCAGAAAACTTATATTTTCTCTCTATGCCTCTTTCATTTAATTATCAAATATTCATGGGGGACTGCTTTATACAATTTTTTCTTTATCTTGTTGTTGTTGTTGTCTTTCGAGAAATAGTGCAGAAGAAAAAAAAAATAAAACATTAAAAAAAAGCAATTTGCACTATCCCAAGAAGAGGGGGTGGCATTCCCTCGAAAGAGATTGGATATCTACCTGTTGGTCAACGATAGGTATTTTATTTCCATTCTACCACCCAATTGAAATTCCTGTAGAGGCATTCTCCTATCCACAACCTGGGGACGAACCCTCTAGGGGTTAAAAGTTTTTCCGAGGGTCTCTATCTTGCTAAAATTATTGTTTTTCATGAAATAATTAACGAAGCAAAATATATCAAATTATTTTTACGTGTGTCTTTTCTTAAAGAGACATCCTGTTGACAGAGAAAATAACTTCAAACTATTGTCATAAATTGGGGAAAACAAAACTGATAAGAATATTTTCATGGCTCATAGAAATAATACTTCTAGGCTTAAAAACTGAAGGTTCTCAAACTAAACCATGATCTTTTACTGCACCACACTTCACAGTCTTCTTTACGTAAATACACGGTCCAGTAACATTCAACTCAGACATTCACCAATACCACTATTTATCAATAAAGCAGTCAAATAGAGAAACGAGATTTGTGTTGTTGTTGTTGTTGTTTCTTATGACCGTGGCTGGAAGTTCCAGACCAGATCCAAATAGGCTTCGGTGTTTTAAATAGCACCACAAGGGTCAGAGTCCGTCTTAGCTTGTTGCTTCCAAATTCTCCAATTTACCTCTGGAGGTGCGGGGTCAAGTGTTTCTGTCTCGTCACTTGACTCGGTTCTAAATTACGGGACCAGCTAGTAGGGGGTAGTGCTGGCCGCGTTTATGGTGCTCCCTTAAATGAATGGTCAACAGTCTTGCGGTGTGAGTTAGGGCGGCGTTGACCACTACTGGTCTGGTGTGTGCAAGGAGTTGTCTGCCCGGTAATTCACATTCGGGTCGACAAGTGCCTCCTCATTTGAAAAAAAAAAGCTTGTTGCCACTTCAATTTTGACCAAGCACGGGGCGACATCGGGCGGGGGGATCGTACCCTTCCTAGAGCGACTTTCCGGTCTACGGATTAAACGCGCCCATATCCGGCCTAGACACGGAGGTATTTAACGGTGCGTCTTGGGGTTCGATCCGAGCACCCTCAGCACCGAAAGCCAGCATGTTACCGCAAGGCCACCTAGAGCCCACGAAATTTGTTTTCTCCCGTAATGGTCTTCAGAAAACTTTACGCTACTCTTCGTGGCCTTACCGACTGATTAATGGCTTATGTACGTCTGCTAAATCATTAAAATCCATATTATTGGGAGAGGAGCACTGGCGATGATTCGGCCTGAACAGTAACTTGGGAACCCATTGATTGATTCTGTCACGAAGGAAATTCGATTTTCTTAATCGATGTGTTCTAACTCTTTCTGTTTTCTAATGGTTTTAATGGGCAGGATAGGTTTGTACTTGATATGATGATCCTATTGATCATTTTCACATCACTGCACTTATAATTTACCAAGGCAAATCAAATAACTTCCTCTTCTCAAATATAACATCCTTATAAGATACACATTCCAATATCACTGAAATCTCCCCTCCTACCCCTCTAGTTTAATTTAAGAATTATAATGGGTGCTATAACTGTGCATTTTCTTTATCAACGAGTTATGCTGCTGATGCAGGCTACCAGATCTATACTGTTACGAAATCCTTGAGGATACTTTTGCATTTTGAGTTAGGCCGCTCGAATTCATAAACTCTTGGAAAGTGCCGAAACACTTGTAAGGTATACACAAGATTCGATTCACAAGAATCGAACTTTTGAGTGAATTAAAGAAGCTGCTTTAGATATGCATACGCGCAATTTCGGCATACGCGCTTAGTATAAATACCACGCAGCGTCATTAATGAGAAAGGGGAAGGTTGTTAAGGTTGAAAAGGTGTTATCCTGCGCTAGTGCTTAGCGGGCCAGAAGTTTACGTGGCAGTACTGCTGGTTTGACTTACTGTTCGTGAGTATAAAAATATATTGTTCTTGAAAGCTGTGTTTATACATTCCGTACAAGTAGTACGCATGCTTATTGCTGTAAAGCCAATTATATGTGCAACGAATTCAATAAACATTGTTTCATGTATAAACTGTGTGTGGTTCAAATTCAAATAGAGAGCCACTTCAAATTATATACACCCAGGTCTGGGTAGAAGTGATCATAGATTCTCTATACACTGAGGAACTTAAGTAGAGAATATTTGTTGGCCATGGCTGGAATCACTATCCATTTACTCTGCTGCATAAAGTAAGAGTTCGTAATTTTGTTTACAATATCCATACGTTTAGAAAGTACTTAATATATATAAATCAAATCGTTGAATCATTGGAAAATGGAAGACTGTGTTTTTTATGATAAACTGCATTTGTGATATTATATAGATATAGATTTACTATATAGATTAAAAACTTTAGGAACTATAATTGAACCTACAGTTTGAAGAAGGAAACGAATTCAAAAACTGTTTTTGTGGGAAATTGAAAAAAAACCTCATACTTTTCTATTTATTATTTTTTCGCCACTAAACTTCTATATATGATTCTTTACATTCTTCCACTATTCCAGTACCTTGGATAGGTCAGTTGGACTATCCTTAAATAAACTATACGTTACTGAAAACCATGGATTTGTTCCCTTCTTCAAACTGATTAGGAAATAGGCATAAAAATCAATAATTAAGAAACAAGAAATATTTTTATTTATAAAAATTTTGTAAGCATTTGTAAAATTTTGTAAAACATTATAAAAATTATTACTAACCATCCCTTTCATCATCATAATATTCAGTGGTCGCAGTAGTTGGTCTCATCAAAACTTCTTCATAAAATGGTTTGTACTCATGTGGAATGTGAGTAGCTATCTTGCCAACATCCTGAATCTTCTTGTATTGAAATTTTTTCATTGTAAGCTTTTTCTGTCGGAATCGGGTACTCCTGTGTTTGACCTTTGAGAAAAAATTTATGTTTCACCAAACTATCAATGAACTCAGATATTGTTAGATAACCTTTTGGTAAGGAGTATTCTAACTGTCTGTATTTGGAAATATAAAATCAGGACATTTTCCAGGGACTTCTGTTTTTTTAGAGCTTAGGTCACCAGTTCTTGAAGTCTAGGATACTTTCTTCATAGAAGATTGAATCAAATCAATGTATTGTTGCGGTGTGTACATTTTACCCATTCGTCTGATTTTCCTTTTAGCAGCCCCAAAATTGCGATCAGATTGCAGGAGTGAGTACCGTCGGAAAGGGAAGTACTGATAAATTTTTCTAAATCGCCCAGTATCAACCAGTGCCGGAAAAAAGTGAAATAGAGTATTGTTGTGGTTTTGGCCTCCGCAGGCGTAACTGAAAACGTGAAGTTCTCTAACCTCGGGAGGTCTATATTATTAATTTTCAACCCCGTCATGCTACAGATTTCGTCTAATCCACGTTTAGCTTCTCACCCTGGATAAACGTAGAAATCGACACGATTCTGTTTTCATATCGTGTATGCAGAACACATGTAGTCAGAGTTTCCTCAACTGTAAAAGAGCGAGACAACAGCGACAGCCTAGTCAAGCACGGTTCCTATAGTTTGAAGAAGGAAACGAAATCGGGATATGTTCCCTTCTACAAACTGACAAATATTGCCAGGCCCGTTACACCAATACATGAGTGATTTTCGTTCTTGTTTTACAGCTTACAAGGAGCGTCTATATCTAAATAACAGTTAGGCTCAAAAAAACTAATTTCATTTTTTTGGCTCTTGTTCCCTTCTTCAAACTGCAGGTTCAATTAATAATTAATTGGGTTGATTAAATAATAAGGGACTGAGGTAATATATGGGAATAATACTGCGAATGACTTTAGATTAAACTTAGTTGGATTTGCTAGGACTCGGATTATCGAGTCTACACTTTAATCATAAAATAGACATATGAAAATTGAGAAACTAACGAGGAATCATAAAAAAGAATAAAAGGCTCACTTTTTCACATATATTTCCCACTATCAATCGAAATACCTGTTGTTTCCAATGCAGAATCTCATTATTTCGTGCTACACCATTATGTATGTTTGAAGTTCGCTGTCAGGGTGCGATTTTTATTTTCCCAATATTAAATAAATATCTTTACAGATAGAATTTTTCATCATAACACCTGTTTCAAGGATAAGTCAGTAAATCAATCTTTTTAACGTAAAATTATTGTAAGTGTTTAAAGTATTCTCATGCAGAAAGTAAGATCATAAATAATTTTTTTTCAATTTTTTTTCAAAAATAAAGATTTACTGCAAAGCTTATGTGACATAGAGAGGTTTAACACATCAAGCAGACTAAAAATGAACGCAGTAGTTTAAAACAAAGAATAAAACATTCTTATTTTCATGTTTTTCATCATTTTCAAAGTTGCAGTTAGTTTGTTAAATGATACAATAGATATTTTTAATCATTACGAAATATACGACTAATCTAATGTAATGAATCATTTGGCTCACTGTGTCAGAAACTGAAAAGGGCAACACTATATATAAAAGTCAACGACAGTTACCTTTACAGCATCAAATTGCATTTAAGTTGATACCAATTCATGTCAGAAAAAGAATTGTAATCAAAATTAAGGTGCACTAAAAAATACCTTAAGACACGCAAAGCATACTGTTACTCTACACTTCCTCCGTAAGGTAGTAATTTATTTTCTATCTGTTGAATGGACTCATTACATTTTGTTGGACCCAGACGTGACGTTACTCTGATCACAGTGGTGGAATGTTGCGGATCACTTGTTGTGGAATGTTTCCATCTTTAGTTACATTTCGCTCTTGTCACTGTAATTTCCCCCTTTCTGAAGACAGTTCAACTCCTCAAACGGCAACGGGTCCATTATTTTGCAAGGTGAGCAGAATCTCTCATATCAGGAATAAGCCGATGTATGTCGTCTCGATTTTGAACAGAATGTTTGGAGCAGGAGGATTGACAAAAGTGGAGATTGGGATCGGGGACGATGTCCATGCTATCATGTTTCAAACCAGGCAACGTGAGTAGTTTAACCCTTCAGAGGGCGCGCCAATTTTTTGCGCGCTTGGCACGAAGTGCAACGTCTCTTTTAACCTTTATTATTCCTTTTGTAATAAACTCTTTTTAAATTGAAAAAATAATTGTGTGTTTTATGACAAGATATAAAATGTTGATAATATTGAGATATATTTATAATTAAAGGCTAAAGAATGCAGATACAATCGCCTTATTTCAAAACTGTCCGGTTTATTGGATCTAAGGACAACTTGCGAACGGATTCCTGTTATGTCCAAAAACCTAAAAAACTATGAGATTGTCCATCTTCGTGATATGAGAGATACCATGTAATAGCTGCACATTTGATCGAGTACGTCAACCTCTGCTTTCGTCTTATTGTAATCCAGTATAATCGTTGGTTTGCCACGGTTAAATCACGACTACCAATGAATGGAAAGGAATACAAAGGTAAGAAAATCAGACCTGCATTAGAAAGGGTGTAGCTATAAATAGAAACTGCTTAGAAAATTTAAAACTCACATGTAAAAACAAACCATTAAAAATTGCGAAAATGTTGCACTCTGTACACGGGCGCGCCTGCTGAAGGGTTAAGTTAGGCTGAAGACTGCTAGTGTTGACTAAAGGAGTGTAGCAACTACTGCAATGCAGCATTTTATATTTGGATAAAACAGAGTCTTGTTTGTTCATTATGGAAGTACCCCCAAAGCAGAGAATCTTGCTTTGGGGACTAAGGGGAAATGAGAACAAAGGGATACTAATAGGCTGTCATCTTAATATTTAAATTATGATATGGTAGATTACGAGGATCTTACTATTACGAAACGAATTTAAACAGAATGACAGGATCGGGAAAAAAGACAAAGGTGAAGTTTTGGATCTCGGGATTTCTATGCTATCATGTTGCTAACCAAGCAACGTGAGTAGATAAAGTTAGGCAGAAGGCTGCTACTGTTAATTTAAGAAGCGTAACAACTGTCGAAATATAGTGTGTGATCTTTGGATAGCACGTAAATTAATTTATTTTAATTTTATTTCCAGTTTTGTTACCATGTTTTTATTAACTCTTTTTCTTGTTTGTTTGTATCTTTGTTTGTGTATTGTTTGTCCAGTACAAATCTTGCAATCGATTTTTAACTAACTTCCCGACTAGCTAGACATTTGAAATTTTTAGAATAGCTCAGAACACGATGACAATCCATTATTTTGATACTTTTAGCCCTTTTTAAGCAGATTTGAAATCATTTTCAGCTAATTTTGTTTTCTAGACTGGTGCAGCCATCTATCAACCGGGACAGGAACGAAAAGTTGAACGCAAGTTAACTTCCAATTAACTTCATTTTCTTTCAAGTTGATGGATAATTCATCAAGAAATTTTTTAAAAAGTATTTATTAGTACATAGAATTGTCAAGTTTATATGATTCAACAGAAAATTTAAAAACATGGTATATAAAAAGTTATTTTTATCTTGTAATTGTTTGTTTATTATGGAAGTATACCCAGAGGGGGGAATCTTACATAAGAACTGAAAGGAGCTCACAAATACTCATAATCTTACAATCTAACTGATAAATGTTGGTAAAATTCCCCCAAAACAATAATAAAATTTTAGTTACGACTAAGCCTACGGATTTTTCTACTGTGTCGTTTCTATTTTATTCTTTATTGGAAAAAACATAATAAAACGTACTTTAACGTGAAAAAAACTATCTTCTGTGTAAAATATTGAAAAAAATTCCTTTCTCATTACCCTAATTTTATCAACTGTTTTGATAAAATAACCATAAATTTTCGCAAAAACAAATTTTTTACTGTGTAAAATGAACACAAAAATTACAGAGGTGTGTTTGAATTTATGTTGTTATAAGAGACTAAACATAAAAGAAAAACTTTAGAGAAACACTTTTTCTATCCCCTGAATTATTTAAATTGTTGTTAAATTAATATTAATAGTGGGATATTTCACTTTCCTTCGTAAAGATTTTAATAACATAAACACAACTCTCTGTTAGGAAGATGAAATATCCAGATAATGCAGTGCTCTGCTTATTAGATTTATTCTGGAATGAGTTGACGTAGATATTTCGCAAGTATACAAAATTTCCAGTTAGGGGAAGAAAAATGGTTCTTTACTTTTAAAACTCACATTTTATTATACGGTCTTTTATTCATATGGAAGCTTCCCTGAGTGATTAATTTAATGAAACACGTACTTTAGGAAACCAGAATTAATCACATTTTAATCTTAAATAATGGATCCTAGTGAACATTACTAAGGTTATGAGCAGAATGAGCAGTTTTCAATTTACATTAGTTTGCGGGAGAGTAAAGCTTTTCGCAGATAATTATTATCCATTGAAACCTTCAGTGAAGGAGTCAGGTTAGTTTGAAGATGTTTTAATTTGAAAATATTTCATGAATATGCATTAATCAAAAATAGTTTCAACGTAGTCTGTAAAATATTATATAATGATTTGAAGTCTTTTCTGTAATTCTCTTTTCAAAATTTGTAGACAAATGCTTCAATAAGCTCATACGCATTTTGCTTTCGGAGAGCGAATCTGTGAAATCGTACGTCTATATACAAAATAGTTAAAATGACGTTTACACTGGACCTACTGCATACCAACAGAGGCAAGATCTTGTATGCTTGATGAGTGTACTTCTTGCGTATGAGCTGAAATTGTGATGATCCTTTGAGCACAAAGACCTGTTGGTGACGTCATAACGTGATAACTGCAGTTAATAAACACCTAACGTTCATAATCCTTTGTTGTTCGGAAACTACCAGTCGCTACAGCTTGGGAGGATAATCATTTATTAGAAAGTTCTATTGTGGTTGAATCGTATTCTTCGTTTTAAAAAGTTACTTCTAGAGGCCAAATAATGAATATATGTGGCTGGAATTGTTATTTTTTTAGAAACCCCCGTTGCAAAATTAATACCAATTAAAAAATGTACTAAGGAAATCTGAAACTGGTAAAAGACCTGTGAAGTTGTATGATTTTTTACTGTCAATTATAGTTACATGTTAATATGTTTCTATTTCCCTAACCTGTAAAGCAGATTTTATAGAAAACTGATTCACAGCTAGGAACTTCCTCATTTACACTTTCCCGACTGAGTCATTGCTTCTTCTTATGTTTATATTTTAAGCCACATATACGAGAAGTGGGGAGCTGGAATGAGTATTTTCCAAGACAGCAATCGATATAAAAGACTAGCTAGATGACACCGACTTTCGTCGCAACAAACTGATCTAGATAAATAGAGTAATACGTGAATACGAAAGTTCATAGCCTAGAAAGTAGAATAATTAGTGGATGTTCGAGTGTGGGATCAGAGATTTTGAATCATATCTGTGTTTGCTGTGTAAAGGGTGTTAAGTCCAAAATGGGCTAAAATGAGTTATCAAATCAGGCATATTTGAAAAATCAAGGACTACCGCAGGATACAGAAAGCGTCCAGTTACACTCCTAAATATTTTTTTTTCATCAGTAAAAATTTGGGATATGTGAAACAAAACACAAACATGTTAGTTTTCAGTCCCTTTTTCTAAAAACTACGATTTTGGACTTTTTTCACCCTTTACACAGCAAACACAGATATGTAAAGTGTCTCGTAGCTTTAACTGCGGATCAGACGTAGTAGTTGTAAGTCAGCTGCTTTGCTTTGTTTCTTCGTATTCTTCAGCTGAAGTTGTAAGGTGAAGTCATTCAATGAACCCTAGTTTGTCATTGAATTTGTCACTTTATCATCTTAATATAGGCTATGTACATGCTGGTACGGATTAGAAAATTAACTGGATTGAATGATTGGACGACGTTCAGCGTTTCTGACACGCAATTGGCCACTTCGAAACTTTCGGCCTTTTATTAAGGGATGAAAACGTCCTGGAAATTACTAGGTTGACGAGATGTGTGCGTGTGACTAGGGAAGGGTCGAGGAGAATAACAAGGCTATCACTTTTGCTCCTTAGTTGAAAAAGGTTTTTGTAAAGCGATGTCATTTTGGTACTTGTCTCTTTCTTCCCCCTTTTCCCCCAATATCTATATCTATATCTATATATATATATATATATATAGAGAGAGAGAGAGAGACTTTTTTTTCTGTATTCTTATGCTCCAGTGTACTATGATAGATAACTGAAGTTGTTTTTCGGTTAAGTTGAATTATTTAAATTCATGTTGGATTTCTGCAGTATGCTGTCAGCTCGTCAACCGGAAAAGAAGAATAACTGATTCACTCTATTGGACACATATTACCAACTGAAAAAGAACACTCTAAGAACACATATAGGAACACATATAGGATACCTCTAAGAACACATATAGGAAATGGCTCAAGGGCCTATCATTTTACATACTCATTTATCGAGTAGACCGGTATTAGATTATAACCAGCACAAATACTGGAAGTCCTTTTTAGATGCCGATGGTTAAATCTTAAAGTTTAAGCTGTTTTTACAGAAAGTTTTTCCACTCATGTCCTAAAACAGCAGAATGACAGAAGCCATCTAGATACATGCCATTTATTAGAAAGAACATCATAATAACAAGTACTGGGAGTCGTCATTCTGTGTATTCTTGTATTCAGAAGATTAGTAGGGTTCTCGAATAAAAGTACTTTGCAGTTATGACTACTTTATAGGTTTTATACATTTTTCTACATAATGTTTTGCGATTTAGATTCTGAAAAAGAAGAATAGCAGGTAAGATTAACCCATACCACCGTGGAACATATCGCCTGTTTGAAAGAATACCCGAAACTCTTAAAGCAACAAGTTCGAGGGCTCATCTTTCTGTTTATTCTTGTATTAAACAAGCGAATAAGAAAGAGATAAAGACAACAACAAGACTTTTTCACTTAGGATGACTTATTTGAATTTAATGGAGTCTCTAGTGCTACCTTTTGACAGTAAGGTGCCGAGAAAACGATATACTCGTACTGTGGTTTCGGTGACGTCATTGCATTCAGGAGTAACTGGAAACCCGCTCTTCCGTGTTCGCTTTTGGGAGGCATTTGGTAGAGCATAGTTCCCTAGGACTGAAAAAAGCTTTAGGAAGGCCTTTCATGAAGTCCTCTTTTGCGGAGACCGTATTGCCCCTCTGTTCCCGGGAATTTAAAATTCTCGCAAATTCGAGTATCCTTTACGCTCTGCAACACCAGAAGAGTGAGTAGTAGGTGGGGCCCGAAAACTCCGTGTTTCTTCGATCGGTAGGGGAAAATCGGTAATTTCGATAATCTGACGTTATAGCTTTCACGATTTATAAGGAATAGCCGAAGCAATCGTAGGGTCAGTTCTAGTATTGAGCATGCTAATATTAGATTACATTAATAAAAGTCGTTTTCAGTACTGATGACTTATTTGAATTTAAAAAGTTTTCTTTAGAATATTTTGCTACTGTTGTTTGTCAATGCGGGGAACTTGTCAATTAAGACACTCGCACTTAAGGTGACTGCCTACGTTCGGAGCCAATTTTTTAAAAAAATTGTTTTTTTAAGGATTTTTTGGTCTTTTATGGTAAAATAGCATTTAAAAAAACTTGCCTGTAAATACCATACGTTTTTATAAATTGGTCAATTTGAAATAATTTTTAATGAAATTTAGCTAAAACGCCTATCACTCTGCACAAAATTCTAATGCTACTATTTTAATTTCCTTCTCACACATGATATGTATAACAGTTATCTTCAAAATGACCCTCAATCTAAGAGAAATTTTAAAATGCAAAAATAATACAGACAATTTTATGTTCCAATATGAAAATTTTCCCCAATTCGTCATTCCTTTCCTTATAAAAACAGCCCCAAACAAAAAACTATTTATTATACATCAATTATTGTGCTTCATCTCATTAACAATAGCATCTAAAACATTTCCTGAAAATTTTATCAAATTATATACATTATTATGTGAGATATCATGATAACGGTAGAGATTTGTGCTAAAAAACATAATTCTGAGAAAAACGCATTTAAAGTTTTGAGTCACTTGAATTTTGTATCAGACGATGCTTTTAAAAATAGCTATAAGTCTGCTTCTAATTAATGTAGAATGAAAATCAAAACGGTTTTGAAAGAGAAAAGATTGAATTACACGATTCTTGCAAAAAATAAAATTGACCAAAATAGTCAAAAAATGGCATTTTCAACGTAGGCAGTTATCTTAATTCGCAAGAATCGTTGGTTTCTTTCAATGGGGACACCGCATAGGTGAATTCCCACCACCCCCTGGTGCATCCTCAAATTCGACCGAGCACCCCCAGGGGTGACATCTGAAGGGCTCGAATCCTTTCCCTCTCACTTAACACATAGGTCTTTCTGGTCTACGGAATTAACGTGTCCATAGCGCCTTCTCAAAAGAACACCTGAAACACATTAATCAATAAATTTCAGTGTTCCGCATTCTATTTTTTATATATTAATGTACTGAACATTTTAACATTAAATTAATAAGAAACGAAAAAGAGGTCGTTTTCAATTCAGATGTCTAATTTGCATTCCCTTAATTGTTTTTTAATCAATTCAGAATGTTTTACTACTTATATTCTACATGAAAAAGACAAATAAGAATATTTTTGAGCTGTTGAAGAAAACTGCAAAAAATTGATCGCCATGTCTTTCTTTAACAATGATATTCTATATTTTACAATTAGTCTGTTGTCATATTAAGTAAAACAAACGAGAAACTAATGAAACAGCAATACGAAAATTAATATGTAATTTTCCGTTTCTTTAAAATAATCATTATTATTTCTTTTGTCACTACCGCTTTTAAAATTAACACATTTGAGCAAGAAGTATCTATATTTACAAAATTTGGAAATCTTGCCGATAAATGCTTAAAAATATTTTCCAATATAATGAGACAATTAGTAGAACATTTCGGTGGACTCAACTTGTTCGATAGTGACTTCAGTGGTTTCACATATTTGCAAACAAAGTTATTACTAACCCAATTAAGATTCCCTAAAGTATCGTTTATGAATATTCTGTTGAGAGACGTTAAAATGTATTAATATGTCCCTCTGGGATACGAGTTTATGATGATGAAAACTAGGAATTAGATTAGTCAGTTTGAAGTCAGTTCAGTATTAATGATTTTAAGAATAATGTTATGAAGTGCAGATAAGCATATTAATCTTTGGTAAGGAATAAACACTTCAAAAGTCCTCGAAAACGATGAGAACGTTTCATCGTGAAAATTTAATTGTTAGTTTAAATATTAAAACCGATGGAGCATCTGTGTTTCTGCATTAAATATTTTAATGTATTGTACGCTAGAGGAGAATAAAATGATTTCACTAAAGGATGTAAGCAAAAAACGGTCATGATATTTCAATCGGAGAAAAAAGTTACAGTTAAAACGTTTGTCTCTGTGCATATGTCATTATTTCCTCATTAAATCTTACGAGAATGTTTTATGTTGTTTTATACTCAAACTCCATTAAGGTCTTCCTAATTATCCCTTTGCCAGTTTGATGTGGATTTTAAATGTTTTAACGGATTTCTTTAACTAATCCTTTCCCTTTAACAAAAAAATCTTTGAAGTTTATAACATTTTAGATGTTAGGAATTGCAACAATGAATTTAATTAAGATCTCTATCAACCATAGTGTTATATTTGTTATTCAGTTCAAAAGTTTCATTTACCATAATATGAGCACTGAATTTAGTTTACAATATTGTGGGCTATAACTTAAATTAAACCCCAATAATGCATCAATTATTTAACGACAGATTGAGAAACTAAACCTAGGATAGGTAAGAAAGTAAATAACTCAATAAAATTCTCCAAACAATCTTATATGTACAAAATCGAATGCAGCATAATTATACCCTAATGTAGGGGTCAGCAACCTTTTTTACTAGGAGGGCATGTTTCAGAAACGCTGTCGAGAGAGCAGGTTGTTCAGTTCTCGATTTTTACGGTTTTACGATTTTTAATTTTTTTTACTAAAATTATTCATTACAACTACGAGCGTTTGTTGTTCAAATATTTAAAATTTAGATATTTAAACGGCGGGCACTTTAAAATTGTTTCGCGGGCACCACGTTGCCGATCCCTGCACTAATGAATATTATTAGTATAAGGGTGGAGCAAATGAAAGTTAGACTTTTGATTTTAATCTATAATGGTTTACTGGTTGAAATATGGAAAGTAATAGTGATACTTAAGCTACATATAGGCTACACATTGTCACCTTGTACTCGGTTCACTCAAGTGTCTCAGCGCTGACTAGATTTTGGATACCCCGAGCGATGAACGTTCTTGGTTGTCTGACTCTGAGGAACCAGTCTTGTACGATGTTCCGGACCTCTGCGTTGTTCGAAAACCGGAGGACTACCGATTAGACCCCGAAAGTCTTTTTTAGTGGATCAAAGATGGGGTAGTTTCTGGGTGACAGGGGTAGGTAGGGGAGAGGAATCGTAAAGGACCTGCAAGTAGAATCGCCGCAACAAATCTTGTTCACAGCATTCGATTCCATGGTGGTAAGGTTCAGGCTGTTCCCAATGAGGACAGAAAAGGTTCTGTGGCAATTCCGATTCTGTACGGATGTGCAACAAGTTAATGATGCCCAGCTGTAACACTGAATAGTTGTGTTAAAAACTTAATACTATTTACTAAAACACTATTAGCCCTTATCACTAGCTGGTTTTCTTTGCCAGGAGCTGAGCAGCAACTCAATGAAATCAACACACTCAGCCGGAGGAATGGTGATAAAATGGCTTTTTTCCCCCTCAGTGTGAAATTTTCCCATGACAACCATGTAATTATTCATGAATGAAAGTAATCAGTTTGGGAAACATCTTCTCTCTGTTCAGTGAGGAAAGCCTTTGACGACAACATTTTGAGTTGACTGGCAATTTTTCAATGAATTCAAACAGGCTTATTTCTTTTCCCTTTGTGACGGAAATTAGTTGGCTTTTCAAGTGTAGAGGGTGGTAGTCGTCCATGTTTTGATGTATTTTACACATTGCTTTGTCTTATGTAATTTTCTCTCAGTGTTCAGTATTCGCTTTGCTCTGAACCACCGATCAGGGAGCGGCCGTTGAATGGACGATATTTAGGGTAATGAATAAATATTAACCAGGATAAAAGATGGCTGTTTTTTTTTAGAGTCTGGTCATCTTTTTTTTTTCACTCTTGGCTTAGATCCATATTGAACCTTATTAGTGAGTTAGTAATATATCTACTGATATAAAATATTTTTACCGTAGACAAAATATTCTTTTTCCAGCAATCAGATGACAACAATTGAACTGCAATCGAAACACTAACTTTTGTGTGCACTTATTGACGTAACTGAAAAGTTGATAACTTGGTAACACAAGGATAGATTATTGTGAAAATTGTTTTAATATTTTTTATGTGTATTATTTATACCGTATTCTTACAACGTTTGTATTATTGTGATATACTGAATTACAGATGATAAAATTCAGTGTTTTAGCAGGAAATTAATATCTGCTTCTTTATAAGGCTTTTAAAATACCTCTTCATTTGAGCCGGAAAATATAACATAGATATTATCAGGATTTATTTTATAGAGTCCATATAATACTGTAACTTGGAAAGAAAATTTCTGCATTTTGTTTGATGTATTTACTTCGAATATCAATCAGATTCGTAATGATTTCCCCTGTTATATTTATGATGGTTCGGGAGATCATCAAGGGAAATAAATAACTTTAATATCTGAATCGTTACCAAAAGGCAGAAAAATGTATCATCCTGGATTTAAAACGAATCTTGAAACTAGAATTTTTCATCATCATCAATCATGAAATCGTTTTAAAATTGATTTTAAATTAGATCTAGCACATGCTGAATTTAAATAATAACTGCAAAGTGTTTGCTGCTAGCTTTGCTTTATAGCAAGAAACATACATTTACAACATGCATAGAGTTTATTTTTTTTTAGCATTGCTTACATGGATACGACTCTACGAGTTGGAAAATATTACTTAGATGAGAATGCTACGCTAAGTAACACAAAATAAGAACCATTTTAGTCTCCATGCAAATTTTTTAACTGTTTCCGACTGGTGTACACCTCGTTAATTAGAAGAGAATTAGTATATGGAAATGCAGTTCTGCCCTGCTGTTAAACGCTGCCCTGTTGAACGCTGTGAAATAGATAATTTCTTTCTAATAAATGACTCCTGTCTACTTTGTTCCTATGTTTACACTATGAATTAATAATTAGTCTAGGAGCAAATTTCGCTTTTTATTTAAACGTAACGGAGCGTAAATGAATCGGCAGTTTGAAGAAGGGAACAAGAGCCAAAAATAGTTAAATGTTTTTTTTTTTCGCCATACTGTTATTTACATATAGACGCTCTTTGTAAGCTGTAAAATACACTGGAATAGCGGGTGAATGTAAATAATCTTATATAAAAGTTTAGTGAAGAAAAATAATAAATAAGTTAGTTTTTTTTAAAGTTTTTTTAAAAATTTTTCCACAAAAACAGTTTTTGGATTCGTTTCCTTCTTCAAACTGCCGATTCAATTTAGCAAAAAGAATGACCTGTAATGGAATTTAGATTGGATTGCTACTGGAAACAAACTATACTCACTTAAACACCTACATACATTATCATTAACATTCTTTGTATATTCTTGGGGAATATATGATGTTTTCAAACTAGATATCTTGCTTACCGCATAGGTGCGTTGATACTTTTATGACATAACCTCGAGAAAATCTCTCTTAATAGTGAATCTCAGAAATGTCTGAAGATGTTAAGAACCATATAATATAATTTATACCATATAAATACCATATAAATTTGCAGTGTAAAGAGTGTCAAGTCCCAAATCGTAGTTTTGAGAATAACGAGATTGAAAAAAAAACGGCTTTTGTAAAGTCAGTTTTCTTAAGTTTAATTTTTAATTTTTTTATAAAGTAAATTTTTGCAATTTTATTTTTGTTGAGTAAAGAATGTTAAATCCTTGATTGGGACATAATCCCTGTAACACTAACATGTTTGTGTTTTATTTCACATACCCCAAATTTTCCCTGATCAATAAAATATTTAGGAGTTGAATTGGACTTAGATTTCTGTACCATTCAGTAGCCCATGATTTTTCAAACATGCCTGGTTTGATAGCTCATTTTAGCCCATTTTGGACTTAAATGAGTTATCAAAACAGGTATTAAATGAGTCATTAACAGCCTTTGCACAGCAAACACAGATTTTTTTTCGGTTTTGATAGCTCCCTCTTACCCATTTCACTAACAACCCTCCCTTGAACGTAAGGTAAATCCAGTTATTAAATATCTTGTCGAAATTGAAACTTTTCTATCTCCCCCTAGATTTGTTGACAGAGACTAACAAGGAAAGTAAAATAGTATAAGGAAGAGCCACTCAAAAGATAGAAAATTAGTAATTATCCCCTGAGAAGACAAAAAAAAATAGAGGACTGGTGTTGTCACAAGATACTTGAGAATTAAACAGTATTACTGGACTTTGGCAAGATGTGAGACTGCTTTCATATCATAGTTGTTACTTTGGGGTTTAATTCTGTACGTCAGAGGTAAACTATCATATGTGCAAAATTCCAGTTTTTCAGGAGAGCTTTTCACGACAGCTTTTAATGGTTTACCTCTCATCAGAACTTACATATGCGATGTTTATAAGTCCATATTTAACCCACCATCATATTTTGCATACATGACAGTTTTCCTCAAAGGAGCTTGGCTATAAAAAAGAGCTCCATCTAAAAGGAGTCACTTAAATAAAAATATCGAAAATGCAGAAAAAGCACTTATGAAAGTTTACCTCTGATGTACAGAATTAGACATCTAAACATGTTTAAAATTTTGGGCCTTTCTTGAATCACAGTTAAAATAATTTATGCTTACTCTGGTCCTAAAATCTACTCTTATCTCATAATACTTACTTCAACAATTTAGTTTGATACTTATATTATTTGTTACTAAACGGTTAAGAATGAGAGTGATAGATAATTATTTTTAATTTAAACAGTAGGAACTCGAATGGAACTCGATATGATTATTTAGACCATACATTATTAAACAAGAATATTTACTGAATGATCTTCTGTTATATATGGCTTTTTCCTAGCCCAAGTGAACAATTTTCATCAATAATAAGATTATTTACTTGGCTATAAAAAGAGTGAGTTACAGTTCCTTCTAATAAAAAACAGGAAAATGATAATTTTAGGCAAATTTAAATAACTGTAAACCTTTTCGTAGCTCATTAAAATAATAAAACACATCGTCAAAGGATAGCGGTTAAGCAGAATCGTTAAATTTTTCCCTTTAATAATTATTTTTTCACTCCCTTTTTAAAAAAATATTTTAATGAGATGAAATATATTTACCAAAGAACATTTCAAGGCATACACATTATTAATTTTTTCTAATAGGGCATAGTTTTCACTACATAGAAAACATCGAATATTTCCCTGAAACTGAGCCCAGCTGGATCAAAAGATAAATTGAAAGTAATTTAAAATGCAGATTCAACTCAATTCCCATACCGACATTTTTTTTAGGGAAATACACATAAAAGCTTGAAAAGTGGCATGTAGAGATTTGATCTGACGAAGTTCAAAAGGGAAAAATTCTCATAGGATTAAATTTCGACTGAGATACCTAGAGAGTGACGTGAGATTGTCGTTTAAAAGCGGGAAGTGATTAGTTGGTCGGTATTGGATGCGACAGACATATTCTGAAACACGATAATCACACTGTGACCTGAACTATAAAGCCAGTCCTGGATCGCCATCGATGCTAATTGAGGGACTCGGACGCTGGAAATGGAAGCTGAAAAACTAAAACCTATTAAATTCTATGTTATTGATAATTATCCTTTGACATCCAATACCACCGTTTTAAAGTAAGGCAAAGATTTTACACACTGTACACCGATCCCTCATCTACTCCTTTGTTGTTAAGGAATTCTCCTTTGAGAGCGAATGATGTCGTTTTGTTGGATGACAAAGAAATTACAGTCTACCAATCACTTGCGGTAAGCTCTTTCTTTTTTAAATCCCCAGTCACATGCTTTGAATGTTGATATCATTTACATTGCAATTTATTCTGTAATCACAGAAAATAACTGTGTGTTTCTTTGCTTCTAAATCCTTATTACTTAATGTATATATTCTTATTAAGAAGTTTATAGATTGTACTCTCATAAACGCATTTATAATTCTACAATCAGTTGCTTTTAAATTCTTTTTCTATAAAACCTCTAGTGATAATTTGTATATTACTATAGATTCCAATCGTTTAAATTCTTTATAATTAATTTTGTTTTCAGCAGTTTCTTTTAAACTCCATTAAAAATAAAGTTCCTCTTTTTAATACCAATTATTACATGGATTCTTTGTAGGTGAGCAAAGTTTCAAAATGGAATTCTTTCAATATTGTGAGAGGGTGATTTAAGACAAATGGTTTTCAGTTTGCGGAAGTTTTTCAATTTAAGTTGCATTTTTGAAGAGCTTTCTATTTAATTTGCTGTTTAAACTTTGTCATTTCTCAAGAACAGACAACATTTTAAAGATATAAAATAAAAAAATGTTGAAAATTGTTGAAAAAAAAATCAAATTTTAACAAACGAAAAATTGAGAATTTTCTGTTAGAATTTGTTTGGTTTGTTATAGATGGTCTGAGAGCTTTAGAGAGAGAGAAAGAGGAGAGAATGTGAGCAGAATTATCATCGTTATAAAACATGCCAGTTGTATACAAAAAGGAAATGTACTTCACTCATCTATCTACCTATCTATTAAAATATATAAAGAGAGAGTGCGGTTAGAAAGATAAAATAAATTAATAAAATTATTAAAATTAGAGGTCAGTCAATATGAAGCAAAATGTAAAATAAAAAAGAAGTAACTACCCAACAAACACAAGACTGACGGCAACTTGACGGGCCGGTTCTGGAGGCGCCGGTAGAACGATAGGCTCGGGGAAAATGATCCGTACCGTTGCCGGGTGATTTACGAATCTCCGACGGGGAATCCCGTATTGTGTACCCTTTTGAGGGCCGGTGATGGTTGGATGGGAATCGACCCGAAACCGCTTTCCCTCTAACGTCCTGGAATCGATAGTCCGATTCGTAACCACAAGTAACAGAAATCTGCATCAGAATTATGGATTTGAAAGGGAAGGCGAAGATTACATTAAACAGACTTTTCATAAATATTTATTTCGCTTTTGTGAAACTTGTTTTGCACGAAAAATTCACATAATTTTCCTTGTATGAAAAGATTGTATTATATCAGAAGTATACGGCTGACATAATATAATCTTTCGGTTATACTATGTGATATATGCATAATATATATCATCTATATATTTAATTTGCTAAGCCGACTTTTTGGGTAGTCCGTGAGAGAAAACTACTGCATCAATTTACTTCATTTTGGTCTTAAACGAAAGACTGTAATCTGTAGATTTGTTAAATTTGGTTTTTGTGACAGCAATTTCTATTAATTAGCGGTAATTTACAATTTACAATTGATTTTTACGCATGCTCAGTGGCATGTTTAAATCTGTCTTTAGAAACTCACTGTTTCCGCGCACGCTCAGTGACATGTTTTAATGATAAACACGTTTATTCCGAGAAGTCTCTCTAGATCTATCTCTGCTTTATTTATATTTATAATAATTATATTTGTGAAATACAACAGTAAACCTCATGGAAATTGTTTATTTCATGCTGTTTAATTAGCGATAATTTACAATTAAAAAAAATTGCTTTCTGCACATGCTCAGTGACATTTTTAAATCTGTCTTTAGATACTCACTAAGCACGAATCCACTTAATCACAATTTGTTTCTGCGCATTATTATGATTTTCAACATTTGACAATGATGTGTTGAATATAATTTGTGTATTAGTACATTCATTTACTAACTAGCCGTCATGTTTTGACAGACATCAACTATTGTTAGATTATATTAATTTATTTTTGGCTTTTATATAGAAATGAAATAAACATCCACTTACAAATGGATAATTTTTTCGATCAAGAGTTTATGCACAAGAGAGCAAAGAGCAGTACCTGCCTAAATTTGTTTTTCATTTTGATTAAGACTGACTTTTCGGCAGACTCTCTTGGATGCCAAATCGGGTATCTATCGGGGCTTCATTTCAAACCCTGGTTCTCTTCGATTTACCTGGCAACCCTACCAGGAGATGTTTATCGCCAATATCAATTTCGGTAGGCGCTTCATTTCCTTTTTCGGTAGACCACTGGGTTACACTTATTTGGACTACACTTATTTTTCGGTGATGGTGTTCGTGGCGCTGCACTTGGAGTCATTTTTTTACATAAAAATGACCATTTTCGTTTATTTTCAGCGCTTTTTTTTTTTCTTTTTTTTTTTGGGGGGGGGGGGTAAGTGTACTGATTTTGCAATGAATAACACTACCGTTTTTATTTATTAGAATATAGATATATCCATAGCATAAAATAAAATACTTCGAGCTTCGAGTGACAGTTCTCTTTTAAACGAAATTGAGTCCGAATGCATTTTAATAAGTGTTTAACAGATTAAACACTAAAAACATATCATACCTTTTTATACCTCTATTCCAGTGGTGGCCAAACTTTTGATCACTACGGGCGACCTTTAATTTAAATTATAGGCTGAGGTCTACCAACATCGTATGTGTTGAGTGATCATAAGAAAATTAGTAATTTAAAGCCAAAAATTAGTTTAAATTTAAAATAATAATAAATATTACTAATTATATTCAATATCAAGTTATTTTAATAAGAGATAAAAGGTTTTCTTCTTAAAAAGTAATTAGTTTATAAATAAAACAATATGCTTTTATTTTCTTATTAATGCGAACAATATTATTGTAAATTAATCTTAACTATTATTTTTATTTCATATTAGAGGACGCGCTGGAAACATGACATTGCATATTTTCGGCAAGCTTTTCATACTGCGGTTCCTATGTACTTATAGCTATTCGTAAACATACTACCAAATGGTAATCTGTTAAACGGGAGCGATGTTTTGTTTTGATTGCATTCATGGTAGAAAGTACACCGTACGTCAGTGTGTAATAGTAGTTCCCCGAAATCAGATTCACGTTCCTCTAGCAATGCTCTGAATCTGCGTCTTTGCAAACTTCTTCCACGAATAGAATTAACTATTTAAAATGCGAAATTCATCACATCTGAATTCAATATTTTTGAGCACAATGCCTGCTGTTGGATAATGCAATGGTAGTTTGTTAGACTTGGAATATCAGCATCACTTTTACAAAGAGTAATAAATCCATTTTGATTCCCAACCAATTATATATCAGGCAGGCGGGCGACTGGGAATAGTTACGCGGTCTACCAGTCGACCGCGGTCGTCCCTTTGGCCACCCCTGCTCTATACAGTCAAAATATTGTTATTAAAATATTGATTTACATTGAATTATATTCGTCATTTTTAACAGTATTTATTCGCATACTTTATACCTAGTGATGTATAGAACAATATAGAATGATTCGAGGAAATAAAATAAAAATATTGTTGACTGCAAATAAATTTCACATAGCTGACCAACGTAGATGTAAAGTTCTAACACCCATTGATATGAACCGTATTCATATTTTCCGAAAACGCTTCATAAAAAAAAAAAAAATGTCATCAGAGATTAAATTAGAAAGTGTGTGTTTGTACGTATGTAAATGTTGAGAGTATTTTAGTAGCTTTTAATGTGCTAGTAAATAGATAGTGTACTAATTATTTTCTTCATACAAGTATTCTGCGTATATCTTGTTTGTGATGCAAGTCTTCACCTTCACAGCTGCACTTGTTTAATGAAAATAAAAATGCTTTTTAGGATAATTTCATGTTTCAGTTTGAATAACAATTTTGCAGTCATATAATATTTTCTAAATTATTTAAAGTTAGAAGAAAAAAAAATATTTTTCTCGTTGTTGATTATTTTTCATAAACAGATAAAAACATTCAGATTCAGATCAATATTTTATTTTTTTCAAAAAAATTACTAATAGCTTCGCAGAGGTAAAATTTAAATACAACCTGTTCCATTCAATCATGACTGGTAAACAAGAAATGCACTTTCTTTTTCGTGCCAAACATCGGCATCTATTTAGTGCTTAGTTCTAATGTATCACTGTCACCGAGTACAATGAGGTAGGATACTTAGTAGGGATACTTTTTTTCGTATTTACGAAATACATGCAAATAAATGCGAAAATATTTTTTTACTACTTTTAGGCGAAAATTCGGGAATAAAAGGCTTTTAAGCGATATTAGTTAATAATAGTAATAATTTATTGAGATAATTACTCAACTAAGACCATCCACGGTCTTTAACGGAGAGACCTCACTGTCCGTCGGATTTGATCCGAATTTCACCCGGGCAGTTTGCTCGTATACTGGAATCGAACTTAAAATTCTAACAGTAAAATCAACCGAACAGCATGCTTTCTCGACAAACTGTTCTGTTTGTCATAAGTTCGCTATCCACTCAGGGTCAGATTCTTTGTTCTGGAATGTTAAAACGGAGCAAGCAACTCTTTCTGAGAAGTCGTTTTCTTTCTTCCCTCCCCCCCCTCTTGTGAGGACACTGTTTGCAGGTGGCAAGAGGAAAGAGAGAGAGCTTTTCTCAGAAGAGTGGGGAATAATTTCTTCCCCCTCATCTAAAAACAGATGGGGAATGCTCGAATGCTGTCCCTCGCTCGACAGTACGTCAGGGGCAAAGGTTGAAAAATTTGTCTAACTGAAAGTAAAAATGAAAACATGACCGCGAAACCTCATCCTAAAACTGTTCGAACGCAGGTAAATATCGAGAAAGGGAAATCTCTGATCCCCCCCCAAAAAAAATCCGCCGCTTCAAAGATCCATTGCATCGAAACTAGGAATGTATTCTGGCACTGTAAGTAAAATCATTCATAATGATTCGAAGTTAAAAAATATGCTTAAAACTAAAGTTCATCTGCTTTTGGCAAAGCATATTGCTGAAAGGAAAACAAATTGTAGAAAATTATATGTAAAACACTTAGCTGCTGAAAAATGGAAATTTGTGGTAACACTCGATGTGGCATGGGCATATTTAAGTGACAGTAATAAAAAAAGATCAATTTTACTTTGCTCAACTGACGGAAATGACCGTACGAAATGACTTTGTCAGTGTACAGAAAAGTTCCGAAAGGGATTCTTGATAGTTGCACGATTTTGTTACAACGGCAAATTAAAAATCAAAAAAGTCTCACGTAAAGCCAAAATTAATTCACTCTACTATCAGCAGAATATTTTAGAACCAATTTTTGAAGAAGAAATTTCAGCCTTATATAGAAAGGAAATTGATAAAGTTGCGTTTCATATGATCAAAGCCTCAAGTCACACGTCTAAATCAACTGTCGCTTATTTAGTAAAGAAAGAATCAGAACCAGGAATAAAGTGTATCCCATTTAATGAAATACCTGTAAAATAACCTGACGCTTCTCCAATGGACTTTTACGATTTCGGTTTATTAAAACAAAACTTACAAAACGGCATCCAAGAACACTGAACGGACTTTGGAAAACGGTCCAAGAGGAATGGAGTGAAATTGACATGACAATATTAAGAAAAAGTTTACTTTCATGGAAAATTCGAGCTAGAACTATTGTAAAGAACCATGGCTATCAGATAGAAGCAAATCGCCGAAAAAAAATAAGACATTTATACATAAAAATTAAATTTCAAAATCGTTTCCATAAAGTGCGAACGACCTTCTGTACATCTAAACACCTAATATCAATACAACATTTTGATACCAACATCTTGACTTAAAAAAGAAAAATTGCGAAATCACTGATAAAAAATAAACATGTAAAGAAAAGAACGTAATTTGTTTTTTTAATGATTTTTTTCTTGAAACGGTCGCAAATGTGCTTAATATATATTAAGAACAATGATGCTACAATTTACACTGGCAGATAATTTAGAAAATTTTGATAGATAGATGTTTACATCTTTGGTAGTCATTAATTTCCTTTTCACGTAAATATTTCCTCTCTTCCTATTTATTTCAGGCATTCTGTAGTTTCCCTTGCTATCTATAGCAAGTCCCCAGTACACATGTATTCATTCCACAATGAGAAAATTTAATTCTAAGTTTCTTAAAAATTATTAGGCCAGTGGCATCCATTAAATCGTTTCAAGGGGTTCAGAGAGCCATCCATTAAAAGCTTTCAACGAGAAGTTACAAGAAATTTCAAAGCCTCAGGAAAAAAAAATCTTTATAATTTTTTATTTACTTAATCTTTATCTAATATGTATTTTTAACGCTTTAAGCTGATCGTCTACATACAATGATTTTTTTCCCGCAAGAAAAGTAGTATTTCACATTATTGAAATTCTGAAACATGGCTAATTTAGTCTATAAAATTGATTTAACTTTTCGTGTATTTTAAGCCGTAGCTGAAAATACTTTGATGCAAGCTGAAAAATCAGACTCTAAGTATTTGTTTTAAAGCATAAACATTTTGATCACAAGAAAGCTGAAAGTTAAAAAAAAATATTTCCAGAAAATAAAAATAAAAATTAATAAAAGAAAAGTGTCTACGGACCCAAAAAGACTTTTATTCCAGAAGAGTTTTTTTCAGTCCCAGCCCCCAAAAATACTGTTTTAAATTTTTCGATGTCCGTGTAAATTGCTACACATATAAATATAAGTTCAGCGATCTAGGGACAAAATACGTTTGACGAGCGTGCGATCATGACGTACACAGATTGGCGATTTTCCGTCTTGGCGAAACTTTGGCGCACGTTATTTATACCAATTATATTTCGACACAGTTGCTCAGTTCTCTACTTCGAGGTTGGACATTTGCGGCCATGCCGGGACTTAGAAGTGAACACCTCCGTAGTATGAAATTCGTGGAGGGGGAGAAATCTTTTTCATTTTTTCATTGATCCTTTCCCACTTCTACTCACAGAATGTATGGGCGTCTCTTTGAGACAGCTGTCGGTTGAGCAGGACTTGTGATTCTCTTTTACGGCGGGGTCAATTGGACTCGGTGTATGCTTTCCTACACCAGGGAGATTAGAAACACCACATCTGATATCTCTCCGCTGCTCGACTGTGACATTTTTTTAAATATACCATCATTGGACAATGACCGAAAGGTATGTTTAATTTTCAGTATTATCATATTCAGCAATATGATAAGACTGTAGGATGACAGAATATTATTATTTTTTACTTCCAAAGAATAAACTTATCAAGACCTATTTCAAGATGTCTCAGAAAAAATATTTCTTGAACAGCTAAGATTTAACAACATATCACTCTTTGATATGCAAAACAATGAAATATTTTTTTCACTTGTCAACTTCTAAAAAAAAAGACTGAATAAAATTCATAAAACATTGAACTACAATAAATTTTAATTTTTAATCATTTTCAAATAAATTATAACATCGGGTAATTCCTGATTTTCAGGAATTATTCTGAATAAAAATTTTAGGTGATAGCAGAGATTAATATTTACTATTACCTGAAAATACACGAGAAAAGGGGAGCAGTTAAAAATATCAATACTAGTTATACATGGAGAGCCAGAAAAAAAAATAAAGTGAAAGGGTAGATATCAGATCATATTATATATAAAGGTTAAAAACAATCTCATTAATAAAAATAAAAAGCATGTGAAAGGAAGGGTTCTACGAAAAACTTTGAAAATCTGCCGGTATTCCGATTCCGGCTCACTACTGGCGAGTTGCCCTGATTCACGGCGCTTTGCTGGCTGCGATATGGGTACTTGACGGCCTGTCGACACCAATTATTGCTCCCGTAACCGGCCCGTCAACCTCCGGTTACCCGACAGCTGTCTGTCCACATTGATGGCTTCGTCGCGGCTGCTTAACGGTTCGCAGTCGGATGAACGATGGCTCGAATCCTACCGGAAGTGGCCCAGCACTCGACGGGGTAGTCGCGGGCGAGAGGACACGACCGTGACGGAAACGATACTGACCTAATGCACCGGCCCGGCAGTGGGGAAATCGGCTGGCCGGAACCTTCCGACCCCGGCCCGATGCCTCTGTGTTTGTTGGGTATTGAATTTTCAGTTTTACCTTTTTTAAATGATATGATTATACTCACACGCACACACGTACAGAAAGAACTAATTAATTATTTTTTTATTGCAGAGGCCCTTGTCTTAAGACATTCACCTTTTGTAATTCACTGAAGTCTTTCTAGCTACTTTATTATGGGAGTAATGTGACAGTGAAAGTATGGCTTAAGTATATAAATAATAATGATTTTGAATTAATTGATTATAGTTTGAATGATTTATGATTAATGATGGATCAAGATGTGGTTAGTACATATCATGTATTAAATTATAATTGCGTTCTGATCATGGGCGGATCCAGCCGATTTCCAGGGGGGGGGGCTGTCTTCCCCCAGGGGGGAAGGGGAGGTTATGGAATATCCCCTGCTCAGCGGAGGGACCTAGGGGCCTCCCCCAGAATTTTTTTTAAATATACAGAGCTTGAAAACTTCTTAGGCTATTTTAAGTGCCTCAAAAGCACCTTAAAATATTATTTTAAACCAAGAAATTTACATTCTCTCCCAATGTAACATGAAAACCATGGCATTTTATTCAAATACGATACATTTGGATTTTTATTTTAATTAATAAACATCTTGGTACAGATTTATAACATATTGGTACATTTTTCATAATGTTATTGTTATGTAAATAATTTCAGACCTAATTAACTTAAATGTTACAAAATTGTCTCAAATCTTAAACTGTTGAGAACAAAGGATCATATCGGGCTATATTACGTAAAGACAATATTTATAAATCTAATTCAACCCATTAAAAACTTTTAATATGTTATATTTAATAAAGTAAAATACATTTCTCCCTTTATCCAAGCAGTGATAATTTAACATATAAAAGAAACTGATATTTGGACAATTTTATGTAGGTTTGAGGTGACAAAAACAAGTTTTGGCCCAAACAACAAAGTCCAACTTCCTTTTCTTCATTTTAGCAAACCTATCAACGACTTTTTTTTGCATCAACTTTGTCCGCAATTCCTCTGTGAATGTTTACCAGTGCTAATGCTACAAGTCTATCCTCTCTCATGGTTCTCATCGAGTCCTTCAACCTTCGAAGGTTTGAAAAGGACCTCTCGGCAGTAGCTGTGCTAACCGGCAGAGTTGCAAAAATCTTCATCAATTCGTGTATTGCAGGATAAACCTCTTTGTCACTCTTGATGAGAGTTTCAATGCCTATTTCTGGAATTTCTTCATTTTTTGTCTTTGGTTGCTGATTTAACCATTTGTTTTGCCACAGGGAAGCTTCATTGCTAAAAACAGCTCCACTATGACTTGAAATGTTCCCCACAAACTGAAATCTAGAAAACAAGACCTTAGCTGATTCTCTTAGGTTTGTTGGGGACATTTTAACAACCGAAGTAGGTATCAGGATTGATGGTTCAGGGAGTTTCAAAATGTCATTTTTGGAATCTATCTTTGATATCTTGAAGTATCCTGTCTAATATAGGAATGTAAATTGTTACTCTGTAGAATTTCTCAAGCACGACAATGTTGGGGTTGGTTCGGTTTTTTTTGCCTTTGAGCAATACGAGGCAAAGACACCTCCGTACCCATATCTTCAGCTAAACCTGTTGCTAAAAGATATACATTATGGAAAAACTCTTCACACTCTGATCTTCTCTGTTCCAAGGTAGAACAAGTAGATTGAAAAGCTTCACTGGCTTCTTTTTGGTCAATGCTCTTTTATTGGAATAGCCGGCTAAGAGGAAGAGTGATAGCTAATATGTCTGCTAGAGACGCTATGGAAACTATGAAAGAACTAGTGCTTAAATTATTTAAAAGAAACAGTGCTTTGGTAGCTTCTTTCCAAGTACTTACAATTTCAAGCACTTCATGAATTTTTGGACGGCTTGAACAAAACAAATGAATACTGTCGTGGCGTTCCACCCATCTTGTTTGGCAGAGCCCTATAAGCTATCTGCCTAATTTTTGTTTTAAGACAGAGTTACTATTTAGGCTTTCTGTAAAAAAAAAGAAATAACTGTTTTTATGGTGTCGACTGCACTTCTGACCTCTTGAATCTTAGGGGCCTTTGTCAGTGTCAAATTCAAAGCATGGTTTAAGCACGGGCAATGGGTGGCGTTGACAGCACAACGTTTCACAGCATTTACCTCAGACACCATACTACTACATCCATCAGTGGCTATTCCTACACAGTTTTCTGGGTACAAATTATTTTTTTAATTAATCCAAGCACAGTACTTCCTATCACTTCACCAGTCAAGGAGGGTTTACTTAAATAAGTTAAGTCTTCTTCTTGTGGAAAAACTTCAACGGGTTTTCTAGAATCCACAAAGTCCAGGAAATCTTCATAAACATTTCCTTCGTAGCAGTAGCATGTGGAAAATGTCAGTTGTGAATCATGAACAGCATCTGTTGTTTCATCAGATAATATGCTATAGTATTTTGTAGTTTTGATTCGTTCCAGTATGACATTTCGGACTTCAGTTCCGCAACAGTTGATTAATTCATTTTGAATTGTTTTACTAGAGTACATTGCATTAGCGCATGCTGACTGGAGGTGTTTGCTGAGATTCTCATCTCCTGATTCGATACGATAACGCACCAGTTGTCTGAAATTTCCTTCGTTTTGGGTTTGAATTTCTTTATTACGCGACCCGTTATTCAATAACCACAAGTCAACACACACTGAACCTGTCTTTGTGTCACTCACGCTGTGCGACTGCAGGATCTTGGCGCGACTGGTGATGGGGCGCGGCGTCGCGTATCTATTTTTGTACACTAGACTTGACCTTCAAGCGAAATGCACTGCACTGGCGCACTTCTAATCGACAAGCACGTTTAAACTTCACGTTTCTTTCTACAAAAGTTGGCACTAGCGCTACATATTATTTGTTACTTTATTTTCTTTGCTTCTTGTAATCTTGAGTTCTTTCTCTAAATTAAAAAAACATGACCTAAAGGGGGGACTGCAGCCCCTCAGCCCTCCCCTGGATCCTCCCCTGGTTCTGATCCTAATAGACAAGAACTACTCTGGTTTAAAATGAAAAACCGATTCATTAAATTGACACACAACATAGCTGATACAATAAATGTCATTAAACATTCTATACTCATCTCAAGTTATCATTACTTATTACAACATATTTCTTCAACCTTAAGTACTCATTAGCATCAATTCAAATTCACACTATATTCCTATTAAAATAACTAATATTTACTTATATTCAATTCATCACATTATACCAACTAACTCGCCTTTACGAATTATCAATTAGTAACCCGCAAATTTATATTATGAGATTACTGATCAACGCGCGCTCTATATTTTTAAGTTATTAATGATTACGTTAATCTGAAGCAATGATTTTACATGGAACGGAAAAGGACAATACCTCCACTGCTGATCGTTGATTGATACTCGGATGTATATATCTGGCAGGTGATGCTGACTCTTTCAACATTGGTCATCTAAGCATCGGGCTCTTGCTTCATCCGGGTCTTTCTCCTAGTGGCCGGGCGCTGGATGTGGGGCTCACTGCTGGTCGTTGCTTATCTTACGGTTGTAGCTCTGTCATCTAGGCATCGGGCGCACTGCATCGTAATAACTTTCTCATCATAGACGCTGGGGGGGGGGGGGGGGCTCGCCGATTACTTGTAGCTCTTAGCGATTATCTTGGCTCACTGCTGGTCATAGATTATTGCACGGTTGTAGCTCTCTGTCATCTAGGCATCGGGCGCACTGCATCGCAATAACTTTCTCATCATAGACTCTGGGCGGTCTCTCCGATTACTTGTTGCTCTTAGTGATTAGCTTTTAACATCGGTTACTCTCTTCCTTTTTTCTATCTGCAACTATCTGGCTAAAAATCAAAATCTCTGAGTGCCCTCTCTTGCTTTTCTTTCTTCATATTCGTTTTCATATTCATTTGTTAGCCACGCCTTATCCGCTTTCATTCGTCACATATTTTTCTTATTATTCCTACTATTGGTTGATGGGCTGGTCCTTCTGATTTCTCGCTAACCAATCTCATTGTGGGCGTTCTCTATTCCTAACCGTCATTTTTCTTTTCATGGATGGCTACCCTCCTCTTCTTGGGAGGTCCTTTTTTATTACCCTCACTAAATTTTGCATCCATTCCTTGCAACACTTTTATATCTTCTGTTATTTTATTCCCTCTTCTCTGCCTCTTTACTCCCTTTTACGTTCTAAGCTCCCTTTCCATCGATTCGGTTATTGCCTAAAATTGATCTCCACTATTCTTTACTATCATATCTTCCAATTAACTTGCCTTCTATACCTGTTTCTGTGTGCGCTTTCACGATGTCGCGAAACTCTGCGATAAGCCCCATTTAAGTGAACTAGAATTACTCCCTAAGAGAGGACAACATGGTAACGACCAATCCGTATTCAGGATTAGGAATCAAGCCCACTGCGTAGAAGTTCACGGCGATAACCACTATATCACGTGGGCAGCAAGAACTAGTTAATTGCCCTTAGTATATTTTTGGATTTTTTTATGCACTGCAAAAGTGTACTTATGCACTATTTAAGCCCTACTAAAGTGTACATAAGCACTACTGCACTACTAAAGTGTAGGGCACTTATGCACAACAATTCTATTGTGCAAGTGCGTCTCATGCACTACAAAAGTGTAGAACTTTTTATAGTGCATAAAACGTCAAAATCAGAAAACTAATATCTCTTTAAATTTAAACATTAGAAATTTAACTTTAAAGAAATAAAAAAAAACTTTTATAGTGTGAAATCATTGTATTTTCTGTTGACAGCTGCATAACTATTTTTTTTATTTTGTGGATATAATTCACTTACTGTTAGTATGTTTTATATTTAATCATCATGTATATAATAATGTGTGCTTTATTAATACAAATGCTAATTTTGATTTGATAGCTGAACTGAGTTAATACTGAGTGTTTCTTCTCAAGATGTTTAACATAATTGAAGCGTAGGGGAAAATATTAACATTGAGATGATTTTAAAAACACCATAAATAATCACAAAACAAAATCTTTTTTTAAAAAAGATGAAAAACCTATTTAAATCATATTTGAGTAGTTTTAAAGGCATCGGCCATCTAAAGTTTTCCAAATACTGAAAAATGAACTAAAACCACTTTCTATATACGCCATACAGCTCCGAATAATACAGTCAGCTATAGACACATTCAAAGAGTCCAGTCAGTCAATTACAATTCACTTTCAAGAAAGTCCCTGACCAGGTAATTCAACCCGTGTGGGAATGACTTGTCCAGAGCGGGATCTGTTCTTTACTTGTCCAGTAATCGTTTAGTGGTGTGGCAGGGAGATTGATTAATATGAGAGAGAAAGTTTCCAAAATATTTAAAGAATTTGTAAGGGAAAAATACTCCAGAACTTTTTGTTTCATTTAATAAGTCACGGAATTCAGAGAGATAACCAACTTTCCCCAAAACGATGCATAGAAAAGAAAATTTATTTATTTACCTTCAAACCTACATTTAAAGAACTTTGAACCTTTGAAACTTTCCAAAGAAAACACCAGACAATACTAAAGACAGAAAATTGTTGACTGTTTTTGTATATTATCAATGGGGCTGCTACAGAACTGATGGCAGAGATTTTATATCGGGTTTATATTTCGTAACCTTGAGAGATATGAATGCACTACTACTTTAATCTGTCAGGCTACTCCTGTTACGAAACTTGACAAAGTTCATCAAATATTCACAAGCATATGTAGACGAAAATATGGATAGTAATGCTGCTGTAGGGTTTTTAAACAGACATAATTTTGTGGAATAGCATTCCAAGTCCTTAATACTTCGTTTTTCCCATTTTTCTCTGCTACTTCTGTCTAATCGTTCCTTTTTAATATTTTTCGAATCAACTCCAAGGTCAACAAATTTCTGCTTCCAAACTGAGCTACTCTAAAATTCAATCAACTGCATTTCTAAATCAGCCATGTCTATCCATGAAAACATTTGCGAGTTTAGTTCATCCAGTTTGATACTGCCTTGTAAGCTAATGAAATTTGCCTTCTCTTTCAGTTTTCTGAATTTAGCAAAGCTTGTAATGAACTGCCCAACAGTTGACTCAATGACGTTTACAAACAGCTTGTGAAGACATTGGTGCTCTGTTCTGTCATCTTTTGGGCGATCATTGAGGTACCTCTTTAGGTTTGGGAGGTATCTAAATCTCCCATTATCTACATCCCTCTTAAAAACTTTCAGTTTCATTTCAAAAGCTTTTATGTAACTAGACATAACATCAAGTGTTTTATCAGAGTCCCGTAACTTAATATTCAATTATTTAAAAATACACAAACATCTGCAAAAAACATCACTTTACAAACCCACATGATGTCAAACAATTCTTGGTAAGACACTTGTTGGTTATTCAAAAAAAGCTTAATCTTATCTAAGTATTCAAAAAATCGTTTCTGAACCAAACCTCGGCTAAGCCAACGAACATTGTTGTACATTTTTAGTCCTTTATTTAAGGAATCTACCTCATTCTGGAATCTAGCTCAATCAGTAGAATTTGAAATTGTCTTTTATTTAAAGCCGAAGCAGAAATGCAATTAAAAATCTTGGTAACTGGACAATCTATTCCTGAAGTTCCTTTAGGCCGGCTTTTGCACTTAAAGCATTCTCATGCATGTTGCAATGAAAACCTATTAGTGGAGGACCAACACCTTTTGAAAACAGATTTACAAATCCTGCCCTCATACCAGTCATACTAGGGACGCTATCTGTTGTGGCGGATACTACTTTTGAAATGTCAATTTTGTCGAGTAGATAATTTGTTCACAACTTCTTTACACATTTTAGCCCCGGTAGTACGCTCAGGTATTATTACAAGATCAACCACGTTTCAATTAGCCTCTGTCGGCTGTTTCAGCCGATAGGTGCTAAGTGAAAATAAATTTGGCAAGGACTCGTTTGTCGTGCTAGAAACAAGTCATCGACGTGCCAAGTTTGGCACGGGTGCTAAGGGTTGCCCACCCCTGCTCTAGATTTATTTTTTTCTCCTTTCAAAGATCTTCAACTAATTGCACATATTCTTTGCTCTCATAAAAGTATTCGCTGGTGTTTAAGTAATTTCAACTAAACAGTATATGTGAAATACATTATTTGTGTGTCTTCAAATACGCAACATGCAAGCATCAAAACAAAGTACTGAAGTTTTGTAACTCTCACCACACCATACTCTTTGATCAAGACCAGAAAAAGTGATTTATTGGTACAAGATATATAGTTCAAACGCATAAGGGAGAAACTTTAAATTGAAATTTATAACTGGTGTGATACATGCATCAAAAATATATCTATTTAATAAACGTTTAAAAAATGATATACCCTTTGAAGGTAAGTAATTGAGTTTTAATTTTTTGGACCACCGTCAATTTAACTAATTAACAGCATGAGTCGTTTGAATAATCACGGAAAAGACATATATTTTCGTCTTTGAGATGTCGTTGGCAAGAGAAGCTTTCGTTCATTATTTACTTCTTCACGTGACTTTAAAGATTATCACCAGGGAAAGTTACTTTACTTACTTGCCATTAAACTGAAAATTTAGTCCCAAGAGACAATAATGAGGGGTAATTAGAATTAACTATGTTTCTCGAAGAATGAATTTGCTTTAACTCCGTTTATAACCAATTAAGAGTAATGAGAATGAATATTCTTAGACTCTTTAAAAGATATTTTTATAACTCAAGTCAGTGTTAGTGCGTACTGAAAATATTTCGAAGTTTAATTCAAATTCCCCACTTAAGTACTAAAGACTTAACATATTAACTAGTTGCATGACATTTAGATACAATAGATGTAAAAAAATCCTTTGGGTTCAACAAGTCTTTGCATAAATCTCTTTTTATTTTAGATTTGTTTCGAAGAATTATTTTTGAAAATTTCATAAATTTTTTTTTCAATATGCGTGATACAATTGAAATTGTAAAGTGCAAAAAAATATATAATATACACATTTAAGTTTATAATTAAGGTATATGGTTCATAATGCCAGTTATATGCTAATCGTCAATTTGGTTAAATAGCCGTACTCCCTCTTTATAAGTTTCAACAATTGAAATGACTATTTTGCAAACTAGGAGCAACTAAGCTGACAGCTGATCCTTCTTGTGGTTTATTGAAAGAGCACTATGCTGACCGTAAGCTTATTTCCTGCATAATTACTCAAACTCGTTCAACATAGTTTTATTGTTGCTTTACCTGCCCACACTTGGATACTAAAATTGAGTTACGGTGGGGATAGGATTAAAGAAAAGCTTTGTAAATACGGGCCAAGGTAAACCTACGCAGTACTTCTTTATATAATTAACATAGAAAAACATTCATTTCTTTACATTTGAACTAAATGAAAATGATCATCGAGAATACAATAGATTAATCAATCTCCGCCTAAAGAAAACACAATTTCCTGCTCTTTTGGGAAGAAGAAAATAACTGATTAATACAGTTGTCGATGTTTATATTACATTAAAATGACAAAAGCATAAAGTTTATAGAAATGCAGTCGCAAGAAATAATTACTGATTTATTTGAAAACTATTCAAATTGTACTGAAATTTTTATTTTTGGATGAAAACCTTCAGATGAAAAGTTTAGACAGTAATAGACTCTTGAGCTAGGCTTACAGAAATATCCCATAAATATTTCATATTTTTTCTTTTGCGACTATATTATTCTGTACTGTTATTTTATTTAGCAAGGGGAAAGGCAAATTTAGTTTTCAATATATCTAAGATACATAATTTCAATAAAAACAGAAAATATTGATATCGATTGGTAACTTTTCCAATTCCATGATGTTAAAAATGTTTGCTAGGGGAAAAAGCTAGCACATCTATAGGAAATAGTTAAAAATCAAATGACGTTTTAAAGAATATAAAATTGCAAGAGTACAAAATTTCAAATTACTGTTTAAAGTTTTCTATGAAATATATATTTCTTGCAAGAAATTCCGGATTTTGTCTTGTTAAAATTTGTCTTTGAGGATCCTGTTGGGGAAAAAAATTATTGTATTTTAAATAAAATCAAATATTTATTCGATTACATGAAAATATTATACACGGAATTTTATTTGTATTGGTTCCAGTGTTGGAGATAGAGTCTCAGACAGGGGCAAGATAATTTTATCGCATGAATATGATTCGCTTGTGTTGCATATTTGTTCCCGACAACAATGGGATATAAAAAACTATTTTCTGAAAGTTGATAAAACCTGTCATGATGCAGCCCTCTACGCGTTTAAGTATTTTTAGACTATATGTTATAGAGTGTTTACGAAAGGATATATATGGCTACAGACAACTGATGCTTTACGTGAGCTGGAGGAAAAAAATCTAGGTATGGAAAATCTATTTTAGGAAAAAAAACAAATTTTTAATTTCTACAAGAATGTAAAATCATACTCAGAATATACATCATTACTTCTGATCCTTTATTCAGCCACGAAAATTAAAAATTGATTTTTTTTCTGTCTCATAAATACTGGTGTTTGAAATAATTAAAAGACACCTTAAAAAATGAAAGGAAACGTGCTGGAATATTACATGAACTTGAACTAAGACTTACAAAGTTATTTAAGATGTCAATGTGAGTTGTGTTGCAGTTTCACGATAACTTTGTCTAGCATGATGACGTTTTTAGAGATCAACAGATGCCGGTTAGCCCTAGAGTGATTATGACCACTTCGACAACAAGCATTTTCTGTGCTATGAATTCTCTTCCGTGTCCCTACCCTCATTATCTCTAAAATATTTAAGTCTCTGGAGACTTTCCAATAACTGGTAGTTAGCTATTAAATCTTCATTGATTGTATCAACCTAAATGATGTGTTTGAGTTATATTCATTTATTGTGATGAAGCGCTTTCGATTTGAAAGAAAAATTAAAATTTTTAGAGAGATAAAGTGATCGAAGGCTGTTTTCATCACATTTCGGTTAGAATGCTAGGAAGCCGCCTTTGATTAGAGGACGGAACAGTAGTCTGTACGCTTAGCCAATTTAAAAGCGGCGGTGCGCGATAGGGGGTAGGTGATTCCAGACGCAGATAAGGAGATGGCACCAGGGTTTGACATTAAAGTAAAATACCCTATTGTAAAGGATTTATTGGGCCTGTAGACCGCAAAACACGTGGACTGGACTTTGGGTGGTCTCTGTATGACGTAATTAAGACGTGCATGGGTTATGGGATTATCCAATCCGAGAAATGAAAATGGAGGCTAAGTGGTGGATTTTTGAAAGCTTTCCTGAATGGATTAGGAGTCACGAGAAGGCGTGGACTTTGTTATAAAAAAAAATAAATAAATAGAAGACTTAGAGTTTTTTTCGAGGATTCACTCTGCATGCCGGCCCGGGTTCCTTTTCCCCGGTGCTTAGCATCGCAGGTGATGAAGTGTTGTTATTTTAACTGTAGAGGAACAGTTGAGCTTGCCCTGGAGTTTCCCGAAGAAATATGTCGTTTAGCGGAGCAGAGATCCGGTTGATGTATCCCGGTATGAGAGCCTCCTGATTCTGATACTAGAATTTATTTTGCTGATCATGAAAATCTGGTTGCGGCCTTCACAAATAAATAAACTAGAGTAGAGGTGGAGAGAATTGCGCCTTCACGTTGGAGTTCCGATTTGAGTGGTCCCGGAGATGAAAAGAGTTTTCGATAGAGAGTGTGTGAGGACCTCCTGACAAATACCCCCATCTTTTAAAAAGAGCGGAAGAAGCCTACGATAGATGACCACGAAAGATGTCCATGACAGAGCAAAAAGCCTACGATAGATGACCACGACCGAGGCCCACGTCAGCCTAAGATGTTGAGTGCCAGCTACCATAGAAGGAAGAAGTGATACCCCATGCCTAAGCAGAGCTTCGACGCCAGAGTCCCAGTGCTGTATCGTCAAACTGAGTGAGTGAAAGTCAAATTTTGTTTTGTTCAGACCCCACCGAGCTAAATGAAAGATTAGTGCGGGAACAGTGTTTTTGTAAAGATAATTTTGATGAATAGGAGTTCTTGGCTATGAGTTAGTTTAATAATTATATGCTCCCTGAATCCAAAAGGTGTAGATTTAATTAAATACATTGTCATTCGATATGAATCGAGGAGAAAATGCTAAAAGATTAGTAAAATGTGTAAACTGTGTGCGAAGATTTGGTAATTCAGTTTTTTTTGTAAATAGATAAGGTTGTAAATAAATCAATTTTATTTTGTTACATTGGAGTCAGTCATCTTTATCTTCGCAGTTGACCTAAAGGAAAGTTATTACCTAGTTATTAGAAGCAAAGTTATTTGACCTGATCGTTTGCCAGAATGTCTAGAACCTTGGGTTGTATTCAACCAAATAAATAAAAAAAAACACAACGCACCCAAATACCTATAATTTATAAATAATTTGTACTAACCCAAATAATATACGAATCTCGCCTAAAGAAATAAATAATTTTAAGACAGGCAACACGACAAATGGTGACCGTGACTCAGTCTCATGGTGTGTTAGGGACTTTAGAGGTAAAAATTTTTTTTGTTTTTCAAAGTGAAGGGAGCCGCGTATTAAAATTATTTTGAAAGCGCGCGATGTTTGAAATTTAAATGTGTATTTGCCATATTTAATTTTGAAGGTATATGAATAAGTGTATGAAATCACAATAAATTTTTTGTTCGGTAAATGGTCCCGACCAGGATAATAAAAATACTTTGTGTTAGGCTAGAATCGTGAAAATTTTTTTTTGCGTTACAAAAAAAAACAGTTAGTTTTTTTTTTTTTTGTCTTTAAGAAATTTTTTTTGGTCTTTACAAATTTTGTATAGAAGGGAGCAGCGCGTAAGAATTTTTAGAGCGGGAGTGTTTTGAAAATATGTTCGTATATTTGCCACAATTATTATTATAGAGTGTAATTTTGTTTTGAAGAGTGTGACAATATTGATTTTATGTTAAGATCGTTTGAAGTGTGAATATATGAATGCAAATATTTTAGTTTTAACTAAGTGAATTAAAGAGTGTTTTTAGAAAGAGTTTGTTGAGTTGGTTAAAGATAGATAAGAAATACTTGTGTTATGATTTATATGAAGTGTTTAAAATTTATGTATATTGTAGATATTGTAGAGATGATAGATTGAATTGAGGTGTATTTTTGAAAAATATTTTGAATATGTTAAGAGTAGTTGATGACAGAAAAGATGTTTGATATCAGTTGATAGATAATATTTAAGTGTGATTTTGAAAATTCTATTGAAATGAGAAAATCAATAGATAGTTAAGATTTGAGTAACAGTTGAGAAATTATTGAATTGAGTACAAGTGTGTTGATCGATAGTAATTAGTGGTACTTGGTATAGATATGAATTCTTTGAAAAGACAAGTGTGTCAATTTAAGTATAGAATTTGTCAGATAATATTTTTGCAATTACATTGAGAATAGAATTGTGTTTTGTTTTGATTTTGTGCATATATGTGTATTTTGGGGGAAATTAGCGTTTTTTTAAGTTTGGGATTGTGAGTCATAGTTTAATTACGTATAAAGAATTTGAATGCATAATGTTAGGAGAAGTAATATTATAATGAGAGAATTCTTGCATATTGAGTAATGATAGGTAAACGAATGATCGGTAATGTGAGGTGTAAAATTTAAAAATTGGAGTTATTTGAGTTAGATCAAGAAGGTTGTATCGCGAATGTGTTGCGAAGCCATCGTCAGTTGGGTAAAATTGAAATAGGAAGTTTAGATAAAAAGTTAAGAGTAGAGGTGATTTTGAATGAAAGATGGTTAACGGTAAGCAAAAGCGCAAATCATAGTCAGATTTGTTTCAGTCTATAAACGATAAATAATGTGAGGTGGATTATATTGCATTTAATCTGCCAAAAAGGTTATAGCTGAAGGAGTGCTGAGTTAAGGATGTAAAATAAGAGTTTTCGATACATTGTTGGGGTAGAGGTCTTTATAACGAAAAGAGGGTTAGTTATAGGAATAAATGTTCAGAATTGCCACAGTATAAAAAAACTAAACTTTTGGATGGATGGATTGCATTAGTTGTTAGGTGCTATGAAAATAAAATTTACGATTGTTTACCCTGGGTTGAATAATAAGGCATAGTAGTGAAATTTTAGTATGAATTTAATGAAACAAGGGTACAGAATAGAAATATGTGGTATTAGAGGTATGGCAGTGTTTTTAGAATGAATGAGTTACGCAAAATAAAAGGTTGTCGTAGTATAGTGCTTTGTGTGAGGAGTGATAGGAAGTGCGGGGTCAGTTTTTGTTTACTAAAACAGGAAGTGGGGAAAAGGTTTTCTACGAAAAGAGAGGGGTTCGTTTGCCCTTCTTACTCTCCCCCCCCCCCCTAAGGAAGGAGAACGCACGATAAAGAAACTAGTTTGTATGTAGGCTTTTTTATGTGGTTTGGATGAGGAAATTTTGCGTTTATGGAAGATTTTGGAAAGTGAAAACTTGTGTTTTTAATTTAGAAAATCCTGGAAGTGATTTAGGGCTGCAGACCTAGAATGACTTCAGGAACAGGGGTTTGAGAAAGTAATGTTTGACGAAATATAAGTGTTGAAGAGTTAAGTGCGATACGGTAGGCGTGAGGAATATCACTTTAGTAAGTTTGTGTGAGTTTAAAAATTTAGCAAATTGTTTAAACAGCTCATTAGAGAATAAATGGCAATTTCTGGCCAAAATTTACATTTATTTATCTAAAATGCTGAAGTGCATGGACTAAGCTAGTGACTTTTTGAAATGAAATAAAGAAATAATTAAATAGTCGCACAAGTGAAAATAAAAATAAATATAAGTCGTGGTGGTTAGAAAGTTGTAGATGGTTGGAAAATGAGAATAGTTTTGGGGTTTACTGTTATCAGGTGTTTTTTTTTGGTTGAGATTTATGAGCTCTATTGTGCAAACGGAGGAAAGTTTTTTTGTCGCAAATTACTTTAAGGGGCAGAGAGTATCGAAAAATCGGGTCCCCGGGTTCAAAACCAGACTGAGTTGAACGAATTTCTGGTCTGAGAACAGGTTTCTTGTACGAGAGGGGGTGTCCTTCCGATGTGTCAGGTGTTGCTAGGGTAACGAGGGAAAATGCGAAAGAAAATAATTTTGTGTGGTTCGCGAATCTAGCATGCGGTAGGATTTTGGGAATTGAGTGACTTCGAGGGTTCGCGTGTTTTTGAAAAAGGGGAGAGAGCAATGTTTAGTTTTGTTTTCGCAGTTGAGGGAAGCAAGTGGTTTGAAGGTGTTTTTTTTTCTTTTGCGCGTTCTTTTTTTTTTTTTTTTTTTTCGTTTCTTTTACAATGATGGGGAAAATGGGTTTGGATTATGATTTTTAGAAAATATAAGTGTGATAGGAAGGTTATTTGTGAACACTCAATTTATACATACATATGAATTTAAGTTAATGAATTTGTTTTGAAAAAGTACAAAAATATTGTGAGAAGTGTGTTGAAAATGCAACAAATTTTTATATGCTTGGTATTTAGTTGTGAATGTGGCAAATATACTGTGAGATATATTTTAATGTGTTAATTATTTTTGTTTATAAGTAAATTTTGTGAATAATGAGGAATAGTGTTAGAATAGAGTTTAATTGCGTGCAAAATGATATATAGAGAGATGAAGAATTTATGCTTTGTGATAGTGTTTTGGGTCTGAACTCTGCAAATCATGATTTTGTATGGTGATTAATTATGTCGACATGGTTCATATAGATCTTCGATGTTTTCACTCAGAACATTTGATTAAAAGAATGAAATTTTGAATTCAGAACTCTAATAAGTGCATAGGTTGGTGGTCTTCTCTTACCTAAATTAAAGGTATAGATCACATGATCAAAGAAGGTCAATGGAGTCAGGAGTAAGTGTTTTGATGTTTTGTTTTAGTGTTTATAAACAGTGTATGAGGACTTATGATGTGAACAAGTTTTTTTTCAGACATGGATGGTAAGAAGTTTTGTAATTGATGTGATTATGTTTTATTGAGTGTCATGAATTATATAAGTAGTACATGAGAATTTTGTAAACTTTTCGAGGAAGGGAGCATATTTTTACGTGTTTGGTGTTTGGTTAGTTTTTTTTTCGGAGGAGGGAGCGTATGTGATGAAGCGCTTTCGATTTGAAAGAAAAATTAAAATTTTTAGAGAGATAAAGTGATCGAAGGCTGTTTTCATCACATTTCGGTTAGAATGCTAGGAAGCCGCCTTTGATTAGAGGACGGAACAGTAGTCTGTACGCTTAGCCAATTTAAAAGCGGCGGTGCGCGATAGGGGGTAGGTGATTCCAGACGCAGATAAGGAGATGGCACCAGGGTTTGACATTAAAGTAAAATACCCTATTGTAAAGGATTTATTGGGCCTGTAGACCGCAAAACACGTGGACTGGACTTTGGGTGGTCTCTGTATGACGTAATTAAGACGTGCATGGGTTATGGGATTATCCAATCCGAGAAATGAAAATGGAGGCTAAGTGGTGGATTTTTGAAAGCTTTCCTGAATGGATTAGGAGTCACGAGAAGGCGTGGACTTTGTTATAAAAAAAAATAAATAAATAGAAGACTTAGAGTTTTTTTCGAGGATTCACTCTGCATGCCGGCCCGGGTTCCTTTTCCCCGGTGCTTAGCATCGCAGGTGATGAAGTGTTGTTATTTTAACTGTAGAGGAACAGTTGAGCTTGCCCTGGAGTTTCCCGAAGAAATATGTCGTTTAGCGGAGCAGAGATCCGGTTGATGTATCCCGGTATGAGAGCCTCCTGATTCTGATACTAGAATTTATTTTGCTGATCATGAAAATCTGGTTGCGGCCTTCACAAATAAATAAACTAGAGTAGAGGTGGAGAGAATTGCGCCTTCACGTTGGAGTTCCGATTTGAGTGGTCCCGGAGATGAAAAGAGTTTTCGATAGAGAGTGTGTGAGGACCTCCTGACAAATACCCCCATCTTTTAAAAAGAGCGGAAGAAGCCTACGATAGATGACCACGAAAGATGTCCATGACAGAGCAAAAAGCCTACGATAGATGACCACGACCGAGGCCCACGTCAGCCTAAGATGTTGAGTGCCAGCTACCATAGAAGGAAGAAGTGATACCCCATGCCTAAGCAGAGCTTCGACGCCAGAGTCCCAGTGCTGTATCGTCAAACTGAGTGAGTGAAAGTCAAATTTTGTTTTGTTCAGACCCCACCGAGCTAAATGAAAGATTAGTGCGGGAACAGTGTTTTTGTAAAGATAATTTTGATGAATAGGAGTTCTTGGCTATGAGTTAGTTTAATAATTATATGCTCCCTGAATCCAAAAGGTGTAGATTTAATTAAATACATTGTCATTCGATATGAATCGAGGAGAAAATGCTAAAAGATTAGTAAAATGTGTAAACTGTGTGCGAAGATTTGGTAATTCAGTTTTTTTTGTAAATAGATAAGGTTGTAAATAAATCAATTTTATTTTGTTACATTGGAGTCAGTCATCTTTATCTTCGCAGTTGACCTAAAGGAAAGTTATTACCTAGTTATTAGAAGCAAAGTTATTTGACCTGATCGTTTGCCAGAATGTCTAGAACCTTGGGTTGTATTCAACCAAATAAATAAAAAAAAACACAACGCACCCAAATACCTATAATTTATAAATAATTTGTACTAACCCAAATAATATACGAATCTCGCCCAAAGAAATAAATAATTTTAAGACAGGCAACACGACATTTATTTCTAAATGCTCATTTTCCAAGCCATGAAGTTACCAGTGGCAATAATAAATTCTCCAGTCTTGATGCTCATTTATGCCTTATTCCCCTGATTTGCTCTACATTTAAAGACTTTACATTAAATATACACAAAGTTTCACAGTAATTTTAAACAGAAACTATATATTGCCTATCACTTTCCAATATAACCTTTAATTTTTTATACCAGTGTAACAATCTGCCATAAACACACAGAAAATGGTAGACTTGATTACAACCGTCTATATGGGATTAGGATTGTATTCGCGTCTTCAAACTTCAAGGACACTGTTCTACCACCAGAACTACCCCGGAATCGTAAGGAGCTGTTATATTCAATAAAAGAAATCCTACATTTACGCTTAGAGCCTGTTCACATAGGAGTCCGCTGCGTTATGTTAAGGAAAAGATAACGTTGAGACGAAAATAAACCAATCATAAGCCTCCAAACGATTAGCAATGAAATTTTTAACGCCTATGATTGGTTTATTTTCGTCTCAACGTCATCTTTTCCTTAACGCTACGCAACGGACTCCTATGTGAACAGGCCCTTATTCTCCGTCGACCAGATAACTATCTAAATCATGACTGACCAAACTTCTGGCCTACTGTGGCCGCGTTGAGTGAAAGGGTATTTCTCTTGGGCCGCATATAAAATATATAATATTGTTAATGTATAGTCACTACACTTTCTTAATTTATTTTTTTTTTATTATAACCTTAAAAAATAGGGCAACATGAATATATATAGTAGGATATTTGACCTTATTTTCATGGGACCAATGGATCAATGTCTGGTTCGATGGTAGTGGTTGCAATACTTCGTGAGTTCTTTAGATGATTATCTTTTAATTTTTTACCGAATATTACTCTTCGTATGGTTCCTCTTCGAAAATAGTTGTCTTCAAATGTACGTGTTGCCAAAAAAGCGGTGAAAGGAATAAGGTGACATTGTAAAGCAAGGGATAATTTGGAAGATAGGTCTTATAAGGTTTACTATCTTAAAGGGACACATTTATAGGTATCGAGGGCCGCATCAGATCCGCTGGCCACGGGTTGTACACGTTTCATCTAAATAATTCCCAACGGCAAATGTCAGATGTTTTCCTTCAGCAATTAAAAGCGGTGAAAATGCATGGTGAATAGACTTGTAATAGACTGAAATCGTATAGTGGATCAATTTTAGAACATGTGACATGAAAAGACGCGTTACTCTGGTTTAAAATTATAAATTGGTTTATTGATGACATAAATATACACTCATAACACTAATAATCATTTCATTGTTAATATTAATATTGGTAATATAAATGCACTACATATACTTAATTAATTAATAATATTAATTATACCCTTATCGTTATGCTTAGTACTCAAATATAATTAAACTAAATAATAATCGAACACACTCAACAATCATGTAAATCAGCTCATCCTAACACGTTAAATTCAGTACGCTATATTTTTTACACAGCTATCTACACCCAAATTCGTAGTCTCAGTTCGATTATTCTATAGGAAGGAAGCATTGGTAGATGTAAGGTGGGAAAGGAAAGACAATACCTTAAACTCGTCGAATTTTCTCGCTGTCATCGCACGGCAGCGGCTTCTTGAAAACTTGGACTTTCATCAGTGGCGTCTTCTGTCAGGCAGGACTGTCGTATTCAATAGCGTCTCTTCACATATAGCTGAGTCGGTCGTATTCGGCTATCATGAGGATATGTTGCTTTCCAGTGGCACACCCTTCATCTATGTCGGCGGCGATCGTATTCGTTCGGCGATCGTTGTCGGCGCTGGTTCGTATACTACTAATAGAGGGCTCTCGTGATACTCATCACTTTCTCTCATCAGCAGAGTACTTAATTAACATGAGGTCAGGGCTTTGCGCACAACGTTCATCGTCACCTTCGGCTATACAGATCTCAGCCGCCTCTATTCCTCGTCTTATCTACCTCTTTTCCTTGCGTCTACCTCTTCATCGCTATATTCGCTTCTTCATACGATTCAACTGGAATCAACTTTTTAAAATATCTATCAAGCTCTCTACTTTTCTTATCTTCCCTATATATTCATTTATGTAATTTCTGAGTTCCTCCTACTCCAATTTCTTATAAGCTTTTTCCATTTCGCCCCTTTCATCTCATTCGCTTGTTTCCATCTTCTATTTCTTTCCAGCCATTCCGAGTCGTGGGCGTATCTCATTAGTATGCAGTCTTTTGCATCTTTTCCCAGACTCTCCGCTCTCCCCTCGGAACGACCATCTGTTTTTATGATCCTTTTTTCCTGGGGCACCTGCATCCTGCCCGCTGAGATTCTTTATTGTCCTCAATACATTCCTTTCCAATCTTCCTTTTCCTTCTTGTACTCTCATATTATTCTGTTATCTCATCTTCTATCTCTTGAGATTACTTTCTTTTTCCATGCATGTTTTCCGACCTATCTCTTACTTTGCCATCTCATGTCATGCCCACGTGACAAGACTGCTTACTTTGTTTCGAACATTCTCCAGTTGTACATATAATAGTAATATTCCCGCCGTTACTTCATATCTTATATTTTCAATCTGGTGATAAAAACACTGAAAAAAGATTTGTAAAAATATCGATTCTTTAGATATCGATTTTTTAAATATACATTCTAAGTGTTATCAACTGAATACAATTTGGGAAATGTGACCCCAAACATATCAATTTAACTCTTGAGCTTTCTTTCTGCTTGAAATTAAGACTTTTCGCGTAAAAATATATAGATTATTTAGCTGTTTTTGCCACTTAATATCGTCTTGAGAAATGTGAACTGAAAACTTTTACTAGAACACTTCAGTTTTCCTTCTGTGTGACAAAAAGACTGAAAAAAACCGATATGAATAATGAAAGAGCTTTTAACTCTAGAAAGACGGCTGCCGTCATTTTGACGGTTTTGGACATGCTATTGAGCGCTATGTTTGTATTTATGTCCCCAGGCTTCTGAAATTTTATGACCTTTTCTAATTTTACGCGGAATATGCACACACATTTACAAAATTATATTCGATAGTAAAGCGGGGGAGAAAATGTGTTGTATACCTATTAAGACTAAAAGCCATCAATTTGATGGCAATATAGAAATCAGGCAGAAATCTTTCAAAATAATTCCGGAAGAATGTTGGTTACTTTTTGTCTCTTCCACCTTTTTCAAATAACAGAAATATTGGCTCTTAGGAAATATTGGTGTTGAAAAATAAGGACTGCACAAACCATGCATATATTTTTAAGGATAAACCATACCAGGTTGTCAGCTCGGCATACATGCATAAAAATATATCCAAATATATACTAATTTATTATTTATTGGTATGAATTAGTTCAAAATTTAAAGTATTTAACCATTTAAAAAATTAAATATATATTAAATTCTTGATTTTATTTTTAACCGTCAAAATGACGGCGTTCAGTCTTTTTAGTAAGAAAAAAATTCCCGTCTTTCTAGTTTTAAAGTATGATTAAAGTACACTCTTCATTAAATACTGAAAGTATGATTTTTAAAAATATTTTTCATAGCAGAAAAAATTCGGTACAATAGTGCCAAATCTGTAAGAATAAGACACTTTTGAAATAAGTAGTAACATAATAAAACATGTTTTGTTAAAACTGAGCATTGGGTTACTAAAGTACAGATATTTTAAATGGGTAGCTCTCATTCACCACTATGAGGAGATGTTTTTTCGGTAAACCCTGGTTTTTGAAAAAATCTTTAACAAAATAGGACTTATATACTGTTGAAGGGCGATCCCTCTCCCTTGAAGAGGCCTAATCGCACTGGGTCCGTTGCTTTTCGCTATAGGAATGGATTACAGGGTTGACAAATCCAGACACGATCTTTAGTCCCAAAATTATTTATTATACATATATTTCTTCTGGGACACACCACACCTTACTATACCCACTTATATATAACAAATTTACAGAGATCAATAAAATCACGTGCAAGTCACTTTCCACGTGGCGAGTTCTTCTACACCGAACTTTCACCTTACGAAGCCGGAGAGACAATGTCCCGAACCAGTCTTTTTTTTTACTCCCCGTCAAGCGGGCTCCCAACTTCTCTCAACCACCCCCAAGCAAGCAAGTCAGTTAGTCATCAGGGGAGAAATAGGGGAGGGGAAGAATAGAAGTCCATTCCTGACATATATCATCCTTCAAGTATAAATGAAGTTTAACAAATTTGGTGAGAAATCGCCTTAAAATGTGATAAAGACATGAAAAGTACGTAATTGGAATTACAGCCATCTTAAATCGTATTCGACAGTGTATTTATTCAGTATAAAATCCATCATTAAAATACAGGTTCGTTTTAAGCATCCTTCCTGCCATCTGTACGCTGCAAGATAAATTTTATTCAGAACAAAAATTTTATCTTCAGAAAAACGGTCGCAGCTCTGTAACATGGCTCGTAAGAAAAGAAAAAGAACGAAACTTGTTCAAAGAAGAATAAAAGTCATCGAAAGGCACATTTCTTAGACTTAGACGTTAATGATTAAAATATGACAAATAATTAATTTCAATTCTTAAATCATCGTACGGATAGATGGAAATATTTAATTAAATTACCTTAAAATAAACCCCTATTTCGGGATAATAGCGATATTAGCTTCAGTTCTGTGCTTACTACGAATAAGCGGAAAAAAAAAAGGTTATGTCTGAACACTATATAAAAGGAGATGAAAAATTCCTCAGCAAATAATACACATAATCCCTTTTCCCTGTATTTATGCGATATTTCTATTTATTTATAATTGGAAAGTTTGTCTGAAATATGTACATACTTGAGGTTAAATATAAAATATGAAAACCTCTGAATAGTTCATCTGCAGTTGCATTATTCCAAGCCTGTATGGTTATCGAAATCCAGAAGCATCATTTTCTTAGCCTTTGCATATTTTCTCCGAAAAACTTCTTTTGACAGTTAAATTCGAAGATGGATGGCTCTGTATGGAGTTTTCTATTTCATCTTGTTACATCAAAATCAAATTTTGCTAAGCTGTTTCTTTTCATTTTCGGAATATTAAAGGAGAAAAATTCTTAAAGTAGGTCAAAAAGAGAGAAAATACCTTACAGAAACAAATGCACTCTTTAGATCCAACTTGTTATTTAAAGTTTTTTTGTTCTCTTTCTGAGATCATAATGTTCATTCTCAAGTTTCTTTTGCCCCGTTATATCCGCTACAAGCTGTGATATGATATCAGATTATGTTCTTATTTTTGATGTGCGGGATTTACAGAAATCACGGGTTACATAGAGGGAAATTTAAAAAAATTATATGATATTTTATATAGCAATATCGCAGATCAAGGACGTAAGAGTGCCAAAAAGATGCGGGTATTTCGAAATGTATTATCCCATCCTTAAATAATATTATAACGTATTAATCAAAATAAACCCTTGGTAATGTTTTTATCTGATATGGTGGATATCCCTACAACTACGAAATATTTTCTCCCATGGTTACACAAATAGATGCAATAAAAAAGAGACCTAATAGTTCTTTTTATCAAAAAAATTAATTTTATCACCCATAGTGAAAATAAATTTTGTTATTTTCGGAGAACGTTTCCTAGAACTATTAATTTGTTTTTGAAGAAATGAAGATTTCGTTAAGACAAGTAATGGCGAATGGAAAATCGCTACATTGACGGTATATGATGGTATAAACTGATAATATTATGTGACTGCCATCAAAACTGTAGGATACATTAAAATACTAAGCCAACATTACTAAATGTTTAGATATTTATAATTTCCAAAGAACTAGAAAGGGATCGACATAGCAACATAAGGCCTTCTGTGATTGAATCCCAGCCGATGAATAGGCTGCCAACACAATTTAGATCGAGTAAACCCCAGGGGCGATCCGGCCGGCTCAGACCTTCTCCCACCCTCTCAAAAAGGACTTACCGATTAATAGATTTAATGCGCCCATATCCGGCCTAGACACAGAGGTATTTAATAGCACCGTCGAGATTCGAACCGAGCACCCTAGTCCGAATCCCAAATCGCTACGACATAGTCTACCTCTGAAAGGTTTTTAAAATCGCATTATACATGACATGTGATTAGACAATATGTAGATCCTGAATCCGAGTTAAAGGATCATTGGAATTTTTCTATTACACGAATTTCGTAATTTGTCATGTGTAGTCATGCAAATGCTTAGAGGTATTTTTAAAAAAAAATTTCCCTTTCATGGGTACATGACATGAAACAAGAAAATCAAACGTGAAAAAACATGCAAAAGAACAGAATCATAGATCCATTCTGGATACTGCCTCTCAGTAATGCTCCGATTGAATGACTCCACGAATACCCATACACTGCTGAAGGGGATCTCTATCGATAAATCCTTCCCAGCATTTGTATTCAATAAGCCATGTCCTTTCCTCCGGGATAAACCACCACCTTTCTAGTTTATTATACAAAGACTTGCCGAGGTCGCTTGGGAGACAACTTGGGGGCCAGAAATCCGCATGCCACAGATCGTAGACCACTTTGCTGCTGAAGACATTGCCCGAGGTGCACCACGTGGAGGTAAGTCTACAAAGCACTCCTGGTTGAATGTGTCTTCAGCTTATAGAAGAGTATCTTGCTCTGTACTGTTAGACAACTTTCGCATTTGTATTCAACGTAAAGCCAAACTATTTTTCTTTATTGAGGGTTCTGGTATTGAAAAATTGGAATGAAGACGGCCGAAATAGGAAACTTTGAAAACAGTTTGAATTATGTGAAAGAATGCAATTATATTTTTCCAGTTATGTGGCATACTTATAAGTGTTGATTTTCCATTATTACGACTTATATAGGTACAGCATTGTTGTCTCCATATACAGCTTTATCTTCTCTCTGAAGGAAATGAAGTTCTTATAACAACCGGCTGGATTGAGCGGAAACCAAACTTCGCGCGTGTGGATGTCAAAGTCAGCATTTTTACCACAATATCATCTTAACGATACCAAGAAACCTTATGTTTAGGGTTCAATTTCTGACTCCTTTAAAATAATGAATTATCACAAATTCAAGTTAAATACATACATAAGGTCGGCTTGATTTTATTACTTATCGAAACATATTTTCGAATACCTCCTCTGAAGGCAGCCGAACATTAAAGAGATAGATGATAGACTAGCTGAAAACCCGCACTTCGCTACGGAGTACGTTCAAGTTAAATACAACGGTCAATGTATGCAATTAATACCAATATATATATACACTGCTTGACAATTGCTAAGGAACAACTAGTTGTTTTCAAACTAGCGTTCCCGACAGCAGACTAATCACAGTAAAATGAAATGCAGAGGGCGTAATAGGGCAGGACCTGTTATCTGTATAAAAGGCAGTGCACGAAAACTCTTTATTCATTCGAAAGTTCATGCAGTTAGGTGTTTGACGAAAATAGTGCCGCAGGTTGTTGGAAGTTATTTCTGTGAAAATCAGTGTAGTATGGCTATAAATAAGTGCAAAATGTATGCAAGACAACATTTGAATGCGTACGATGGTGGACTAGCGGTTGGACGGCTCGAAGCAGGACAAAGTGTCACTACTGTGGCCAGAGTTATGGGAGGGGCAAAAAGTGCCATATCGCGATTTAGAAAGGCCGCTGAAGGTGGAAATGCTATGCGAAAGCATGCCGGTGCTCGTGGAAGGAACACCACACCTCAAGAGGATCGATATGTATCCCTAGTGGCGAAAAGGAACAGCCATCTCACTCCTAGTCAGATAGCTGCAAACCTTGCAACCGCTACCTGTACAAATGTATCGGCCAGAACCATTTCTAAACGATTAAATCAGGTTGGTTTGTATGCACGGAACCCTGTTCAATGCATCCCACTTCAACCATGCCATCGTCGAGAAAGATGTAAGGAACATATTGGTTGGGGTAAGCAAGTGTGGTCCAGAGTGATGTTCTCCGACGTCCCGTTTCACTGTGACAAGTGATTCTGGCCACCAGTTACTGTGGAGGGAGAGGGGAACACGTTATGCACCACAGAATGTTCAGGAACGTCATCGGTATTGTCAAGGCGTGATGATGTGGGCAGACATTATGCACAATGGTAAACACCGCTTCACATCTTTGAGCGAGGTAGCGTTACATCTCAGCGGTATTGCTGAGAGATTATTCTGGACCATGCTTGTCTTTTTAGGGGTGCGGTAGGTCCAGATATTCTGTTTATGGAAGACAATGCGCGCCCACACAGGACCGCTGAAGTATCGGAAACACTAGAAAGTGAAAATATTGAACGTATGACATGGCCTGCTTACTCTCCTGACCTAGATCTTATAGAGCATGACTAGGATGCTCTTGGCAGATGTGTTTCTCAAAGAACTTGCCCTCTCCGAACCATTGAAGAACTGAAAATCACCTTGAGAGAGGAGTGGGACAATATCCCCCAAGGACTCCTCAATGCTTTTGTAGACAGCATGAAAAACAGATCCAAAATGTGCACTAGTGCCAGAGGAGGTCACATACCTTACTAAGGTACTCATAACTGTTTCAATCTGGCAGGAGAACCCATTTTTCGTGGATGTTTGGAAATGCTCCAAAGAGCATCTTTTTTGTTTTTCGTTTTCTTCTTTTTCCATGTGGCGTAATATGTACCATTTTGCATAATAAATAATGCACAATATCTCTACTAAATATGTACGAAGTTTCATTTCTTCGATCAATGTATATTATGAAATATTCCGAAAAATGTGACTGTTCCTTAGCAATTGTCAAGCAGTGTATATATACATATGTATATTTTAAATAAATACAACGATCAATGTATGCAATTGATGTAAAAAAAAACAAAACGATATATTTATAAAAAATCGTAAGGGATATTTTTATAGACAAAATAATGTATAAGAAAATATTAAAATTAAATCTAATAGAACATACTAAAGAATATAGTACAGTTTGAGGAACATATCTTTTACTGTATTTCAATATTTTTTTGGATAATGTCCAATCGTCTGCCGCATTAGCAAGAAATTTTTTTGTCTATTTCGTTGTTATGCACGTGACGATAAATTAAAGTACCAGAAAAAGAAATCACGTGATCAGCATTTAATAAATTAAATTCTAAAAATTAATCTTTAAAAATTCACCAAAAATCAGAAAATGGAGTTAAGATTCGAAAAAGATTTCATTTTAAAGGAATTTTTATGATTTTTCTCGCGATAAAAATTTTATAACCCTCAAATTATTATTTTAAATGCAAACTTAAAAAAAGTTATTAAAACAGCTTAAAAATTTAATTTAAAAAAATCTAAGAAGAATTTTTCAAAAATCTTTCTTAGTGCACCCCTAGACTATAAGAAGAATCACCATGCAAAATTTCAACCCTTTAGGTCCAGCGGTTTGGTCTGTGCATTATCTGTCAGTCCGTCAGACAGTTACGAAACTGTTTTATATATACAGATAACGCGTGACTCTAACGTACTGCAGACCCAGTTATTTCGTTTCTGAATGGGCATACTGGAAATATATTCTGCAAAAAAATCGTTACTTTGGGGATAGCCTTCAAGCTTAACTTTAAACTCTATATCTATATCCTATGAAGGACATGAACAAATATTGATGAGATCGGAATATAAACTTTTACCTCCTTAACCTATTTTATTTACTTTTTGTAAAATATATAGCTTTAACACAATCGCTATACTTGATTAATATCACTGTATTGCATGACTGAATACGAAATGATTTTTAACGAAAAAAACTAAAAGCTTTATTTGACAATATTTCTCAAATCTATAAATTTCAAAATATTGCATTAAAGCCCTAGTTCATATTAAAGATTGGAAGCTCATGCCCAAGAGAGAGAATTCAATAAAATACATTTTTTTTCTGTTTCATACACAGGCAATATGTTTTATGTCGTAAAATCTCTTCCTCCATTTTATCCAGATAATAAATTTATTATTAAGGGAAAGAGCAGTATTGAATTCATAAAACAAAAGTTTAACATTTTTGATTTATAAAAAAACTAAAACTATAAATTTTCTGTACCTAAAATCTAATCATCAGCATAGTTCAAGAAGAATGTGACTTTTTTTCAGCCTTAAAGTTACAATAATACTGAGAGAGGATAAAAGTAGTTTTCGGAGTTCTTTCAACTTTTTTGTATTATACGTAAATCTAGTTAAGTCCGGCTGTTATTTTTCAGCCAAAGATAAAACTTGAGGAAAAGTAGGATGAAGTTTAAAAATAAATTTCAAAGGCAAAGACTCTGACCTGATTCTTTTAAGGCACCGAGTGCTATTTAACACTTGAATGTAAAGCTCTCTCGTATATCTTTTGTGGGGGTTTCTCGAGGATATACTTTAAAAATTCACTAAACATTATCGCTAGGAAAAAAAGTATATATCTTGAAAAGACTCTTGCATTTTCGATCAACGTTTCTCATCTAGAAAAAACAAAATTCTGTTTAAAATGCTGTCATAATACAATGCTTAATTGTCTCTTTGACAAAGTGATAATTAAGCAACAGTTTACAGGGTTGGAAAGATTTTGGAAATTTAATTCTATAATGGTGATGAATGAGTTATTACTGTATTGTATTAAATTCCGAAAGTTATGAAAGACTGACTATTTGAATCTGTTAAGTGGTTTTTGCATGAAGTCCTCTAAGATTTTCATTGGCTTTTGTTTTCTTAAAGCAAAAGAGTTACTTTTAAAAGATCAGGAAAGTATCCGTTTCAGTGCTATTGAGCTCCAATTAAAAACACAAACAAATATAATGACGGAAAAAATTGATTTAAATGTCCCTTCTTAACTGTTGCAGTTAAAATACAACATTATTCGAAAATTTCTGTTGAACTCCTGTTTCAAAATTTAAACAGACCTTCAGAATGTTTTTTAAACTTTTCACGAAAATTTATAACAATTTCTTAGTTGAAAAAAAGGTGTTTGTGTCACGCAGAATTTTATATGTGCTTCTAAAATAATCTGAAAATTATGGAAACACTTTCGTTTTTTTATATTGCTTTGGCTAGTTTTATTGTGGATATCTAGTGAGGATTCTATTATTCCAGGATAAGTATCTTTCTGCTTGAAAAGCTACAAGAGGAATTTTAAATATTTCTCTCTGCAGACACTGGACAATTTGGAATTTTTTTTGGATTATGGGGAACGTTGCCAAAGAAATTGTTCAGGACAGCCTATAAAGGAACACTGCGAGCAGTAGAGCAATTGTGACGTTGCTTTCCTCGAGTTTCAGGACACTGGCTCAGGATTGCGACTGTTCCCTCTCAATATTGACTAGATACCAGTTTAGTCTTGGTTGGTTCCAAATAGTCGTTGTAATGATACCCTAAATTCTTGCCCTATTTTAGGTTCTACGCTTTTGGTCTCGCGTTTTCGCGCTGCCCCCGGTAATTGCGTGTCATTGGTTTCCTATCTTCCAGCCTCTTCAGCATCCATTTTCGGCCCACTATTCTAACTTTTCCTTACTCCAAATTCCTCTAGCTCAGTTATTTTCATTGCACTCAGTCTGCTGTCCTAAAAGGCTCACGTTCACCCAAGGCTCTCTTGTGGGCCTAGGTTCGGGGCGCCTGGGTGCTGGCCTGGACTAGTGCGGGGAGTAGCTATCGGCTGCTGCCTGTATCCCACGGGCTGGGAACTCCTAAGTCGCTTTCTCTGGCTCAGACCGCTGCAATGAAACAGTAGGGCAATTGAGGTTGGTATGGCAGGTAAGATACTTCACCACCCCATCCAGAAAACCACAGGGTGGCTCTATTTATTCGATAAATGTGAGAAATCAAATCTTAAAATGTACTTCGTTGCATAGGAGGAAATTGTGTTGGCTCCCGATGAGGACGATCATTTATGACTGAACCCTAATTTGCATCTTTCACTTTTCCTTCCAATACTCCAAATGGATCCAAACGACGCCACTCGATTGCCCCTTAGATTAAACGTGAATCATAACATCTTACCATTGGCAACAGATATTGTGACTGTTAACTTTCCAAAGGCAACGCCAGACACATATTCTATCATTTGCAGCAAAAATCGGACATTTCGCAACAATTGTGCAGTCATGTGGCATTTATCAGAGCCTGATTCGATGACGCATTTTCCTGGAAATTATCAAAGCCTTATGTAAGGTAATACGACTGTGATATATAACACTGTACATTTGGCATTGTAGAGGTTTGGTTAAAATGGCTCAATTTTCATGCACTTGTTCAGCAGTACCCGGGTTATTATTTTAGGTACGGAACATTAATTCTCGAAAGTATCTCTCTCGTAGCTAGTTCATTTGCCTATTATGACATTTCACTAAAGATAATTTTTAAACTACTACTATGCTGATAAAACTGAAGAAATCGTTCCTAGCGTAACAAGTGAAATTCGGCCGCTCTGGTGTACATGCCCCTGCTTACCCCGTATGTAACTGTGGCAGCCATATTATGTATGATACCGTTAATTAGCATACATGGGCATACCATTTGAAATTCTAATATTTTTTCCTGATTGTATCCAAACATTTAATTGACAGTTGCAACTTTTTAGTGTGAAACCTATTTGAAGGTAGTGAAGGATTTAGAAATATTGTAATAAAGCAGCAAAATAAATTGTTAGTTTATGTCCTTACAATTAATTTGCAAAACTGAAAGATCTTTGACCCTGAAGAATGTCAGAAACAATAAAATAAAATAAGCATAGGGATGATGCGGATGCTGTTATATCAAGGTTATTAGTTTTTATTTTTATCCTCAAGAGGCTCCCAAAAGGCATTCGGCGGGCCCGACATGGCGTGATACCCAACTGGGAACAATTCCGCCGGTGCACATAGACCCGCAGCAGGCAGCCTCCCAACGGCCAGCCCAGGCGAGTGATCTTCCACACGGCAGGCACACAGGACAAGCCCCTCACAGCAAGATGCACAAGCGACGAGCTGCAGAACAGACGGATTAATTTGAATACTATGGAGAAATTTGGAATAACGAATAAAAAAAGGAAAAAAACTGCTCAGATAAAGGAAACTCACAAAAGCCAACCCAATGCAAAATGCGTGAAAAGTAATGGGAGGCAGAACAAGAGGTTTCCCAAAAGAACGACTGCTCCAAATTAGTGGAAACGAGCGAAACAACGAGCAAACGAAGGAAAACGGATGGAGAGCCAAAATAGGGTCACTAGCAAGGACCAACTCCAGAGGAACTTAGAAATTAAGACGGTGTCGTTTTCAAATTCCAGACAAGGAGACGACTGGGCCTAAAGGGGGAATGGTCGATTTAGAGAGGGAACAGTCGTAACCCTGGACGCAGAACCACCAACTGAATTTTATATTCTCATCGTTGCTGTGCAACCCACCAAGGCACAAAAGCATGGATAGTTTTAGATAGTTGAGCTTACAAAATACATTTCAGGAGGAAATCAAGGTTTGACTTTACAGTTAGTTTCGTCTTTTAACTATGGATAACAAGTAAGGGCATCCTGTATTTGACTAATGTATCTTTTATATCTTGGGTAATTGACGATCTTTTCATCTGTACGCCAGTGTTTATAATAGCTAAATCTTCCCAAATGTTCTTAGCTGTGAGTGCTTTATGGGAAACTCCAGCGTAACTTTCTTCCCTCTCAATTTATTTTCGTCAAGCTTAGTTTGAGTGAGTGGAAACACTGCGTAGTAGGAGCCACTATCCAGAATTACAAGAAAATGTTTTAGTGCATATCGCAAGTCTGAGAAAAGATCAAAATACAAGTATGTTTTCTCAGTCCAGATGTTAAGATTAACGGTGTCTGTAACTGATAGGGAGACTTCTCTATTGCTCAGTACAATGCATTTTTTATTTTAAGGCCAAGAAAAATCTTATCTTAAGCACCAAGTTGGCTATTAACTCTGCTTTCATTTCGACTGAATGAAAATCGCTTACTTCCATCATTAAGAGGAAACCATTCTCAGTCAACAGAATTACTAATATCTACACATAAGACAGAAAATCTATCTTATAAGTGCGATATAGTAAAAACGATATTTCGGATTTTATAAGCAATCCGGCTTTATCTTAGTTTAAAAGGCCTCACGTTTATAACTAAGATAAAACTGCAGATTATTTTATAAAAATATTTTACGGTTGTTCATATTGTTAAACTGCACAATAAATAAATAACTTTTTGAAAGCTTTAAAAAACATGATATCGATAGCGGCTCTATGAAAACAAATTAAAAATATTTTTAGGCACTACTTTAAATATTTTTTTGCATTCTGAAAAGAAATATTATAAGAGAATTTTACGAACCTTATGAGCGGATATTTTGTCTTATCACTGAACCAATCTTGAGATCTGAAATTATATGTTCATATAAAATGTAGCTTTCCCTAAAATTAGATAATTGTGTTCTTTTTAGCAAAGAGGAATTATGAGAGAGAAAATATTTAAAGAGATAATATTTAAAGCACTTGAGATGTTTTTTCTTCTCTCCCTGAGTTTTAGAAAGAAGAAAATGAGTTGAATCTCAAAAAGAGCACATGTTTAATAAAATAGCAACACACCGCATTTGTTTGCTTTTTTAAAATATATATTTTTTCTCTTCAAGAAGTAATCAAAGGGAGCTTCATGTTGAAAATTATGGATTTTTATCCACTTAATAAAATTAGATATTTAAAGATTCCCGTCAAAGACCTTACATTGAAAACATTATATCAACTACTGGGAAAGATTTTAAGCGTATTATTGCTTAAGCATTATAACAAGAATATTCTTGTGGGCGTTTATCTAACATTATAGTAATGTTACACGAAAATGCAAAAAAGTAATCAAAATACAGTTAAATAAAAATTAAAGTTGTTTATTATGAAAAATGATAAAAATATTTTTAACTAAAATATTTTTAATTTTGTGTATTTTTTAGTATTTAGCTGAAATTATTCTAACTGTAAACTCTTAATAAACGTATAGCTATGACAGTCACATCAGATATTACAAATGTTTTTTGATCCAAACATCATTTGTTTAGATGTTACATAGACGGAGGCAAGGGCAAGTCATTTTCCTGAGTTTAGCTCGAGATTATAGACATGCAGGAAGCCACGCAGAATAAAGTCTAAGAAAGTTGACTTACATTGACGCAATATCTATCCTGAAATAATAGAAGCAGCTAACTTTAAGGCAGTAAGGCATCTGAATAGATTATTAAATCCTTTTTCTTTCAAAAAAAAAGGAATGAATCATTGCATGAAAAAAATTACTCTCAGATTTTCTAAATTTGTATCTTACTTTATGAAATTAACTCTTTAGTTTGCCTATTTCTATTAATACGTAAACGAATTTTGTGTAATTAAGTAGCTTAAAAGTTTATTTGTAAATCCTCTTATGAACTATTTTAATCGCATATGCATCTTAATCTCTCCAATTCATTAAAAATTCGACACTTAATCCCTCTGTTAGAAACTTTGTGTTAGAGATTAAAGGTTTATGTAAGGAGTAGTTAATGTATATTCCTTTTATAAATTGAAAACAATTCATTAGAATCAATTCGGTAAGATAGACAGAAGTTTTAGTGCTGTGGATAAAACTAATTTATTTTACTGAAGTGTTCTGATTAAATGATTTAGCATTTAGAATAAAAAAAATACAGTAATTAATACAAACAGAAGGACAGTAAACTTTTGAAAGGATATTTGGAATCAATAAATAATCACGAGCACAATTTTATATTAAATCCCTTCTCCTTTTTAAAACTCTTTAACTTGTTAGAAGGTATGTTTTTACACATATACGCTTTATTTCTTTGTCTCTCACTCTGAAACTGATGAAAAAATAAATTAGTCCAATAGAAATTTAAATCCGTTTATATTAATCTTTATAAGAAGGTCTCAGATGCTTCTTTTAATCATTTTATTAATTTCTTGTAAACTGTAAAAGCAAAATTTTTTTAGGTATTTTACAAAAATGGAAGTATAACTAGAATGGTACAAAAGCATGTTCAAGATACAAAAGTGGGATACCCAATACAGGGAAATGTACCCAATACAGATACCCAATACAGCCAGAAACATTAAATCCTAAAACAAGTAACTTTCTTGACCTGATACAGCATTTCATGTTTACAGTGTAGAACCAAGTTAAAAGTTCTTTAACAATGACGATCAAAAAGCGATAATTTTTTCGTGCTTTTTATCTTGCTCTAATATATCTCTATAACAGATGATCTTTCTTCAGCCGACGAAATATACAATTTTCTTGCATTCTAACAGCTGTACCCCTAAACTATTATTGGTTTATTTAAAATTTTTTACCCTTTGCAAGAAACCTTAAAATCTCAATTTTCTACAGTCGTAGGATTTTCTAGCAATTTTAAAATCCCCTGGAACGTAAGACATGGTGCATATTGACAGTTGGAGCGTGTTGTCCGTTCCGCGGTTTCATTCCAAGTGGGATAGATGACATTAGACTTGAAACATATATAAGGCGCAATATTCTTAGTCTTCATATTTCACAAGTCTTACCAGCCCTTTCTGCAGCAGAACACTGTAATCATGCCAAGTATTTCCCACGCTCCAACAAATCTTCTTCCGGGAGCTTCTGAAATAAACTTGTTCGTTGATCAGCCCTCTGATACATGTCATTCATCACCTGTGAAGTTATTATTACTCTTCTGAGAAGGCGAGGATTTTAGAAAAGGTGAGATCAATAAAAAAGTTACAGGGAGACTCAAATTATACGAAATTCAACACATCAGTTAAGAAAGTCACGCGGAAGAAAAACAGATAAAGTCAAAATAAAAGAAAGGTGAATTACAGAAAATTTCATTTGGCTTTACTGGATTTAGTACTATATGAAACAGTGTTGTATAGTGGTACCAGTTTTTACAAGTAGGTTCATGGTATCCCAATGGGTTTTTCGTCAGATTTAGCTGATATATATTTACACTACTATGAAAGAGAAGTGATGTTTTTGGATGAGTTGATATACGTACTTTCGTTATGTTGATGACATTCTAGTATGTTTCAATGAAAATGTAGCATCTCTCAGTTTTAGTTTTTACCCAGATTGTTTAGAGCTTGTAGAAAATAAATGTGACAACACGGGTAGATTGGTTTTTCTGGATTTAAGTCTTTACATCGATAATCAAGATAACATATCGTACGGTTCATATGACAAACGAGAAAATTTTAGTTTTGAAACTGTCCGCATAATGGCATGGGACAGTGACGTGCACAAAAATATAAAACGTAATATTATTGTTAATTATTTGATAAAATGTAGTAGAATACATTCTAATGATATGGAAATGAACATCAATATTAAAAAATACATGAGAATGGCAAGTGATAAGGGATTTCCACGTAATTTCCACAATAATATTTGAACCCAATATTTTGGTTTGAATAACTGCGACTGTGATAGTAGAGTCACAAATGAACTTTGTGTATAGGAAGTGTTATATAAGGAGTTCATTTGCTTGTGTGTAGTATGGTTTAGGCTTTGTTTTCTTTGTAGTATGTAGTGGTAGTAGTTGTTTGTCTTACTTTTGCAATCTATTCCTTTATTTATTGTTTATGTTCTTTTATAATATAGGTTTGTGGAATTGTAGCGGTCCTCCGGGAGTATTGCCTGGGCATAAAACCCTGTTTTAACCGGATAAGTGGGTCACAACTCTCCCCGGTCATTAGCTACATGGACTTCAGTTTCTGATAGTTTTATTTTAGTCTTTCATCACATGCTTTCCGTGCAGTTATAGTAATACCTTCATGCTTCCTTTAATTTCTGTTTTACTACCTCTTTTATATATATATATATATATATATATATGAACTTATTTGTGCATTGAATATTTTTTGTGTGAATCTAAAGCCATAATTTTTTTTTGTTCGGCCTGTTGTTTTTGCATGTTTGTAAGGTATACACAAGATTCGATTCACAAGAATCGAACTTTTGAGTGAATTAAAGAAGCTGCTTCAGATATGCTAATTTTGGCATACGCGCTTAGTATAAATACCACGCAGCGTCATTAATGAAAAAAGGGAGTTGTTGTTAAGGTTGAAAAAGGTGTTATCCTGCGCTAGTGCTTTACGGGCCAGAAGTTTACGTGGCAGTACTGCTGGTTTGACTTACTGTTCGTGAGTATAAAATTATATTGTTCTTGAAAGCTGTATTTACATTCCGTACAAGTAGTACGCATGCTTATTGCTGTAAAAGCCAATTATATGTGCAATGAATCCAATAAACATTGTTTCATGTATAAATTGTGTTTGTATATAATTCAAATAGAGTGCCACTTCAAATTATATACACCCAAGTCTGGGTAGAAGTGAGCATAGATTCTCTATACTGGCGCCCGAAAAATATATATACCCTGGTAGTTAGCGTTAAATTTGTAACGAAGAACATAATTGAAATTAAAAACTGTGTACTGTGTACGTATATTGATAAAATTGTTGCAAGTACTTATATACTATTTAAAAAATGAGTGTTGTAGAACAAAATCCTGCTGGAAATTTTCCTCGGGTAATTATGGTTCAGCAAATTGCGCCATTCGAAGCCACCTTCAATGGCGGCCCCTCAAGCTAATTCCTAAAGAAAATTGAGCATTACTTTCAGTAACAATGCACCTCAGAGGGGGATAAACTTAAAATTGCTCTAGCCGCTTTAAGAGGTAGTGCATATCAGTGGTACACGTGTATGCAAAGCAGTAATCTGATTTCTGACTATTCGTCATTCAAGCAACAGTTTCTTAGCGTTTTTCCAAAGACCTTTAATCAAAGTGAAATTGAAGCGGAAATTTATTCGCTAAGGCAACGTGAAGGTCAGTCTGCATTAGATTTTGCTATGGAAAAGATTTCCAAGTGTGAGGAATATTTAGAAGAGTTGACGGAAGCGATAATCTTAAAAATAGTTATCCAACGTTTGAAGCCAAGTGTTCAAGATTTTTTAGATAATCAAACAATTACAAGCAAGGTTACCCTCCTTCAAGCTTTAGCTAAATATGACAATAGACATTTCTTCGCTACCCCTCACCGTCATTCAGGTACGAGAAGTTTTATACAGCCGCGCCAAAAATTTTCGCGAGTTTCAAACCAGCAGCGTAAGCAGTACCGCAGGCAAAATAATAGAAGCGCACGGCGTTATAATGAAATTAGTGCACTTAAAGAAAATATGCAAGCACCTTACTTGCACTGGCAAGTTGATTCACATGATATGGTTCAACCTGTTGAAACTGTTTGGTCAAATGTATTATTTTGTCCGAGTAGTAATCATTATTTTGAGAATAGTGAAAGTCAGGGTATTTTTGTGGCTTATAAAGAAAGTGAGTCTAGTTGGAATGATGAGGTAATTCCAGTACAAATTTCTGAAAATAGGGCCGATACTAATGCTAGTGGTTTAGAAAATAAATCATCGGACACTTCTATTAATGCTATACCTGATATTATTAATGCTATACCTGATATTATTGATGCTATACCTGATATTTTAGATGATATTCACACATCTGTTAATGAAGGAAATTTAGTAGATGACGAAGTATGCGTTACGGAAGTTAGTGAATACTTATTAGTTGACGACAATAAAAATTCTTTAAACGATAGTAGGAACTCGCTAGGTAATGATGATATTATTTCCAGTTTCCATCCGAATGAGGATTGTGTAGGCCAGGTTGATAATATGGTTTTAAATAAAGTACATGAAAACCAGACTGAGAATCAGGATGAAAAGTTGACACAGAGTTATACTGTAGGTAGTTTAGCTGATGCTTCGGAAGTTATAGAGAAAGTTTGCAATAAAACGCACGAGTACGAAAAGCTTAATCTTCCTAAAACTGAAGCAGTGTTAACGAATATGAATGATAACGATTCTGATGTCGCAAGTTTCAAAGAAACTTTTTCGTCAAAAGAGGATAAAACTAAAGTTAAGGGGGATAAAAAACGTGAAAAAGAGCCTTCAGGTTCCAGCATTAAAATTGCTAATACTGAAGTAATTAAGGCGGTAAACAAGAAGTCGTATAAGCACAAATACGAAAAACAGAGTCAGGTTGTTGAAAAACATGACACAAGCAGCGAGATAAAGCCAGTTACTAAACACGTTGGTGCGGCGTATAAGTTTCAAAAAATAGAATCTGCATTAAAATCTAATACCGATACAAGCAAAAGTACGAAGAAAAGTAAAGTGTGCACTACAAAACCTCCATCTAAGGATGAACGTGGCACACATAAGGTACACAAGGTTATAAAAAGGAAGAATGACAATTTTAAAGCTCCTTTGCATAAGTACAGGGAACGCAAGATTTCTGCCGCCCAGCAAGGTTGGCCTCCTCCCAAGAGACCTCCTGTCCATCGTCAAGCCGGACCAGCGCCTCAGGACCAACGACCTGCTGCACGAAGGATGCCCACACGGTCAACGAACCCCTTTACTAGGACTGCGACCATCAAGAGAGGTTCAGCGGATTGGACAAACTGGTGCAGTGAAGTTGCTGCATTCATGAGGAACAAGTCTTGTATCAATTCTCTTATTCTAACTCCCACCCTTTAATAAAATCGAACCAAATTGGTTTGAAGTTCCCCAGTGTATATACTGTGTAAACATTTTGAGGGGAAGTGGTGAGGCACTGAAAAAAAACGGTATACTGTTGTTTTATAAATTTTTGAAGGGGACATGTAGTGAAAAAAAAATAATACATACTAACTACAGATAACAAACAACTAACATACTAACTTCACAAATCATAACACATGTACATTATAAATTGGGGGAGAGCAGATACAGTCAAGAAATGTCATGCTGTGCAATTGTGTTGTCACTTTTAATTAAAATAGATATTTTAGGGCGCAGTTGGCCAGCCCAGTATCCGCAACTCTGCAAATCCACTGTGTAATGGTGTCACCTGGACCCTTCGGGGTTAGTTTTGTAAAATGGTAGTGGCGTTTTTCCCCCACACAACGTGTGGAAGGTTTTTTGGCTTTGCCACCCATTATGTAAAAAGTCAGACCAGCACGCGTTTTCAATTAGTTAACTGAAGCCGTTCAGACCTCAGTTACCTAATTTTTTTTTTCGAGGGAGGCCAGTGTAAGGTATACACAAGATTCGATTCACAAGAATCGAACTTTTGAGTGAATTAAAGAAGCTGCTTCAGATATGCTAATTTTGGCATACGCGCTTAGTATAAATACCACGCAGCGTCATTAATGAAAAAAGGGAGTTGTTGTTAAGGTTGAAAAAGGTGTTATCCTGCGCTAGTGCTTTACGGGCCAGAAGTTTACGTGGCAGTACTGCTGGTTTGACTTACTGTTCGTGAGTATAAAATTATATTGTTCTTGAAAGCTGTATTTACATTCCGTACAAGTAGTACGCATGCTTATTGCTGTAAAAGCCAATTATATGTGCAATGAATCCAATAAACATTGTTTCATGTATAAATTGTGTTTGTATATAATTCAAATAGAGTGCCACTTCAAATTATATACACCCAAGTCTGGGTAGAAGTGAGCATAGATTCTCTATATGTTTTCACTTTATTTCATGGTGTATAAATTTGAAAAATATTTCTGGCTTCAAAGAATGATGCACAGTTTTCGGAAAAACACTTCAATTAACAATCCTCAGAAATTTGGAAGAAATCAGAAGGATATTAATGCCCATGGAACCTTTTGAAAATTTCTATCATTTTTAAAGATTTATTGAAAAACAGTTGTTATTCTTTCCCAAAAAAACTTATTTGTGAATTCCAGGTGTCTAAGCATTTATTTAGAGACAGACGTTAGTTGAGATATAGCAGAAAGCAATATTAATTATTCTCCTTTTGCATAGAGAGTAAAATTTTGAAAATTTAACAAAAACAAGGATAAAGGCCCTTTCTTCCTTTAAGAAAAAAAGGGAGTCAAAGTTACGGGGGCCTATACTATTACACCTAAGGGTTTTGTTTTGTCCATTGGTTCTTAAAATAAAAAGATAATCTTGAAAAAAATATCTTGAATTAATGAATAAAATGATTATATTTGAAAAAAGTCAAATATAATCATTTTATTCATTAATTCTTTGAGAGAGGAGCAATAAATCATATGTTCATGTTTTTTATGAATAGTTAAAATGGTTGATTATTCCATTATGGCATAAAAGCAATTATTCAGAGACAGACGTAATTTGGGATTGCATGAAAGTAACAAAGGTAATTCAAATAAATATAAGATTTCTTTATGCCTTCTCTTTGTTGAAAAGTAACAATGAAACCTCTCTATCGTAACAAATTGCACCGTGATTTATGAAAATATCCCCTCTTGGCTATTACAAAAATTCCCATTTCTATATAATAAAATTGGTTCGTATTGATTATACATTTCAATTATAAAGAAATTTTGGTTTTAACCTGTAATTTATATTTCCCATTAAAGAAAAACTTGTTTGATATCAGTTAATTTCATAGAATAAGGATTCTAACAATAGACATGTTTTGTTGTATCATAGTGATGAAAAATTAATAACCTTGTTTTCCATGCCCATTCTGTCAGACATGCATAACCAATTTCGGCAACAAAGTCAGAGCATAAGCTCGTATCACATTCAACTATACTGTTTATAATTTATTTAAAGGTTTATTATGCATTAATATTAATTCTGCGTTTTGTTTATTTTAATTGCCATATTGTAGCATTTATTATCGTTATGTCCTCATTTGACATTTCAGAGCTGTGTCGTTTGGCAAAATGGAAATCCATTTTTTTTTTCGCGCAGGTTCGAATCCTGCTGACGTTTTACGTTATACCTGGCAAATATACTCTAACTTTAAAGTAAATGACCATTGAAATTTGTATCCTTCAACCAGCGTAGCACTTCTTCGATATAAAATCACACCAATTTAACAAATTTAAAGGAAAGGAGTGTCGTACGGTAGGGGTGTCAAAGAAATGGCTATGGGAAAGCAAAAAACATCCAGGGTAATTATAGCTGCTTAAATTACTTAATATCAAGATTAATAGACTAGAAAATACATTCAGTACTATTTTGGAGTTTAATACACACATGTCTTATGGCCCTTTTTTTTGCACTAGCAAATAACTGTCCCTCCCCATTCTTCCCTGTTTGCCGGACTATTGCTATGCCTTAGTGAGTGGGACCGACAACCAAAGGGGGGTCGGCAACCTTTTTTACTAGGAGGGCATATTTCAGAAATGTGGGAGTTCGGCGGTCACCGTTGGATAAAGAGGAGGAGGGGGGGTGTCAATATTTAAACGTGAAAATATTAATGCGACATACATTTTTTATACATAAATTTAAATTTAAATTTAAACAAAACAATCTTAAAATTGATAATTAATGCGATATTGGACATTGCGTACCTGCGGCCAACTCGTTGTAATGCGACAATTAAGTTGAATTCCCTGTTTTCAGGCATGGTCCAAATGATTGTCAGCGAGGCTTGATCGGTACTTTGATTTTAAGTATTTCATATGGAACACAAAGATTCACAAGCATATGTAGACACGCAAAGATAGTTCAATTTCTGAGCACATTTTCTCAACAATGGGAAGCTATTCATTCACTAAATTCTAGAGTTTTTCCTCTTTATGATGCGATTTCAATTCAATGTTACTTTTTATATTTATAATTCATAATCCTAGGTCCTCCTTAATATCAAAATATGTTGCAATTTTTTTAGTCATATCATCCTCTGTATGAGAGAAATGATTAATTAAAAAAAGGGTCAAGAATCCCTGAAATCTGGTATTAAATCCTTCCAAAAAGGAATCAAAATGTTTGGCAAACTGATAGGTGGGAGCATTTCCATTGCAATAATTTTCTATCAGCATTTTTAAATTTAGGAAATGTGATAAATTATCTTTCTCCATATGCGATTTCCAGAGCATCAATTTTCCATTACCTATCATAGAAGCAAGGGGAAAACGACGCTGGCGGGGGAGGAGCTAGTCAGTTTTTGATTTTTCCGGTTTTATGATTTTTAATTTTTTTTACTGAAATTATTCATTACAACTACGAGTGTTTGTTGTTCAAATATCTAAAATGTTTCGATATTTGGACACTGGGCTTTTTAAAATTGTTTCGCGGGCACCACATTGCCGACATCTGCCTTAGTGTCTAGACAATCTGAAAAAACTTTTTAAAAGGGAGAGCGATGTCAAGTTTTATATAGTACACTTATTTTCAATGTTTGAGAGATTGAAACATTCCCATGTTATTAGTCTCCCTGATTTGCTCATAAAGTATCTCCCTGATTTTCTCATTCTGTTTTTTTATAGACAAAGTATGAGCATTATTTTAACCTTTTCCTTACGGGGTGGGATAGCATTTATCCCAAGAATACGGGCCCAAGAATGAGTATATATATATATCTCTCTCTCTATATATATATGTATGTATGTATGTGTATATATATATATATATATATATATATATATATATATATAATCCCTTAATGGCTTTTGTTACAAAGGGGTTATGAAATTTCCCGTTCTAAAGAGGGAATCGGAAAAATGGGCCCCGTAAGCTAAAGGTTAAATTGATTTTAATAATTTATCAGTGCCTTATTTTTGATATTTTCGTGTCTAGTTTAAATATTAATACCGCAACAGAAAAATAAAATTTGCAAGCAATTGAATGTGTTACATTACACACACGTAAAAACACAAAGACACTAGAACCTCAATAGTGTAACTACTGATCTTATGATGTATTTTGTTACATGAATAACAAAAGTATGTTGAAAAATTCATGCTAATAATGAAATCACAGTAAAAAACTAAATTTCCGCCGACGTTTTTGATTTCAAACATTTTATCCCCGTAAATGCTGATATTATACAGTACTTTTAAGTAAAGATCATAACAAAGTAGGAGGGAACAATAGAATGATTTATTCAGAATGTAAATGTTAACCTTTTAGGCCCTGTTCTTCTCGATTTGCTAGGAAATTCTGAGATGGAAAGTTGGGTGGGAAGAAGGAGTGATGTGCATCCAAAGGAAGATCAATATCACAACTTTTCGCTGAAATGTACTTTCTATTAGAGAGAACATTAGGACCGGAAGTCCATTTAAACCACAAAATGTTTCAAAATGTTATCCTTTTTATTCCAGCTTCTATTGATAATAGAGACAGTCAGCGAATGTAAAAATCCCCTTCGTATAACAAACTCTGGAACTGATGCAAGTTATACAAGAGGAATTTGAATATTTTTGTCTGACTTTTGAGTGAATAGGAGAGTACCATGTGCAAGAATTCCCTGAAACCTTCTTTAAAATTTTTGTACTCGTGATGTTGAGAGTAGGTATAATTTTTCAAAAATATAATGCTGAATGCATAAAAGTTTCATTTCGATATTTCCGAGAATCAGGTCATGGGGAACCGAATGTTCTACACAAGACTGAATCAAAGCATTTTGGAAAAACGCACTTTAATAATAATTCATGAAATGTCATTAAGATATATATATATATATATATATATATATATATATATATATATATATATATATATATATATATATATATATATATATATATATGTATATATATACTAGCGGACCCGACAGACTTTGTGCTGTTCAAACGTTGTAAATTCAAAAATCCTAAAATTATTTTAATAAACTATAAATTGTTTGATGAAAAAATTTGTAAAAAAAAATTTTTTTTAAACCTTACACCACCACGCGTACACTTATCACAACTCGACCTATCTTAAAAATAGCAAGAATGTGGACGAAATTTCATTAATATGGCTATTAGTATGACTAATCAATGAGCTGTTCAATACTTCATAAGTTGCATAGAATCAAATGACAATTGACAATTTAAATTTGTAGGTTAAGTTAATTGTTATTCAATGCACGTGTAGACAGCATTAAAATTCATGAAAATAAAATAAAAATTCTGAAACGCGATTGCAGCGCTGCCTACCGGATCCAATTATTGAATGCACGTGTATACATCATTAAAATTCATGAAAATAAAAAAAAAATTCTGAAACGCAATTGCAGCGCTGCCTACCGGATCCAATTGTGTACCTAAACTAACCAAAGATCAACAAAAACAGATAAATAAATTAATTAAAAAAACATTTTCTATCGGATCAAATTGTGAATCTAAACCATTATCGAATCAAGTTAATCGCACACACAAAATTTCATTAAAATCAGTCCAGCCGTTTAGGAGGAGTTCAGTGACATACACACAGACAGAAGAAATATATATATAGAGATATATATGTATATATTATACTGTGGCAAACATATGTGACATTGTAATAATATCTATTTGCCCTAGAGAGTCTACTCCATAAGGATTTATAAATCAATTTTCAATGCATTCGAATTAAGAGGACAAACTATTCAAAATATTGTATTGAAGTGTGTGTATAAGACAATGAATGTCCCGAGAAATATCAGTTATAATACAGTACAACTGTAATGGTAGACAACTAAATTTTAGCTAACACCTTCGTAAAAATAATCTTTATTATTGAAAGAAGTAAAAAAAAATAGAATTGAAAAAAGGCTACTCCAGCAGATGGAAATGACGAAAGTCTGAAAGAAAAACTATTAATAATTTTAATATTGAAAAATGGATGATCCATACGAATTTTTCATGACCGTAAAAAGATTCTTTCTAAGCAACCGGTCCATATTGTTTTCCATTTATTGCCTTGCAAGCAGCAAACGGTCGGAATTATTTGTATATTTTATAAACCTACTTGTTTTCTTTTGTTTACAAAACCCATATATCTTCAAACATTTCTCGCTCGAAAAGTCTTCGAATTAGCACTTTATAATCCAACAATACATACAACAGCTGAAGATAGTGAATGAACGATTCATTATGTTTGGCTCTTTTGGCCAGTCTCAAACTGAATATTCCGACGACGGTTCTATTTACACTTAAGGCTTTTGTGTTCTTGTTAAGGATTAGTCAGGTGATCAATACATTGTTCAAAGTATGAATGGTCCTTTTCCTCTTCATACAATAAAAGGCGCCACGATGATGGTGTCTAATATATTTCGCAGAATGTCTGTTAGTCTCATGTCTACATCGAGGTAATATTCAGTTAATGTTAATAATGGTGTGATACACAATCTTTTGACAAAGAAGACTGTTATTAATGCTTAAGTTTCTGGTGAGAAAGACTTATGAAAATAAATTTATAACCAATTCACCGAGAACGGTCACCTGTGAGAAAAAAAATATCTCGCATATTGGGGAACATTATATCACAGTTTTCACGAGAGAACCTCACTGGAAAATTAAATCCCACTACCTTCTGTGAAGGTTCTTGTAAAAGCCTTAATTAAGGGACTAATGACTCTATGGATTTCACTTTCCTTCTTTGCAAATAACATCAGCTAATGTCAAAAACCGGACAAGTTGAATTCCATAAAACTAGGCAAAAGATAAACTACGTAATTTGAAATTTTTGGCTACTGTTTATTTTAAACTAAATGCAAACGTAATGAATATTTTTCAGCGTTTTCCTTATACACTCATGGACAAAAAAATTAGCGCACCAAGAAGGAGTCGTCAAAATGAAACGAAATTTTACATACGTAATGACTACTTTGATATAAGTAAATGATAAGAAAATCAAAGAAAAAGGATAATTTATTTCAGAGAAAAAGGCAAAAGAACGGAGAGGTTAATACTCCGTTGGACCCCCTCTAGCGCGAATGCACGATGCGATACGATCGGGCATTGAGTCATACAAGTTCTGTATGATGTCTTGAGACATTTCGTTCCATATTTGCTGTAACCTTGCCTCTAGTTTGTTCAAACTCGTGGGATGCCCAAATCGACGTCCCAAATGATCCCAGATATGCTCGATTGGAGACAAATCTGGGGATCGGGCAGGCCAAGGAAGGGTAGTAACAGTGCGGAGACAGTCTTGTGACACTCTTGCCGTATGAGGCAAGCATTGTCTTGTTGAAAAATGGCTCCTGGGAGCCGTTGCATGAGTGGCAACACATGTGGTTGCAGGATTTCATGAACATACTGCTGGACTGTCATGGTGCCACGGAACAATACTAGGGGTGACCGTGTATTGTAGGCAATGGCACCCCATACCATCACACCAGCTGTGGGAGCGATGTGTCGCTGTACAGCAAAGGCAGGATTGAAGCGTTCACCACGGGCTCTCCACACACGAACACGATTGTCATCACTGCCGAGATTGAATCTGGATTCGTCGCTAAAGACGACCTGGTTCCATTCCGCTGCAGTCCAGTTTCCTCGTGCGCGGCAAAACTCCAAACGGAGGCGTCGATGGGTGGGCGTCAAGGGCAGCACACGTAATGGGCGCCGCGATACCAACTGTCCTTCAGCCAGGCGCCTTCGTATGGTTCGAGAAGACACAGAGGCCCCTAGTGAAGGTGCTACCTGTGCCTGGATGGCGGCCGATGAAGCAGTTGGCTATACGCGTGCATTTCTTACGATGTGGCGGTCTTCTCGACGACTGGTCTGTCGAGGGCGTCCTGAGCCTGGTCTTCGTGTACATGACATCTCTCGGGTACACTGGTCCCAACACTACCTCACAACACAATCAGAGCGGCCTAATTGACGAGCTACTCGCCTAGCTGACCACCCAGCTTCCATCATCCCGACGATTCTCCCCCTCTCAAACTGCGACAACTGCTTATATTGTCTTCGAACACGGCGTAATGGCATGTCTATCTCAGCTCTTCCTTTGTAAATGATTCAGCACACTCAAACAAGCTTTGGTTACCTGTTTTATACTCCACAGAGTACGATGTTCAATGCCCTCTACCGGCTATACGTAATGCGCAATCACGCTGCATTTCTAATCATTTGCATATCTCCCCGACATGTACCTTCATTGCAAGTTTCGTTACAATTCCGCAATTATTTCTTGGTGCGCAAATTTTTTTTGTCCATGAGTGCATTTTAAAAAATCTACCATTAATAATTAAATTTACCAATAAAATTTATTAAAGCATACCGATAAAATTTATTAAAGCACAAAAATAGGAACTACAGGCTTCAATTCAATAGTGTCATTTTAAATTTTAAGCCATCTAATATTTAGTAAGCATAACTACAGTATACACTATTACGACAGATACACGCATGTTTAGTTCGTAGAAAGTCAGATTAAGAGTGTTTACTTTCCTCTCGTAGACTTTTAATGTTTGCCCAATTTCAAAGTTGTTGATGTTAAATAAAAACAATGCTTTTAGGACATGTCAAACAACTTTTCTATTGACATAAATTTTCACTCACATAATGAGGAATTGCTCAAAACTTGTTTGCTGTTTATTTGACATTTATATTCCCACCCGCGTGTCGTACATCTTCTGGCTATTGGTTATAAAACTAAGAAAATTAAATATAGCTATAAAATTAAACTTTATTTTATTGTAAATGCATATACATACGTTGCTTTCTTTTTAATGAATTTTTCATCCCTTAGAAAATAATTAGTAGATATATTATACAAAGTTTTACACGACTAAATATTTATTTATAAAGAGATCTTTAATACAGACAAAATGTTATCTGAATAAATATTTAACTTTACTGTCGCGATAAACAATTGGGTAAACTAAATAAAGTATAGAGCGAGAGAGCTAGAAATGTATAATTTATTTTCTGACGCATTTAGTAAAATTCAGTAAGATTTCCTTAAAAGCGCGTTTGTTTGTGTGATTTTAATTCGGATTTTAAAGCAGATGCCAGTTATTTGAATATACTGAACGAGAGTAAAAGTGAATTTAATTACAAGAATGAATTAATTATTTTAAGGAATTTAATGATAGCAAATTTACGTATAATCCAAAGCATATCACGGGAAATTAAACGTAAACTAATTAGTTATTTTAATATCAGGTAAATATTTACCTTGAATGTTCTGCAGAGACTAGTGGAAATGTTAACTAATTTATGTAAATCTCTCTCATGATGATAAGCAATCAAATAGACAGAAAGTCTCTTTCGTTAAAATTATTGGACATCATAACGGGCATTATTGATAGTTCATACAAATACTAAATGTACAATACAAATGTATATATATATATATATATATATATATATATATATATATATATATATATATATATATATATATATATATATATATATATATATGTATGATGTTTTTTAAATTTCCAATGGCAAGAAGCAAGGTGAAGAATGTCCATATCTTCCTGGTTATCACACAGGAGACAAAGAGGGTCGGGAGCCAATTCTGTGGAGGTGCTTGCGAAGGCAATCATGGCCAGAAAAAAAGACGTAACATTGCTACAGATTTACCTCAATTATGAATCAATAGCTTTCTCAATTATGAATGGCCCCAGAGATCGGAACATAAAAATGTTCCGATCTCGTATTGTGTATATCCACTTCAAAACTGCCTCGTCCAATCTTCATAGACACATGTTTTTACACGTTTTGAACAAGAATTCGATGAATCATAATTTTGTATCTTTATTATGTATCTTCTTTATTTTGTATCTTTATTTTTATTATGGTTGATAAGCTGTTTGGAGGAATCCCAGATTTTAAAGCAATAGCCTTTTCTCCACGCCTTTATCCACCTCATGAAGAATTAATTTTTTTTTATGCTCAAGGACTTTGACATTTCCAGCTACAAGAACCGAAATTTCCAGCACGACTCTGATCAACACTCTAGAAAACGGGAGACTAGTTCAAGGACGGACAGCTCCATTGAGGGTGAAAGGGTTTTTCTAGTGAAGTGGACAGTGGGGGGGGGGGGGAGATAAAGGTTTCATTTCCTGGTTGAAATGCAAAGAATAACAGAGATTTTACTGCTCTCGTTTAGTTAGACAACTGGAAAAAACAGTTCAAGGTCGTTGATCAACATAAACGGCGTTAAAAGAAAGAATAAGTTTGAAATGTTCAGAAATATTTTCAGAAATATGGAGAAAAAAATATTAGAACACAAGAAAAAGTTCGTTAAATAGAGAATGCACTTCGCTATTTGGACGTTATTTTACGAAGAAATTCACAAAATGTTCTTGGTTCCAAAGAAAAGTTCGTAAAATAGAGAAATTCGCAAAATAGAAGTTTGTTAAGTAGATGTCCGACTGTATATATATACAGAGGTTGTTCACACATTTTTTAGACGATGTATATTGTATTCAAAAAACTAAATTACATAAAATTCTTGTGTTTTAAATGTTCTATTTGACATCCCTTATACTGAACTATCTTTCGACATCGCAATTTCCAGGATAATAATAACTTTTGAAGTGTCAGAAGAGGTATTCTATCCCATTCCTCCTGAACAGATTTCCAGAGTCCTGTAAGGGTTTTGGGACGACGTTTGGATAATGCAGATTTTAAAAGTCCGAAAACACAAAAATCCATAGGTGTTACATCGGGAGATTTAGTAGGGATACCAGTGAAGGGTATGGCCTTGATACCAGTTTTTTGTTCCATTTCTGTTAGGAAATTTACAGTGGATTTTGATGTGTGACTGCTAGCTTTGTCCTGATGGAGTGTCACAGATTGATGGCACTGTGGGTAAAGCGATGGTATTTCATTCAGAAAAATTGGCGATAAAATATGTTCCTGATAGTATTTGGAGTTAATCTTGACATTTTTTTCCACTCTTATTCTTTTTAACTTGCCATTATAAGAAAAACCAGCAACAATCATGAATCCCTTAGAAAAACTTTCTTTCGATTCTTTGAACCATGTACTAAAATTTTTTTCTCACCTTTTATGATAATAAATGGCTCTTTTTTTGCTGCAATCATTTAAATACACCCATGATTCATCTATTGTGACAATTCTTTTCCATATTTCTTTGGATAAGTGTTTCTCATATAGAATTCTGCAGCGTGTCCTGCGTTCAGCGATATGATTTGGAAGAAGACGATACACATTGCGTTTTTTCGCTTTCTTAAGATTTAAATCAACGTTTATCATTTTGTTTACAGTGGACACCGAGCATTTTAATGATTTTGCAACTGTCCTTTGACTAGGGGGATTTTCTTTTAACATTAAACAACGTACCTTTGCAATAGTAGAAGATGTCCGTTTTTTCCTTGGATACTTCTTTGGAATTTTTGTCCCACTTGAGGCTCTAATCTGACGTTTTTTTTCCTTTCTTGTTGAAGATATTACCTATCGACGCTTTAGATATCACAAAACCATGATTCTCACATCGTTTTTGGATAACGGAGTATGCATATTTCTCTTCGGAAAGAGCATAAATGTAGCCTTCGAACCACTACTTTGTTAAAAATGACATTTTGAATAAAAACAAAACTTTCAAGCCGCAGACGATAATTTTGACTTTTAAAAACATAGTACAATTGCAATTATTTCTTTTGCAGCAATCGATTTTTTATTACCGCTAACCAAAATCGTCTAAAAAATGTGCGAACAGCCTCTGTATGTATATATATATATATATATATATATATATATATATATATATATATATATATATATATATATATATATATATATATATATATATATATATATATATATATATTTATACAGGTGGTGTACAAAATAATACAAACCCCTGTGAAAAAGTGTGACGTATTTCACATCTGCAGTACAGCTGCGCCACTTGCAACAGAAGTCTGCCACCTAGTGAGCGTGAAGAGGAAGGTATCAGTCTCTCAACAGCAGTCTCCTACTTTGCATGCTTCTATCGAACTGTCTGTGATAAGTTGAAATGTGAGACCTGTCAGAGTTCCAAAGAGGAATGATAGTTGGAGCGCGTTTCAGTGGATCATCGTTTACGGAAACAGCAAACCTTTTGGGGTTTGCAAGGAGTACGGTATCAGTCGTTATGACAGCGTACACGAAAGAGGGTAAGACGACGTCTTCAAAGCACAACAGTGGCCGGAAGTCCAAGCTTGATGATAGGGATAGACGGGTCTTGAAGCGCATAGTGACCCGAAAGCACAAGCAATCGTTATCCGAGATAACATCCGAAATGAACAGGGCCCCGTTTCAACAAAAACTGTCAAAAGGGAACTTCATGCTGCGAACATTTATGGCAGAGTGGCAATTCGTAAGCCTTTGGTGACAGCAACTAATGCTTTCAAGCGACTCCAATGGTGCAGATTTCACAAAGGCTGGTCCCCACAGCATTGGAACAGGTAATATGGTCAGATGAATCGTCATTCACCCTATTTCAGACGACCGGACGCGTTTATGTCTGGAGAACGCCCAAAGAAGCGTTTCATCCTGAATGCCTCTTGCCGACTGTGAAGCATGGGGGTGACTCCATTATGGTATGGGGTGCGATATCTTGGCGCCGTCTTGGGCCACTTGTTATTCTGCATGGGAGTATCAAATCCAATCACTATCTTAGCGTTCTAGGGGATCATGTCCATCCTTTTGTCCAGACTGTATTCCCTGGAGAGTGACCGCTTTTTCAAGACTACAACGCCCCTATCCACACTGCTAGGTGTGTTCAAGAATGGTTCGAAGAGCATGACGATGCAGTTGAACATCTCGCCTGGCCCCCTCAGTCTCCAGACTTGAATATTATTGAACATTTATGGCAATATTTGAGTCCAAACTTCGTTCCTGATTTCCACCTACATCCGGACTTTCGGAATTAGACACCGCTCTGCAGGAGGAATGGCTTAATATTCCTTTAAATATTGTCCATGCCCTTTATGCATCTATCCCACGTAGCATAAAATCTGTACTTCAGTCAAAGGGTGGTCCAACCCCCTATTAATAAAGATTTTCCATTATTTCACAGGTGTTCGTATTATTTTGTCCACCATCTGTATATATATATATATATATATATATATATATATATATATATATATATATATATATATATATATATATATATATATATATATAACAATTACTAAATAAATTCTACGGCTTACTAAGGAAGCGTACGAACATTTATTTTTTTTACAGATAATCTGACTAAATTCTTTCCATGAGAAACATTCCTTTATCATTTTATTTGTTGCTGTAACGAGGATAACTGGCTTTTAGCATTCCCAGAATTAACAAGTAGCTTTTATTCATCTAAAATTAATGTCATATGGAGACTAATATTTCGGTAAATCTTATTACCGAATAGGTTAATAATAAAGTTATAAGAATTCTGAATGTGTGATAGAGGATATTAGAAAGTTATGTCTAAAAATATCATATATCTATACATACGCAACTTATACAAATATGTCTCATTTTAATTCTTAGATTTCAATCATTCGACGGTTACATGAATAATTCAAACTATTTATGCGTCGTGGCTTCGTAATACAAAATTCCCTCGGCGCATGTGACTTTTTGTAGAGATGTATGCAAAAGACGAAACCCTGTTTCTTGTTACATATATTACAACTTGTTTCTTGTAACTAAATTCTATGAAGTCTTTTGGAGCGAAACTGTCATTGGATACAACCTTTTCTTTTGCTGAGCTTAGTTCCGTGGTTTAGTGAACTAAGATCATTCATCGTCACTTAGTGTAATGAACGGTCATTTCACATGGAATTATGAACGGTCATTTCACTTATTATGACCTTTGTCTACTAAGGTTAATACAAGTGGGCTTTATTTTGCTGGGTTAAATGAGGTTTCTGTAGAAGTGGTTTTGAAACTACTGAATAAAGGTTTTAAGTTATGCTTGCATTGTTAGTGGTCGTGAAGTAAGCAGTAACATCATATTTCTTATATCAAGATCAAATAAGTGTAATGCAGCGATGCAGAATTATATACCTGTGTTTGACTTTAGTCATGAAAAATGAAGATAAGACTATTCTATGAATTATTAAGCCAAAAAGTTATATCTATTGTCAAATCGTTCCCGAAATGCTAAGAACTTAGAAGCTTTAAAGTTAAGTCTTTCGGGGTCGGATACTAACGGTGGTCCTGGAAGGAGAAAATCGCAAACCATAGACTGGGTAAAAGCAACGCCTCCCATTTAGCGATAAAAAAAATGCTACAACATCAAGTTCTATGTAGTCTGACACTAATTGAAAGTAATTTTAACTAGCCGAGCTTCGCCCGGCTATGCTCGGGCTATCCGTCCACCAGACAGACGGCTTTGAATTGATTGATTGAGAGGGAGAATTTTCATAAGAGACACTATTAATATGCAGTTCCCCCCCATAAAACCACAAAAAGAAAAATTTGTTATTAGTATTAACATCCACCACCATCAGGTATGATATGAGCATACCTGCATTACAAAAAGATAAATTTTCATGTGAAAATAAATCGGCTGGCTACTTTAGCCTATATTCCTGCAATACAAAAATTCAAATTTCCTGAAATTTGTGTTCTTGGTGACATAATAATGCATTGTACATTGAAATTAGATGAGTGCATGCATTAGAATTGCACATGTCTATGTTGCGAGATATTCTGTATACGGTTTAGTCAAAAGATAAGCACAATTGAAATATTAAAAAGGCTTCCGGAGCATATGGTATTGTGGAAAAACAAATAAACCTCTCGATAAACACCAAAATTTCCTAAATATAAATATTTATATAAAGAAAATGTGAATATGCACTTTTTAAATATTTTAGCCTGTAATCAACAAAATAAAGAAATGGTAAACTTCATACAAAAATATCTTAGTAGAATATTTATCTAAAACCAGAAACTAAACTAATCAGCAAAGAAAGAAATACATGAAATATGAACAGTTTTGAAAAAAAATCGGTAAAATGAAAATAAAAATTAAAGAATTATTTGTTGTTTGGACAGTTCAAACATGATTCTATATATCTAAAATCAAAACTGAAAACCACGTGTAAACAAAACTGAAAATAAATATAGAACTATGAAATGAGAACAAAAAGAATCTTATGCCACATGTTCGCGTTTAATGATTCAACAACCTCTCAAGAAAGGATATACGGGCCTACCGGCGTAGTCTCAGGCCTTTCGAAAAGAATTCGCTATCGAGAAACGTCAGAAATGACGTCACGAGGAGGGCGTTCTCACAAGCTAGAAGAAAATCGGTTCTCAGGACATTTCTCGGGAGCTAAACTCACTTCGTATTTCTCACTCAGCGAGTAAAACTTTCCACCAAACTTGAATCGGTGAGAAGGTACTTCGCTTTCGAGTTTAAGATGGCCGCCGATTTCGTGTTGATTGTGTTCAAATGAAAGTACTTTCAGCACTTTAGGTACAGCGGTTTGGTCTGTGCGTTATCTGTCAGTTAATCACGGAACTGTTTTATATCTATGCATATAAAATAGCTCGTCTGTTTGTTTGTACGCTATAGAATCCTAGACTTTCACCGACCGGGACCAAATTCAGCTCACTTAATGTTTGGGACCTGTTTAATTTAAAGGTATTTAACTAAAGAAAAACTAATAATACAACTTATCAACACCAAACCAATTTATTTTTCAACTCAACTGCATTCTAAAGAGAAACTATGTATATAACTGTTGCCACACAATTAATTTTAATAATAATTTCAAAAGTAACATTTAAAAATTATAAAAATATTTGAGGGTTAATTTTAAATCAATTATTTACATTTTATGCCGTTACAAACCCGAGAAAGGCAAAGCAGCAAAGGCAAAATTGGGGCTCAATTAGTTTTTTAAAATTAATTTTTTTATTATTTTTGTCAATTTATTGGGCAACAATGTGCGAAAGCAAAATAAAATTGCCGTAGCAGTTGCCATTCTTCATTTTACATAAATGTCAATTCCAGTGTCACGGACGTTAGCGTAATATATCAAGAGATAAATGAAAAATATACCCATGTGGTGACGTCAAACTTTATCTCATTTGAAGTTTGACGTCACCGCATGGGTATATTTTTCATTTCTCAGTGATTCATTTTTTAGTCAGAATCACGCTGTGACTGAATCACGCTGTGTTTACCCTTTGTTCTGTGAAATATTCGTTTAGAATTGAAATATCTCTAAAACTATTAAAGTAACAGATTAAGTGCGCGCAGAAAAAATTATCAGTTTTTAAAGCTTTTTCCAAATATGTAACATTTATGTACTTTCATGAAAAAAAAATACATCGATTTCGACATTTTCAAATATGGCGGAAATTGAGACGGTACAACCGGAGGTGTGACCGACAGGCTGACAACACGATTGCTTTATTAATATAGATGATAACAAGTTTTAATGTTAAGTAACTTGAACTGATTTATCGTTTACTTCATCAGCCGGAACTCTTGCCGGAAAAAGTCATCAGTAGAGCAAATAACCACCAATATTCAGCTAGTGAGCTGAATATTCAGCCAGAGAAAGCTCGCATCAGCCGATTCCAATGTTTATCTTTGTTATTATAGGGACTGTAATATGCTGGCCCTTTTTCTGGCGCAGTTTGGAGCTCTTGCCTACCACTCCATTAATCTAGAGACTATAATTTTCTAGCTCTCAAAGTGGCCTGTTTCATCTTGGTCAGCCGCAAGACTATGGTTCATTGCTTATAGAATATTGTTCAACATCGTCCCCTACCAATAAAAAAAACTGTTCTCTTCGACTGGAAAAAGGGGCGTGCTAAAATCTCTTACTGGAATACTCTCTATAAAAGGTACTGAGATAGAGTGATTCGTTAGTGAGGAAAAAGAGAGACACGTTGTTAGGCGTGTTTTAGATTCGGGAGGTTTTTAGAGATCTCAATGAATAATTACTTAATTACAAACATTTTGTATAAAGTTCTACCGTACTCATTCTTTTAATTGTAACAACTTCACGTTGGCTTGTCTGAGCCAATACGGCAAAAGACATTTTGATAGTTCAGTGAATAGGTTATACGAAGGAAAACAAAACAACAGAATGCTCTGTACGAGGATAATGCATAGCAGAGACTGCGTCGTTGAAAGATATACTGCTGGGAAACTTTGTCGGAATTCTGATGGGTGGTATTATGTCGCTAACCGGGTACCTAGGCATGTATTCGGACAAAATGTAACTTTTCTTTGCGATGATATCTTTATAATTGAATTAAGTTCCTTCTTTCCAGTAAAGTGCAGTAATGCATCTCACATAAATTTGCTCATATCTTAATGTGTCATTATTATTGTCACAAGAAACAAGAAACAATTTCATTAAAACCTGAGGAAATTTCATTCTTTTATCAACCACTTCGGTACGTAAACGCAAAGTAAAACAAAAGATAATGAGTTAATGGGAAAAAGGTATGAATAATACACAGCTGAGGGATCGGATAATTTTTCTTAAAGAAAACATCAGTTTGTATAACACAAACCTGTTCACAAAACAATCCATTCGACCCTTATTTTCCCAGACGTCATGGAGGCAAAACAAATAAGTCGGATGATTTTCTTGGACTTATTTTTCCTTCTTAGAAGTGTCTGCAAGAAAGAAAATGAGGAAAAATAACATGCTCAGGAATATTGTGAAAAAAAGTTACATTATTATTCATAAATAAATGACTGTAAGGGTTTCTTATTTTTCTAATATACTTTATTTATACTCTAAAGAATTTTTTTCGCATAATTTTCAGAATTTTAAAGCTTTTATTTCTGCAATAAAGCAAAAGGAAGAACAAATTACATCTATACTTTCTCCAGAAAAGTTTAACAACAAAATGGCTAGAACGTCAAATTAATAAATTGAAATTGACTGATAGCACACAACTTAAAGGTTTTAGGAATTATTTTTATATAGAGATATTCATATATAATTGATCCTCTAAAATTATGGATAGATTTGTCACTAATCTATTTTTAGTAGACTTTATAACGACGTTTTTTAGAACTTTATTAATGGAAAGAACTTAGAACAAATTGCTAAACTTTTGAATTTACTTCATCCAATATTATTTTTTAGAGAAATTTATTTCTTAAAACATTTTTTTTGTGCTAAGCATTTTTCTCTAAATTTTTATCCTATTTCTTATGTTAATGCAAAACCAACTGTTTCAATTTAATTCAACTTTCAAGAGAACCAAATATAAAATCAAAGATGTGCACTTTCAATCTAAAAAATGCAAGTTTAACATTAGATGTAAGTATAATTTTCTCCCATTAAAAGAAAAGCAGTTTGGGACATCAACATGTGCGACTGTCTCCACTCTTTGAAAATGAATGTACAACTGTTTTTTTAATACAATCGCCCCTTCAAACTAGAAATCAAATTTTTAGTTTGCGATAGAAATATACTTCAATGTATTAATGGATTTTTCTATTTCTTTTGTAGTTTTTAATTGAAAATGCAATTGTTGTGAAGACATCCAACTTAGAACTCTGAATCGACGTTCTACGGACTGCCGGAAATGGTTTTCACACAACATTTTCTTCAGCTATGACGATTCACAGCGGCGCATCATGAATGCGAGCGCATTGATGAGGCGCCGCTCTCCAATCCCTGCTCCAAAAAATAAATAAATAAATAAATAAAAAAATAAAATAAATAAAATAAAAATTTTTTTTAAAAAATCCTGCTAACATGTTCCAATCAAAAAAAAAAAAAGGAGCGGTAATTTTTAAATTTCGGCTTCAAGAACTTTGTGTGAGGTCAGTCTGAGTGAAACTTTCAGCGACTGATTATCAGCTTCAGGAGAAAATGGTTTAACATCACATGGCTGTATGTGCTGTCAGATATTAATTAATCTTCTAAAAAGAATTAAGAGAAAAATAGATTCACTTAAAGGGATGCCTTTCCCACGTGTAAGATAGAAGTTTATAACCTAGCAGGAAACATAGAATTGCTGCAGATGTCAACGGATTGAAAAATCCAAATATTTTACGGCCTTAAGCAAAAGATGTGATGTCAACGTGATCAACCCGCGCTCTCTCTTATTTTTTGTAATAAATGTATTATTTAACCGGAAGGTGTGCGGTAAGTAAATTTTAGTTCTCTTTTATTCAACGCAATGCACTACTCTTTTCGGATTAACGGCCATTAACAGTAAGTTTGTACACCTGCCACAAATTTTGCTTAAGTCTGCTATGTACAAAGAAAACAAATCGTTTTTCCCTTTTCCTCTTCTTGCAGACTCTTGTGGTGGGAGGAGTCTAGTTGACAGTTCGAGAATTCCACCCCTCTTAGGATTGACATTTTGAGGGATTGTAATGTCTCTCTCTATATAGGGGGGGTTAAGCGCTACCCCCAAATTTTTTATTAAAAATATATTTTTGTCAACTTTTACAGGCACATAAATGCTGATAGACCAGTAAAATTGGCATTGTCAGATAGCCTGAACTTCTTTGCAAAGCGCTACGGGATTCATTTTAGAAATTTCGTCCACCGAAGGAATTTATGAGCGTTTAAAACACACTATACCAGATTTTCCCCCAAATAATTAAAATTTTAAAATATTAATTGCATTTTTTTAAAAAAACGAAAAATGTACACAAATTTAAAATTTCTTTCTCTATGACGGAGTATAATTTTTTTAAAAAAATCTTTGAATACAAGCCGGCAATCCGTGGACAAATTTTCTCCATAGGTTAACATTGAGGTGAGCGAATCCAATGGGGTTAGTACATAGCAGCCTTAATTAACAATGTAAAGCTGCTCAGTGGCATGACACAGTAGTTCAGTAGATAAAATACCTGGATCAGATGCTGTGCAGAGTGGGCTGCTGTGTAGTAACCCTATTGGATTCGCACACCGCAATGTTAACTTATGGAGAAAATTTATCCAAGGATTGCCGACTGGAATTTAAAGATTTTGTTTTTAAATTGTAACCTTGAAAAAAAAGAATCCTCGGGTATCGCAGAACTTACATCGCGATAACCTTAAAGATATGGATGTAAGAATGCAAAAATTCTAAAATTGAATATTTGCTAATTTCAAATATTTTGGACACATTTTCGCAGAAAAATCGTTTACTCTAGTATAAATTTATTGTTTACCTTCAGATTTTGGGGCGATGAGAAACATTTGTTATGTTATTCCGGATTTTCTGCATCCTTTTGTGGAGTTTATTCAGCAATATCCATTTGGATTCCACATTTCCCCTCTAATTTCAATCTCGGTTTATTCCCTTTCTATATGCGATCACTTTAAAGTTAATCAGACAAATGTTTCAGAAAATCTGTTTTCTTAATATTTTGAATAGTTTTGTAATTCTCACAGAGTACCTGAGCATTTATAATACAAATTACTAATAACATTCCAAAACGTATCGTCATTGGTAAATTTAAGTCTGTTCGGAACTATACTATATTAAACTAATTTTTCATTAGTAATTTATGGCAATATTGTCAGCATTCGCGACTGTTTTTACCTGAGTGTCACTAGGATTCTATCTTTCCTTTCAAGCTTCGGAATAACATTCTTTTCGTCTGATTTCGCTATCACAATCATGTCGATTTCTTCTAAAATAATTTTCTCCAAGAATCCTTTATAACGCTGTTGTATATTACCATATTCTTGCATTCTTTCAAAACGGTTAGTTCTAGGTCTACTTCGGTGTGACGTACCTTTTGCGAAAATCCGGGATCGGCCTTCAAATTTGTGTTCACGTTCGTGGTTTCTATGTAAAAAACCATTTCCTTTAACATGGTAGTGTAGTCTCATAGATATTTTGTTCTCGATAATAATGGTGATTATGCTGAAGTTGTATTACCTGACTTTTGACAATGAAGTCAAACCGCATTTTATAAATCGATAAAGTGTTGAATGTATCGAATTCTGTAAATGAACGCAATGGTCATTGTTCCGAGCTATTTGTATGTAGATGTCGCTTTTGTAAGTATTTACATTTTTAAATATTCTTCTGTAGTTTCTTCCGCTCTGTGTGGCAACACTTCGTTTTTTGGCGGTTGTTGTTGCTTAGCCATGTGACAATCGGTCGCATAGGTTTTGTTCTGCAATAAACTCAAATTGACTTCATCCCGCTTTTAATTTTGTTTCTTTAACACACCACACGGTCGTGTATATTTGGTCCGTCGTCTTTTGCCGGAGTCATCGGCAATCTATGGATATTTCGAACAGTCATTGAAATTAATTTGAATTCCGACACTGCTCGGAACGCATTGCTAGGAATAACCCTTTCGATTTCGCTGCCTTCATTTTTCGTTGCGAGCAGAAGTCATATTTTTGAACTTTGTTTGATTGAAAGAAGATTTTGTCTGTCTTCTCGGTGCGGATTTAAAAACTTTTCGAATGACTTTTTTATTGAAGTGCTTCATTGGACCTTCGATTGTTTTGATTAGTGCCAAGGATTTGTACACAATTTCGTCGCTTCTTGATTGAAGGTGAGTCTTCATTCATTTATTATTTTTGAAAAATAGATCTCAAGTTACTTTTGACACAAAAGAAAGTTGCAAAATGCAACTTAACAAAGTTAAAAGATAAAATAAATTCTGAGATCGCACAAGCTGATGTTGCAAAAATTGAGCTTTTGAAATCGAAACTGAACAATTTAACTAACGACATTTCGAATGTTTTTGATAATATTTACAGTAATTGTGAGGAAAAGGATTTTGATAGTTATTTTGTTGAATGTCATGCATTGCAAGACATTACAGATGAGCTTTATTTGATGATTGAGCGCAGAAAATTAGGGATTACTAGCAATGAAAGCTCAAGTTCGGTTAGCACTAGGTCAGATTGTATTGAAGTTAAATTGCCACATTTATCATTGCCAACATTTTCCGGTGACATGATTGAATGGCTTACTTTTTCTGACTTATTTAACGCAAGTGTGCATAAAAATGTAAATTTGACAAACGCACAAAAACTTCAATATCTTAAGAGTTCGTGCAAATCAGATGCGCGGAAAATTATTCAAGCTATTCCAATTTCAGATAGTAACTACAAAATTGCTTGGGATTTGCTTGAAGATCGGTATTCGAATAGGCGTGAACTTATTAATACATTGATTAAGAAACTCATTAAGCAACCGAATATTGGCGATTCGCCAAATGAAATTTTGAACTTGGTCGACGTAACGAATGAGTGTGTACGTTCGCTTACCGATTTAGAACAAAAAGTAGATGGATTTGCCGATACACTTGTAACTCATTTAATTGTTGAAAAATTGAATAAAAACACTCGAATTTGGTATGAACGACAATTAAAAATTGATGAAATTGGAACACTTGAAAATTTACTTTTGTTTTTGAAGGAACATGCTAGAATGCTACAGAATAGCAAAACCAATATGAAGGATTTCAAGAATAATTCTAAGGTCACTTCGCTTGTTTCTTACACTGATATAATATGTGCTTATTGTAAGAAAAATCATCATGTATATAGATGTGACAAGTTTTTAAAATTACCTGTTTTCAAACGCTTTAATTTTGTGAAATCTTGCCATTTATGTTACAACTGTTTATCTAATTTGCATAGTTCTAAATCTTGGAATAGTTTAAATAAGTGTAGAATTTGCAATGCAAACCACCACTCCATTTTGCACTTGTCTAAGCCTAGTAATAGTGATGAAAATACTCTTGCTACTAATAATGAAAATAATTCACCCCTTTCTGCTCGGGCTAGAGATTTTACTCCTCGAAATTCACCACAAATTACTACTGATAATTGTTCCAATGCTTCAAATCAGATTGATAGTAACTTTGTTAGTAATAGAAATGTTAACTAAGAGGTTTTGCTATGTACTGCTCAAATACGAGTTCGAAATTCATCGGGCAATTTTGTACACTGTCGTGCCCTCCTTGATTCTGGTTCCCAGGCTAGTTTCATCACAGAAAATTGCATTCAAAAACTTGGATTGGCTAGAAAAACTGCAAAGATACAAATTTCGTGCTTAGGATCGGCCGCATCGCAAACCAAGGGTGAATTGGACATTACTTTCACTCCTCGTTTTTTTTCAGAACTCTCCTTTTCTACTTCAGTTTTTGTTTTGGACAAAGTTTGCGGAGATTTACCACATAAATCATTGCCATCGAACATTGTTCACTCTTTCAATGATTTAGTTCTTGCGGACCCTAAGTTCTTTAAATCATCTCCTGTAGACATTCTTTTGGGTGTTAATGTCTTCATGTCCCTGATTGTCAGTGAACCAATCAAGCGAAACAATGAGCTTCCCACAGCTATTAGGTCAAAATTAGGTTGGATCATTTCAGGTACAGCAGTTTTCAGCTCTGATGTATGCTCTTACATTTCTCTAAATAATTTAGAATTGAATACTGAAGAAATAGTTAAGAAGTTTTGGTCCCTAGAAACTGTTCCAGATGAAACAGTTTTGTTTAAGTCAGAAATTAAATGTGAAGAACATTTCAAAAATACACACTACAGAGACAGTACAGGCAGATATGTTGTTAGATTACCCTTTAAGAAACCTTCGTCAAATTTGGGTAACTCTAGAGAGTTAGCTCTCAAAAGATATATGCTTCAAGAAAATAGGCTAATTAACAAACCGGAAGTACACACATTGTACAAGGAATTTCTTAATGAGTATTGTCATAGGGACATGACAGTAGTGTTACGGCCAGGGACAGGAGCATGGAAAGAAATACAAAATAAAATAAAATAATTGTTAAATGTAATAAAGAAACAGGGCAATAAAAGAGAAGGGAAGAAAGCCATAGACCGGAACGAAAATTAGAGATAATGTTCGTAGCAATAAATAGAAGTGGAAGAGAGTGAAAATAAAAGAAAATTTATGATGGCTATAAAACGGCCCACACAACTTGAATCCAAAGCATGGGAAAAAGTTAAAATTGAGGGAGAATTTATAAATCCCGCCCTCGACGCGCATTGGTAAAAGGGGATTGAGGAGTGGCAGCACGGACGAATGGCGATGGCATGATAATTTCCAGATAACCAATGGAAATTATAAGAGGCGGAGACATTAGTAAGAAAATATATGAAATAAAAAATAGTGTGAAGGCAGAGAGATAACCTGGGAAGTGAGAGTCAGTCAGAAGTTGTCGAGCGCCCAGTGTCCCATGCCGAATGTCTGCGATAAACGACGGAGCCGTGTTCGAGTGCAGTAAAGTTTAGAGAGATAGAAGTTGTCGAGCGCCCAGTGTCCCATGCCGAGTGTCTGCGATAAACGACGGAGTCGTGTTCGAGTGCAGTAAAGTTTAGAGAGATAGAAGTTGTCGAGCGCCCAGTGTCCCATGCCGAGTGTCTGCAATAAACGACGGAGCCGTGTTCGAGTGCAGTAAAGTTTAGAAAGATAGAAGTTGTCGAGCGCCCAGTGTCCCATGCCGAGTGTCTGCGATAAACGACGGAGTCGTGTTCGAGTGCAGTAAAGTTTAGAGAGATAGAAGTTGTCGAGCGCCCAGTGTCCCATGCCGAGTGTCTGCAATAAACGACGGAGCCGTGTTCGAGTGCAGTAAAGTTTAGAGAGATAGAAATTGTCGAGCGCCCAGTGTCCCATGCCGAGTGTCTGCAATGAACGACGGAGCCGTATTCCGGATAAAGAGATGCCCGAATTACGTTTGAGGATAAAGACGACGAAGTCATCATTACGAGTGCCAGCTGCCCAGAGGGATTCAACCGTCATCTGCTGAGGTACCGACTTTGCATTTCCCTTTTATATTGTATCATTGCTTCTCAGTGTATAGCCATAATGATTAAGATAAAGCGCGATGAATATAGTTTTTGAGTATAAGATGTTGAATAACAGACCGATAATTCGTACCAACAATTTAATATAATGATTTGCATATATATATGAATTAATTTAGTAGGAGTAAAATTGAAAATAATATGTATAGAGGCAGTATGAAACAGCAAAGAGGTAACTAAGAAATTAAGTGATGATAAGGGTTTAAAAAAAAAAAAAAAAAAAAAAAAAAAAAAAAAAAAAAAAAAAAAAAATTCATACGGAAGGAAGAGTCACGACATTAATTGAATAACAATTAATAAAAGTAAATAAATAATTGATTGATTAACTAAGTAATTAATAAATTAACGAATAAAAACGATGATAGTAAAATAAACAATAAAAGTGTGGATTTAGTGAATCGATGAATAATAAATAGGCATCGACAAGCGAACGCCTTACAAAGGATTACAAGCAACAGATTAGCCATCACGAGGGTACGAAAGTTAAAGCAATTAATCAAACACATAAGGACAAGAATATCACTTTGAATATGATGAAAGCAGAATGAAAAAGCAACATAAACAAAAAAAAATTTAAATAAAAATCGTCATTAAATAGTTACGATAACGGGAAAAGTACGAGGGGTTATAAATTTCTCCAATGGCCGCCTTTGTAGTGCAATAACTGTGTAGACATGTGCTCTTCAATTCAACCGCTGAAAATGAGAGGAACTATTGCCAATTTAGAGAACGGAAACTCGCTTCTTGAAAGATACGTACCGTGAGGAGAGAGATTCTGCGAGGATAATCATTAGCGAAAATTACGAGCATTAACTACGTCATCAATAGCGAGGGGAAGAAAACTGGTTTTTTGCTGGGGGTAGCCGACGCCAAGAACGAAATGCGAAGCTCAGCGCTATAATAACTGTGTCCGTTTGACTGCGGAATTTGACAACTGTTTACGAGAAAAATTAGCATTCCGGATCGTATTCCGGATAAAGAGATGCCCGAATTACGTTGAGGATAAAGACGACGAAGTCATCATTACGAGTGCCAGCTGCCCATTGGGATTCAACCGTCATCTGCTGAGGTACCGACTTTGCATTTCCCTTTTATATTGTATCATTGCTTCTCAGTGTATAGCCATAATGATTAAGATAAAGCGCGATGAATATAGTTTTTGAGTATAAGATGTGGAATAACAGACCGATAATTCGTACCAACAATTTAATATAATGTTTTGCATATATATAAAGAATTAATTTAGTAGGAATGAAGTTATTGCGGTAATAATGTGTAAATGCCGGAGGAAATATTGAGTAATTTTGGAGTGTATTATTTATGTGTGTTAATATTCAATAAATTGATTTGTCAATATAACCAGAGTTAATTTCCATTATTTGGGAAGCACATCAATGTACTAGCCACAATCATGAACCACTAAGTTAATAAATCAAAATCATAATTAATAAATATAATTAATATAAGAATAATATAATAACTCCCAATCCCAATAATTTTATTTAAAATAATATAAACAAGTTTAAATTACGGTTACAAGTATTTAGAATTACGCCATATGGAAGTTGTAGCTAGTTCTGAACCAACTCCTTCTTCAGTGTACTACTTGCCACATCATCCTGTTTTGAAGCCCTCTAGCACTAGCACAAAGCTGCGAGTTGTTTTTGATGCCTCAGCTAAGACATCCCATGGATGCTCTCTCAACGATTTGCTGTATGTTGGTCCTACAATTCAACCTGAATTGTTTGACATTCTAATCAGATTTAGAACGCATACTGTAGCTATTTGTGGGGACACCGAAAAGATGTACAGGCAAATTCTCTTAAACCATGAAGATGCCGATTTCCAGCGCATCTTTTGGAGAAATGATGCAAATAAACCCATCCAGGAATATAGACTTTTGACAGTCACTTATGGCACGTCTCCTGCACCTTATTTAGCAACTCGATCGCTTCTTCAACTTGTTCTAGACGAGCAAGATAACTACCCAAGTGCATCCAGGGTTGTGAAATCTGATTTTTATGTTGATGATCTGCTGACTGGTGCTTCTTCAAAAACAGAAGCAAAACAATTAGTTCGTGATATTGACTCACTGATGCGCAAGGGTGGTTTTACGCTTCGAAAATGGTTAAGCAATGAATCAGAAATTTTGAAAGAGTTACCTCTTGAACTCAGAGAAGATTCAAACCACTTGGACATTTTGAAAGATCAACCAAGGAAAGTATTGGGTATCAATTGGCACCCCCATAGTGACACATTCGATTTCAAGGTTCTTCCATCTAGTACCTTTGCGGTAACTAAAAGAAGTGTGCTTTCAGAAGTCGCAAGACTGTTTGATCCATTAAGCTGGCTTGCACCAAGTGTGGTTTTCGCTAAGATATTTCTCCAAGAATTATGGATTTGCAAGGTCCAATGGGATGACTTACTTGATCCCCAAAGAGCTTCTACTTGGACTTCATTTCATAAAGAACTAAGCTTACTTAACATTCTCAAAATTCCTAGACTAGTCATAATTGAAAATTGTCACAAAATTGAATTGCATGCATTTTGTGACGCCTCGGAAAAGGCGTACAGCACTGCTATTTATGTAAAATCATATTCAGATGAAGGAAGTAAGGTTGCATTGCTGTGTGCTAAAACTAGAGTCGCACCACTCAAGGTTCAATCATTGCCCAGACTTGAACTTTGTTCTGCCTTATTGCTTGCGAAACTGTTAGGGACAGTCATGAAATCTTTAAATGTGCCATCTCAAAATTGTTTCGCTTGGTCCGATTCTACCATCACACTCTCCTGGATCGCTTCTGAATCACGGAGGTGGCTTCCCTTTGTAGCCAATCGAGTCTCGAAGATTCAAGATAGTATACCAGATGTGAAGTGGAGTCATGTCGAAGGAAAATCCAATCCTGCTGATTTTGCCACAAGAGGTTTACAACCTTCTGAATTAATTGATTGCGATCAGTGGTTTCATGGACCAAGTTGGCTCCAAAATAAATTTGAAGAACTTTCGGAGTATGAGCAGCCTCATTCCAATCTGGACAGTGAAAACATACTCAAAGAAGAAAGAAAAGGCTACGTTGTTAATTTTGTCAAAATTAGTGAAGATTCATTCCTGTCTAAATTTTCATCTTGGTCGAAACTTTGTCGCATCACAGCATACTGTTTGAGATTGGTGAACAACTCTTTGAAAAAATCCAAAACGAGAAAATAATTTCTAACTAGTGAAGAACTAAATGATGCAATGTGTGCTGTGATAAGAACCTTACAGCGTTCTGAATTTCCCGAAGAAATGGCAAGTTTGAAGGCTGGGAAAACATTGAAGTCTTGCAGTCGAATACTTTCATTAAGCCCGTTCTTGGATCAGAAAAGAATAATTCGTGCTGGAGGACGCTTAATGAACTCAGAGCTTTCCGAAGATCAAAAGCATCCGATACTCATCCCTCAGAAACATTTTATCTCTAAACTTATCATAAGACATTATCACGAAACTTATTTGCACGCAGCCCCTGCACTTTTGCTTTCCTTAATCAGGCAAAAATTTTGGATTATCGCAGCTAGATCAGAAATCAGAAAAATTGTTCAGCAATGTGTTATTTGCTGTAGACATCGCGCTCAAGTGGCCAAGCAAATGATGGCAGACTTGCCAGCATCCAGGATTACAGCTTCACGAGCTTTCCTTCGAGTTGGTTTGGATTTTGCTGGCCCAATCATGATAAAACATAAATTTGGTCGTGGCCAAAAATCATTTAAATCTTATGTTTGCATTTTTGTTTGTTTCACAACTTGAGTTGTCCATCTGGAAGTTGTTGAAGATCTTTGCTCTAGAGCTTGTTTAGAAGCATTGAAGCGATTTATTGCAAGGAGAGGAAAGCCAAAGGAAATATTTTGTGACTGTGGTACGAATTTTAAAGGTGTAAGGAAAGAAATTCGTAAATCCTTCTTATCATGTCAAAAAAGTGAACACCTTCAAGCATTTTTGTCTTCAGAAAATGTAAAGTGGAATTTTATTCCTCCAGGCGCTCCACATTTCGGCGGACTGTGGGAATCTGCAGTTAAGTCCATGAAACATCATCTTCGAAGAACAATGGGAGCAGCAATCTTAACTTATCCTGAATTCACGACCTTAATTACTCAGATTGAGGCATGTATGAATTCCATACCGTTAGCTCAGCAATCTGATGATCCCACAGATTTATCGGTTCTCACACCTGGTCACTTCCTCATTGGAACTGCTCTCACAGCTCTGCCAGAAGAAAACCAACTAGATCAACCTAGGTCTCTTGTTGACCGCTGGAGACTTCGTCAATTAATTTTCCAACATTTTTGGAAACGTTGGAGCAAGGAATATCTATCTCAACTACAACATAGAAATAAGTGGAGAAAATCTCACGTTAATTTATCTGTGAATAATTTAGTTTTGATCAAAGAAGACAACATCCCTCCTCTCCAATGGAAATTAGGCCGAATAACTCGTGTCCACCCCGGCTCTGATGGAAAGGTTAGAGTTGTAAGCATTCGCACTTTAAATAGTGAAATCAAAAGACCCTTTGTCAAGATCTGCCCATTACCAGTGAAACATTCTGAATTTTGACATTTTGAACTTGAACATTTTGATCTTTAAGCTGAACCTTGACATTAATTTTAGATTTCAATTGATATCTAATTTCATTTATATTCCCAAATATTAACTTTGTTAAAAATTTGTTATTAATCCTTTTGTTTAGTTTTTTTTTTAGATTTTCAATTATGTTTGTTTGAAGCCCCTGAGGGCTTCAAGGCGGCCGGAATGTTCCGAGCTATTTGTATGTAGATGTCGCTTTTGTAAGTATTTACATTTTTAAATATTCTTCTGTAGTTTCTTCCGCTCTGTGTGGCAACACTTCATTTTTTGGCGGTTGTTGTTGCTTAGCCATGTGACAATCGGTCGCATAGGTTTTGTTCTGCAATAAACTCAAATTGACTTCATTCCGCTTTTAATTTTGTTTCTTTAACACACCACACGGTAGTGTATAGTCATTATATGAGCCAAAATGTCATACGTTGCACTGGTCCCAAATTTGTTGTATTCGAATGGACTGTAGACTAATAAATTATATCAAAACCATTGTCGACCATACGACACACGAATTAATAACAATTTTATTTACTTAAAACGAATTATCTACAATACTAATGTATGAACAAAATCAATACATGAAACATCGATCATACGATGTGCGAGCGTAACAAACTTTTTTATGCAACACACGATTTCAAACAAATTCTAATATCTTTAAGTTTACGATGCCAACATAAGAATTAAAAACTATGATACCTATATTTGTATTATTTCAAAGGCGCGTTTGGCGATTGCCAACATAGCCATTGGCGTCAACAGTCATTTTCCTTAAGCGATAGATTTAAGAGGAAGAAGGGTATGGCAAAATCTCAATATCATACTGTAAATGCTATAAAGGGTAAAATCCAACTAGAATGCTTCACTTTGTTGTCTCGAGTGTTGAAAACTGGTGCTTAAGTCAAACATCCCTCGATTCAGAGCAATAATTAATTGGTTATAGAACGAACAGAACAATAAAAAATAAGCGATGATTTCGTCGAGATTACTGCTTGAAATTAAACTATTAATTTCTTGATTTGAAAAAGCACTACTTTTTTCCCTTGCAATACTTGAATTGCTGTTTTCGGAAATGCAACTACAATCTATTTTCTCAACAGAAATGATTATAATGGCATATGCAAATTAAAAGCAATAACAGCCATAATACTGAAGCTACAAGAAGCAGGGGAGAAGAATCGCAACATCAGCAACGGTAATAACCTTAATAAAATAAGTAGAATTAACTAAGTGCAACAAAAATATTTGAGATATTAGAGTTCTAAGGATTTCTGTGACTATACTCTATATCGTAAACCATCCAACATCGTCTTGGCTCGGATTTTCAAGCCACAAAAAAATTCTAGGGGCATTTTCGTCTCCTGGATTTTTAACAGCTTTTTTCCTGACAGAGTAGAAACTTTCCTCTCGTTTCAGACATTCATTTCGATATAAATCACGAGGGACAACACCAAAACTGTTGAACATCCCTTCTGCATGGGCTTTATGCACGACATTTATTTTATTTTTCCAAATTTTTAAGGTTTTTTTGATAATATAAATTTGGTAGTAAATTACTGGCATTGGATCCTGAAAATTTTTTACATTCAGGACATTTTCTGTAAAGGTTATTCTTAGGAAATGGTTTTAAATATTTTCATACACTGCTTTCAACTGGATTTACCTCTCGATTCCAGAAATTGAAGTTTACGCTTATTAATTCACAGGAGCAATCCATCCTCGAAACTAAAACTACCTTACGTTGAAGAATAGAAAATGAAGAATAAATATTCTCTGGCTTCAATAGATATACTGGAGTCTGTTTTTGAATTACGTCTGAGAGGTAGGATCAAATACATATTATGAGTTATAATAATGATTTTATGACCCTATGCATCCGAAAAATCTTAGACTATAGAGATAGTCCTTGTGTTTCTTATAGATGAACCCATAACATTTCCTTTTCTGTTTAACACTTCCAGGGCCAACAACCTCCCCCGTTTGCAGCGTGCAGAATTTTTTCCGATTTTATTTTAAACTAAAGAATCTTGAAAAATTTGCCAATTAAAGATTGCAAAATGTTTTTACTTCTTTAAACAGATAACAGATGGCAGAACTAACCATATTTCTGATCATTAAAATAGAATACATTGAATGCAAGCGAAAAAAAGACTAGTTTTGGGCATTTGCACTGTGCAAACGGCGCCCCTCAAAGGATTAAAGACTCTGTGATGTGTCATTTTTTAAAACGAAATATGCTTTGTTGCCAATGACTAACTGACTGACGTTAAGGGTTTAATATTCAAACTCTTTATACTAGCCTGTGTTTGAGGGTCCAATTCCATGTCCTTTTGTAAGCTATTAGGCAACGGAATTTGTCTATTTTGCTTCTGAATTATCGATTTACCGATTTCGAGACTCAAGTTTAGAAGTTTTCATTTGACTCAATTGGTTAGAACAACTGAATTATCTGCTTTCAAAAGAAATTTTTAATTACTCTAGAGCTCCATAGAAATTCTAAAAGTGCTTAAATTGGTCGAGTATTTTGATAATAATCAAATTCGCTAAAATGAACAAAAACTGGTATAATTTAATAATTAAATAAAATACAAACTCATAATGAAATAATTTTTATGCACACTTACGGGGTAAAAAATTTATGAAAGCTTAGAATATACACCTGAATCGTCGCAGAAACTGAATACGTAAATATCAGGAGGACATATTTTTACGTTCAAAATAACAAGCTCAGAAAAATGATAGAAAAGGAATATTCCCTCTTGATTTGCGTTTTTACGATAATTTAGAATGTTACAAGGAGAAATTAAACAAAATATCTGTTTTTAGTTTTCTAATAACGCTGTTTACTTTTGAGTATTATTAAAAACTGAACTAGACAAAATTCTCCTTGAAACTTTGAATAAATCGGTAATTTGAGGAAATGGAGATACATAATCTTTTTACAAATAAAATGTCTTGAGCTCATGAGATGCAGTGTTTGTTTATTTAGTCTCTATTTAATATTTATTTAAAGATAAGTACATTTCCCTAAGCTTGCGTAAGATATCTTATTAACTTTATATAAATATTCAACTTATTTGCATAGAAATTTGTATAATGAATGCATTATTTTTGGTCTGCTTGTTTCTATGAAAAAGTGCTATAGATAAGCATTTAAATAAATATGTTACTTAAGAATAAAAAATATAACACACTATTATTAAAAAAATACCATCCAGCACTCATAATGAGCAACAAAGTATATGGAATGCAAAAAATGCAAAAATAACAACATAAAATCTAGGTTCATTAAATGTTATTTTCATTGCTGCAAAACCAGGAGAATTTAAGACATTTCCTTTTTATTTTTTAATTACATTGTTTTATTTTTTTGCACAGCATTCCGTTTTAGTAGCTGCATTTAGGTGTTTACACAGACGCATGTCGACAATGTTTAAAAAAAAATTCTTTTTAATTAGAAAAATACAGCTTGTATGCATGTCATAAAATGTAATTAAAATTTAAAATGTAATAAAAATGTAATAAACATTTTAAATTTTTAATATTTGTAATGGCAATTTGAAAGATAATAACGTGAATGAAAAATCACTAGTTGTATAATTTTATACTAAACTCTGCAAAAGTAATATAGAGGATAAGAAGGTAAAACAGGTGTTCATGGAAGTTATAAAACTAAGTAAAATTGCTGATAGATACAAAAAAATTAAGAGATTAATAAGAATCTCAGATTTTTTTTAGAATTGCCAACCGACAGATTTTTTGTAAATATTTTGAGGCTTGAGATAAGCAAAATTGGGAGATTAAACTCGTAATAAAAAACAAAAAAATAACTAATAATAATAGCAAATGTATACCCAAAATTTTTAAGAGAACATAAACCAGCTGAATGAAGTATGTTTGATATAGCAGAGAAAGGTAAGATTAAATTGAGAGTTTAACAACAGAGCAGACTGTCAAGAAAAGTAACTGCCTTTCGTAAATGGTCTTTCTTTAACAGGAAATGTTTTATCTTCTTTTTATGCATATTTCAGAGCTCTTATACGTTTTTTAGTATCTATAGGCGTGTTCAGCATAATACATTTGTTTGTCTTGCTGAAAAGAGATGTTAAAATCTTACCTTTTTGACATTAGTTTGTGTTATAGGAAAGATTCCGTCATTACAGTGCATTCTTCAGTGCAATGTACAATAATTTTTTTTGCGTAAATGGTTGTTAGCTCTTACCATTATTATAACGTAAAAGGGCAGTAAATGAGACATTTGATTGAAACAATAGATTACATTCATTCCAATCATATGTACAAGATTCATGAAATATTCGTAAAATGTAATTTTTTTATTCTACTCATTGTTTATTCAAGGTATTGTTCAGACCTTTTTATAATCCCGACAGAAGTCCGCATTGGGTATTTATTAAAAATACATTTTTTGTCTTAAACTGTAAATGTTTCGATCTGCCATTAATACACCTGATTTTAAGTCTGTAAATGTCTAGTACTACAGGCCATTGAGCAGGATTCATGATATTTTTTGGTTGTGAATCCATACTATCAAGGTACTAATTAGACAACTGAAACTCCATGGAGTTTCAGTTGTATAAAATTAATTTTATCATCCTAGGACTTCTTTGCGTTTTAAATTCTACGGATAAAAGCATTTTTTTTAAAAATTCTACTTCCACTCCTAAAACTTTATATTTGTGGGCCATGCACTAACTTAATGTGCATGTAACTTAGTGCATGGTCACTGAAATTATATAAATGGTCCAAAAATATTAACTTTTAGGAGCGGAAACTGAATTAAAATTTAAAAAATCTGTTCGTACCCGTAAAAGCTAAAATACAAGGAAGATGATTAGATGCTCTAGGACAGTGGTTCGCAAACTGTTGGCCACGACCCACAGAAAAAATTGGAGGGGTCGCGGATAGTCTTAAGTAAGTTTATATCATACTGAATTATTTAATTTAAAAACATGCTTTAAACTTTCTATACTTACATACCTTTAATATTTTTATTTATATTTTTTATGTGCTAAAAATAAACAGACAGTCGTTCGCACTTTATGGAAACGATTCTGTAATTTATTTTTGTGGTTTGCTTTTTCAGATAAAAATTATATATATATATATATATATATATATATACACACTGAAGTGCCACTGAATCAGGGATACCTACCTAGTAACGAGTTGGGCCTCCTCTGGCGTTGATAACGGCTGCCACACGATGAGGCATACATTCAACAAGTTTCTGAAAGCATTCCACGGGAATGGCTTGCCAAATATTGGCTAAAGCTGTCCATAATTCAGTAAGGTTCTTTAGTGCTGTGTGATGGCCTTTCACGCCTTGTTCCAAAACATCCCAAAGATGCTCAATAGGATTTAAGTCTAGGCTTCTAGGTGGCCAATTCATGACAAAGAAGTCAGAGGAATGCTCATCCAACCAGCCAGTAGCCAACCGGGACTTGTGAGAGGTACAGTTGTCTTGCTGGAAAACTCCATTACCGTGCGGATAACAGAATAGCATAAACGGATGGAGGTGATCACCCAGCAACTCTACGTACCGAATTGCATTGAGGGAGGTTGGTACACGCACCAAAGATCCCAAACTGTGCCACGAAAAAACACCCCAGACCATGATTGAACCACCATGCCCTTGTACAGTTCCAGCCAGGCATGCAGGATCCATGGCTTCATGAGCCTGACGCCATATTATCAGCCTCCCGTCGGCGTTAAGTAGTCGGAATCGAGACTCATCACTCCATGCTACTCGTTTCCAGTCCTCTACACTCCAGTCTCTGTGCTCTCTTGCCCAGGCAAGACGTGCAGCCCGATGGCGAGTATAGACCAATGGGGCTCTTGTAGGTCGATGGCTCTCGAAACCCATACGGTGAAGCGAGCGTTGCACAGTCCGTTTACTGACTGTACGACTGGCACCGTCATTAAACTGGGTGGTAATTTGAGCTAATGTTTGGCTTCGCTGGCTACGTACAATACGCCTGAGCCGTCTCTCACCACGCACTGTCAAGGCTAATTGTCCTTTACAGTTTGCCCGATCGCTAGTTTTTTTTCCAACATCCATGTATTCTTGGTATACTCTTGACACTGTCGACCTTGAAAATCCTAGCTGTCTGACGATTTCGGAAATTGAATGGCCCATGCTTCGCGCACCTACGATTTGTCCGCGATCGAAGGCGTCAAAATCAGGCAGTTTACCCATACTGGCAATTCCAACAACTAATTCAGAATAACCACAGTAAGCACTATATATGCAGTTACCACAGCGCCCTCACTTGCGCATACATGATGCGCAGCGCTACACAATTTGAATAGGCTTTGCTATCCCTAATTCAGTGGCACTTCAGTGTATATATTATATTTATATATATATGTATGATATTGTTAAAATAAGGTGTCAGACAGTCTTAGGAGGCATTCGCTTTTAACTATATGTGCGAAACTGGGTTTTCAAAATTAGTAGCTGTAAAAACCAAACAATGATATGAGAGTAACATTTTCAAATATTACACCAAATACTGAACAAATACTATAAAACGTCCGGGTTCATCCCTAGTTATTTTGTTTTCTAGTTTAGTTTTTTATAGATAAATGAAGTCTATAATTTTCAATGTTTTAATATAAAGCTTATAACTTTAAAATCATGGTCTTTTTCAATTTTATATTTTGTTAATTTTTAACTAAAGGAAATACAAATACATATTAATATTTAAATGCAAACTTTTAATACTATCTGACGTCCAGATTCATCTTTCTCATTATTTTTCTTCTAGTTTAGGTTTTTATAGATAAATGAAGTCTATAATTTTGAATGTTTTAATATAAAGCGTATAATTTTTAAATCATGGTCATTTTAAATTTAATATTTTGTTAATTTTTCACAAAAGTAAATACAAATACATATTAATATTTAAATACCAACTTTTAATACTATCTTACGTCCAGGCTCATCCTTCTCGTTATTTTTTTTCTAGTTTAGGTTTTTATAGATAAATGAAGTCTATAATTTTGAATGTTTTAACATAAAGCTTATAATTTTAAAATCATGGTCATTTGAAATTTAATATTTTGTTAATTTTTAACAAAATGAAATACAAATACATATTAATATTTAAATACGAACTTTTAATACTATCTTACGTCCAGGTTCATACTTCTCGTTATTTTTTTTTCTAGTTTAGTTTTTTATAGATAAATGAAGTCTATAATTTTCAATGTTTTAATACAAAGCTTATAATTTTAAAATCGTGGTCTTTTTAAGTTTTATATTTTGTTAATTTTTAACTAAAGGAAATACAAATACATATTAATATTTAAATACCAACTTTTAGTTACATGATATTTGGCAAAACAAAATGTAGATGGTAAGGAAGATCTTTTTTTAATTATTATTATCCACAGTAAATATGTACCCAAACTTGACAATTCATTGATTTTTTTAATATTTTTCAAAATTTGCTTATTTCGTTTTTCAATTTTTTGTTAACATTTTCCTAATTAAGAAATTACTATTGCTAATAAATTTTAATTGGGGTCATGTGATTTTTCCTTTAAAGAAAATGGGTGGTAAAAAAAATTGCCCACTAGTGTTCTAGGATAATAAAAAAGGAGTTTCAGACGCCTGATTAGTATCTAGATTATGCTAGGGAGCTTAATAAGATATTGAATATATTTTTTTTCCACTTAGACGATTAATCCTTTTAAACGAGCTGAGTGTTGTCATGTCTACATCTGAATAAGACAATTATGAGTGATGCCATTATTTTTATTATTGACTTATATTTCCTTCCGTCTGATATAGTACAACAGGGAACACTTCAAACATAGGAAAAATGTTAATCAAACATAGGGTATACAGAATAAGGTTCAAAAGAGACTTACTATTTTGCTGGGTAACAAACTGAACTAACTGAATTTTACTAATCCAATTCTAAGATAACTCTTTTTGTGACGCACAAAGCAATTAGCTTCGCATGATTTTTAACGAAAATCAGCAGATTTCTGTATGGTTACCTGCAAACTAGAAGCTATGTTAATTTTTTTAATTAAAGAATTTTCGTGTTGAAAAAGATGTAGGTAGAGAATTAACTGAGAAATTAAGCATATTAAGATCTGAACATAATTTACCGCAATTTCCTCAAAATTCAAAATTCTAAAATTATTTAGACTGAGTAACTTCCTTTCGACTACCTCGGGGTCACACGTACTTTTTAAAGTCCGAGAGACTCAACAAACCCTATTTTCAATCAGCAGTAGTTACTAAAATAATTTATTGAGAAATATGAAAATTTTACTGTCAGTTAAACACTTTTTCTTCTTTATAAATATTGCTCTCAATTTTTTTTACGTTGAAGATAAATATTTAAATTTTTTTTAAAATTTCAACTATTGTTTTTTCCTTGTTATAGCAATGCGCGCAGACTTGCGTCCGTATATTAATGAATAGACAAATTTTTTCAATTTTAAAATTATGTTGCAAAATATGCCTTTAAAATGAACTACTTTGAAATCAAAATTCTTAGTTCTTCATAGAAAAAAAGTGTTTTAATTTTTTTTTAATTTCGAAAAAAAATTTGATAAATTTTACTGCAATTAAAATTTTTATGGCACGAATGACATAATAATAAGTAATTTTGATGATACTTGTGTATATTACCCGGGTATAAAATTTCATGGTATTCTAGCCGACTGTTTTGTGATATCACATGCACAATGACATAACAATGAAAAAAAATGGTTAAAATTTTAAACAATTAAAACATTTCTCTTCAATCTAGGAAAAACTGAGAGCCATATTTATAAAGAAGAAAGAGTGTTTAACTCACATTAAAATTTTAATATTTCTGAATGAATCATTTTAGTAACTACTGATGATTAAATATAGGGTTTGTTGAGTTTCTCGGCCTTTAAAAGGTATGTATCCCCTTAAGGGGACAGTGGACTTTCGAATTTGTGAAATTTGTCCAAAAATTCGATTTTTTTTATTTCATTGAATTGTGAAACTACGGACGAGTAGGAATGTGTTGAAAAAAGAATTTTTAATTTACTGTGATTACTTTCCTAGTTTAGGCATTTGTATTTAATTTAGATATTATGTGGTTACTTATAGCAATAACTTCAAATGTGTTTTTCTCAAAATAAAAATTTTCATGTCATACGAATATTCAAACTGCTCCAGATGCATTTCTAATTATCGTATTGCTTTGAAATTTCAATTTTATATACTTAACTGTATTTAAAATAAATCTTTTTGAAAAAAATTATGCTTCGTAGCTCAGAATTTCTAAATTTTGTACTTGAAATGATGATTTATAGGTATTTTGCGTGATAAAATGGGTGTTTTCATTATTATTATTTTTTCTCTTTATATTTTTAATGAATGCTTAAAATAAGCAATAAGTTTCCTTGTTAGTTCTATAAGGTATCCTTTAAATAAAAGTTATCATATTATATGCAACAGAAATGCGCATGGAACATTTTTAATTAGGCCAATTTTTTATATAATTAATAATTCATAATTCATAAATTATTAATATTTCACCTTTAAATTTTAACCACTTGTACATATCTATGGTACTAATCACATATTCAAATTTCAAATAAATCCATTCAAAACAAAAAAAGTTAGGCTTGAAGGTCCACTGTCCCTTTAAAAGAAGCAACTGAAACTCAGCACATGCGTAAAAACTGATCTAAAAATTTATCCTTAAAATACATTAAAATTTATTAGTTCGAATATATTTAGGTTAATACATCCAGTTATTTCTTTTAATTGTCTGTCAAACAAAATATAATTCCTTCCTTTAATGATAAAGCAATTACAACATTAAAAAAGGCCGAAAAGTATCTATTGTATCTGCTTAGTGCAGCTTTTACAGTTTCAGGAATCTGCAAGTAAGAAAAATGATGAATATTTGAGTAAATCGCATATATCAGATACAAAGTCTGGAAAATTTTGTTCAAATTAAGAGCGTCGTTTAGTTTTCATTAAGCAAATTATAATGCGCTTAAAGGATATGAGCAATTACTCCTAATTAATGAACTACCTTTAGAAACTAATGAAAATTTACTAATGTTGTCAATACAGAAATTGCTCTTCCATAAAGTTTGCAAAATATACTTCGACAGTCTGATGGATAATCTATTTAAGAAGACATTTTTACAGAAATATTTTGTTTCATAATTGCTTCATGCTTAAATATTGACCTATAAATTTCTTTCCTTAATTTTGTTTTCATTTTTCTCGAATTATAGAACTTTAATAAGTTTAAATTTTTTGAAGTTTTTATACTATTAAAATATACTGTAAAAAAACCGTTTAGAAACAAGCTTAATTGAGAAGCGTGGGATCAAAACTAGTAATCTCCATTTTTCTTCAAAACTGAGTCGACGATATTTCCAACGATTTTTGAATTAGTTAAAAACGAAATTTTTTGGAAACTAGCCTACTAATAAAATATAATGTGGAAATTTTTCTAGAGGTTATTTCAAATTTATATCTTCAAAAATGCATAAGATATAGTTATTTGCCCTTTACTGATAGGAAAGGTCTAAGGAGCTTGCTCGTTTTTATCCTACACTACTAAATTAGTTGTTATTTTATTTACAAGGAAAACAAATTAATTAATTAATGCCCCATAAACGGATAAAATTATAAGTATTATAATTTTTGCAATAACTCTTTCAATAACATTTCCAAACAAAGACTAGCTGAAGAAATATTTCCTATGTAGAAATAGTCGTACATACTATATTCAAATCACGGGTGTGAAACATTTTAGAAGAAATGTTATATTAATGTGTGGTTTCATATAATTTTTGAAATTACAAAGATTCAAGTTTGGGAACCCTACTCTAATGGCTGCTTATGACAGCCCTAGATATTAAAAAATATATTTGCTTTTTACTGACCCACTATATATGTTGTCATATCTAGAATATTTTTGTTCTTCAGTTTGTTCGTTCAAACAATTTCAGGGAAATTTTCCTAAAATTTTCTTTACAACATGCTACTAAGTTTAAAGGTTCAATGTAGGATAAAACAAAAAAACATTCTGTCTTCTGGTTTCAAAAAACAATGTGTTCCTCATACTTAAGGTAAATTTAACTATATACAAATTTTACAGCCTTCTGGTAGATATTTGAGATGCTTATAATGATTTATAATTTTAGGATATTTCCTCTAGACTTTTAATTATTCCCTTGCAAAACGGAATCTATAGGCCAAAAAGTTGAAATAAGTAAGTTTCAGACCTTTCATGAACTCTCACAGTTTTCAGTGCAATGTTTTAGGGTTTACACGTCTGGCAGTGTTACGTAAGTTATTTCAGACATATTCGATATCGGTGCTTAGCGGAATGAGGTTTTTGTTAAGAAAAATTATAGACGATTAATAGAGCTCTGTACTTTAGTGGATGTGTTTATATATATTCAAGAGTAAATGTTTATAAAATGTATTTATGAATGTATATATATATATATATATATATATATATATATATATATATATATATATATAATTGTGTATGTATATATAAATGTGTGTATTTATACAGGTGGATATCAAAATAATGGAAACACCTATCAGTATCAGTGGTGTTTATGAATGTGCTTCGTATTCCTTAAAAAACAAGTCTGGCCACCAATATTTTTTATATAATATTAGTGTATGTATTATTCTACTGTTAGGTAGCAGTAATGAAGCTAAGGGCATCGTGCTTTTGGGGGGAACAGCGTAAAATGTCAAACCTTGCAGACCTTGCGAAAAGGGCAAATTATTGGAGCGAGTTTAAACTGGAATATCTGTTACTACAACCCCCAGGCTAATGGGCGTTTTTCGAGCTATGGTATCGAAAGTCCTGATAGCATAAAGAGTGCATGGAAAAACATCCTTTGCCAAACAGAATAGTGGACGAAAGGGAGCTGAGTGAAAGAGACGGACGATGAATTGAAGCGCATTGTGACATGAAGAAAGAAAACAACTGTAATGAAAATGACCGAAGAGCTCAATCTGCATCTGCATGTTCCGGTATCAACCTGTTAGAGGTAGAGGGGAACTTCACAAACAAAGCATTTGCGAAAGAGTAGCTATTCGCAACCTATTTGAAATAGATGCCATTACAAAATATCGTCCACAATGGTGCCACGAGCGCAAATCCTGGTTAAATAATGTTGAAAAATGGCATTTGGTCCGACGAATCATTGTTCACATTGTTTATCGCAACAGGACGTGCGTATGTCCTGAGAACATCTACAGAAGCGTAAGATTGTGGCTGTTTCATCTCAACTGTCAATCATGGAGATAGATCTATCAGGGTTTAGGATGGCATCTCATGGTTTACTTCAGGCCCTATAGTAACCCTAAAAGGAAAATTGAAGGGGAATACTATGCCGAAAATTTAGCTCACTAGTCATCCTATGGTATAAACACTGTTTTTTGCAGGATATGGCGTTCTCCAGGATGACAATTCCCCTATACATACGGCTAAATCTATCAAGTATTGGTTTGAAGTATATGAAAAAGAAGTCAAATATCTTATCTTGCCATATACAATCCCCCCGACTATACATCATCCAACCACTGTGATCTGTATAAGCGGATAGAGACAAGTATCGATATCCACCAAAGCATTTCATAAGGAACTTTCGTGATTTTTCCCTGAAGAATGATATAATATATTCTTAACCCCTATTCATGACTTGCATAATCCAATTACGAGGTGAATCAGGTGGTATTACATTACAAAGGTGATCCTACGCCGTATTAATAAGGGTATATATATATATATATATATATATATATATATATATATATATATAGAGAGAGAGAGAGAGAGAGAGAGAGAGATTGATGGATATATATCTATATCTATCTATCTATCTATCTATCTCTCTCTCTCTCTCTATATATATATATATATATATAGATATAGATAGATAGATAGATATAAATAAATGTTTGTTTGTTCGTATTTTATGTGCTGCCGTACCGTTCATCCGATTGCGATGAAACTTGGTCAACTTATTGCTTGAACTTGTGGGAAGGTTATAGACTATTTTCATCGCGCTACGACGTTCCATTCCCGAATTATGTTAGAACAAATTTGCACGGTATCAACGGATATTTTTGTTCAAAGCCATTGTAACATTTCATTGTTGCCAATTAAATTATAACATTTCCGTAAAAATAAATAGACATGAATAAAAAACGTGATTTATTCATATATTGGTGCATGCAAAAATGAATTTGATATGTTATTTTCATATACGTGGCAACGCCGGAATATTTCTTTTTAAAAATGAAATATAAGGATGGAAAGTTATTCATTTTCAATTAATGTGTTATCTATCCATTTCATGAATTGAATCTATCCCAAGCTACCTGTTCAAACTCAAATATACTGAAGGACACGTTTACTTAGCTAGAAACACGTGCGTTTAGTCTTCACGCGATGATTTATATAACTGAAGTGACATTGAAACATAGCAGATGATTTAGTTTTGGGAAAGAATTCCGAGCATGAAATATGTGTGTATACTTTTTCTATAATAATTATCAGATTTGTTGTGTTTTAATATTGAATGTGATCTCAAGCCATTCAAACATTATTGATTCTTTTTCTATAATAATAAATCTATTCAAACGTTATTGACTAGCTGTAAATTAATGCTTTAAAATGCCCAAAAAGAGGAGATCAACTTTCAATCCTGCAGAAGTAAGGGCAAAATGTCAAAGATTGTTGAGAAATGAGCAATGTGATTTTAAAAAAAACAGAAGAGCGCGAAGCCAACAGAATTAGAAATGCAGCTAGACGAACAAAAGAATCTGAAGAAAAACCTTCCCAAGCGCGCGAAGCCAACAGAATGCAAAATGCAGTTAGACGCACACAAGAATCTGATGAAAAAACATTCCCAAGATTTTGAAGGCAACAGAATTCAAATTGTAGTGATCCGAAGCAGTGAGACTGATGAACAAACTTTTAACTCATCGAACATACGATCGTCTTCGAGCTTCAACATCGAAAAGAGAGGAAAGCGACGAACAACGACAGCACCGACAAAAAACTAATGCTATTTGCTACCGCAAAAGAATTTTAGCGAAAACTTTTGAACATCATAACATGAGGCTAATCATTGAAAAAAAAATAATAACAGAAACTGAATCCCGAGCGAAGCCGGGTAATACATCTAGTATATATATATATATATATATATATATATATATATATATATATATATATATATATATATATAATGCATAGTGGATGGATGACCTTGTATACTACTGCCTAATCTAAAGTTATTTAGCTTGGGTGACAACAATGGAGGTTTGCACTTCTTTTATTCTAGTTAATTTTTCTGTTCATTAGACTTCTTTATATTTATTTTATATATAAGGTTTTAGTTTTGTAGCAGACCTCCGGGAGTATTGCCTTGGCATAAAACAGTGTTTATGCCAAGGGTGGGGGGGGGTCCCAACTCCCCCCGGTCATCAACTACAAGACTTTCATATTTGTTAAGTATTACTTTCCAATTTTCTTAAACCTGTTTAGTTATGGTCTTGTCTTTTTTCTTCTTTAGTTTATACTTTGATACCGCTTATTCAGTAGCTAGTTTGTTAGCAGCATGGTGCTATAAATTACGTTTACTGCACTTTTAGTATTTCTAGTGTTTCATTATTAATCACATTACATTTGATATATATATATATATATATATATATATATATATATATATATATATATATATATATATATATATAAAATCAAGGTATGCTGGTATTTTGAAGGTTTAGGTTTCTAGTGAATCACCCTACATATAGAGGGTGATCCAAATGTTGCTGATAAAATAAAAATTCAATAATAGAAAAGTATAGACAGTAGCACGATGCAGTGTTCACAGAAATGCACAAAAAGACATGTTTTATTTTATAGCGGAACATTTTAATGACAAAATATTTACATTTGTACCTATGAGCTGCTGGCTGTCGCTTTTTAAAACAGAACCGCCAGCCGGTACATTTCGAACTTTTCTGTCGCAGATGAGCGTTATGCGGCGCTGTTAAGAGACAGCATCATTCAGTCCTTCGAAGAGAGGCAAGCGCTCCATAGTGTGACATTCATGCAGGATGGACCACAACCACACATCATGCTCTAATGGCCACCAAGGTCTCCAGATCTTACACCTACTGACTTTTGGTATATATATATATATATATATATATATATATATATATGTGATAATAATCACATTTGGGAAATTTAGATGCAGTCGGGCACGAGGAGTGAATCATCTAGTAAATCGCTGCGCACAAATTGGAGAGATGCAGTCGGGCGTAGTGTTGATCCAGGAAAGCACTGAAAACACTGACGAAATTTAGTAGAAACAAACATGGAGCCATTGATGAAAAACACACATTTCCGACGATATCCAGGAAATCACTTTTATTCAATCAGAAGGATCGCGAAGGCTGCAGCGGCCACATGACTTGTCCGGCGTCTATGCCAGGACGGGACGTAAAAACATACAGGAGCGGACAGCATGTCCGATAGCGACAAGAGTTAGCAACGAAGAGAGCGGACAGCATGTCCGATAGCGACAAGAGTTAGCAACAAAGAGAGAGAAAAGTCTTGCGTTCATGCAAAATTAAATGGGTGTTTTGCGATATTTTCGCCAGAGGGCCTAAACTACTAAATTTTTAACTGGGCGACCTAGATTCGTGGAGTTCACGTGTCCACTTAAGCTTCCCGGGGACTGATAAATTCCGCGCTTGTTAGTGCTGAGACCTATGGCCTGGGCATAGGCTAAGTGGCCATAAGTTCTTGTAAAGTGGGGTTTTTTGACGTTACAGAGACATAAATTCAGAGTGTTTCGAGGGCTCTTCAAGAATTTTGACACTATACGGACATTCGGAATCTCATAAACTTTCGAACACTCATATCTGGGGATGTTATTGAGTTCCGATACTTCACATGCCTGCTTAATGATCTGCAGGGCTGCTATAAATTATACTTACTTTACTTTTAGGTCGCAAATTTTGGAAAAGGGGTCGTGCTTTATTAAAAAGAGAATTTAGAATATGTTTTAAAGTAAAGTAATTTAGGACGTCGCGTTTTCTTGTTACATTTCCCCCCCATCGAAATAAGAAAAGTTCTTGCTGAAAGGAAGACTTTTCCGTTGACATAAAATTTTACAAAATTTTAAGTACACTGTATGCATCAAAGGTAAACACACGTTATATCATTTACAGAATAAGAATCTCCATGTTCGAATTCAATTTCAATATTTCATACTAATTGCAATAATTTAATTTCAATATTCAATATTCACTATCCAAAACAATATTATATCCACAAAAATAATAACCTCTAAAATAATAAGTCAAATAAATGTACTAAATTCTTTCTCAATATTTATCATATTTAATTTCTTATATAAACACTTTAACTTTCATAAATAACACGATATTTTAATTTAATCTTACTATTAGCATTTTGGTATGAATCCTCCTGTTATATAACCTCTTACCTCTTAAACATACCTCTCTTTTTATCATATATGAAGCATTACTTTTCTATTTATTTCTCTTTTATCATTTTGAGAATTTTCTGGAATGGGCACTTCCTCTATAGCAGACGGATGTTAGTATTCAACCGTGGCATAGGGACGCTTAATAGATTAGAAAGAACTCCGTTTCTAGTTAATAGATAAACTGTTCTTTGAAATTTCTACTGTACCAGAAAATCTCCTGAAAAACATATTATTCTCCTACCTTTATTTAACCTTCAACTACATAATATACCCACGAGGATTCGAAACCACATACCTTTTCAATTTACCATGTAAAAAAGTACAGTGTTTAGGTAACTTGTGAAGAATACTAAGTTAGCAATGTTTGTACTTTAATACTTCAGTAACATAAAACAATTTTTTAAACACTTATAATTTCTTAAAATAGATTACAAACCGTTTACATAAGTTGATAAATATTTTTGTGGATAAATTTAAAATTTAACTATTCATTATTTTAATAAATTTTTATTCATCTCTATCTGCATTCATATCTTACCCGAAATTTAGAAACCGAAACCTATCTTCTTTCATCATCGGAAAGGAATGAGAAAAAAAAATCTCTAATGATCAAAGCATCAAAATAAAGCTTCAGCTTCCACGCGGTTTGAGTACATCCAAACGATGAGGACTAAATTTATTGCTCTCCTTTCGGGGGGGAATAGTTACCTTTGACCCCTCATATGTTGATAGCACAGCGCGGTACGGTAAATCTGAGAGGTGACCTACTTTTTCATTCCTCTCTTTCACATAGAGGGGTTTTTAAACGTCTGTGAAGTTGGCCCCCCGACATTGAGATATCCAAATTTTGAAAACGGCATTCGTTTGAGCGTGTTTGAGCGCCCAAAATTTTCGTTTGAGCGCAATTCTTAAAAAAGTTATGAGCATTTCATTTTTTGGCGGGAAAAGCATCTAGCCCCCCCGACATTGAGATATTTAAATTTTGAAAACGGCATTCGTTTGAGCGTCGTTTGAGCGTGTTTGAGCGCCAAAAATTTTCGTTTGAGCGCAATTTTTAAAAGAGTTATGAGCATTTCATTTTTGGGCGGGAAAAACACCTAGCCCTCCCCTCCCCTCACATTGAGATATTCAGAGAACGGGAAAAACAGAGCGGCATGAAATTTCGTGTCGGGGAAATGGCGAAAAAAAGGGGGGGGGAAATTAGGTGTCTGCGAAACGGAAGGGACACCTCCAAATATGGCGGGTCCCATGGATAAGACATTGAAAGAGGCGCCAAAATGAGGCAGAGTAAAAATACCAAATTATCAACAAATAACGATAAAATATAATAGTAACTAGTAATAGCAAATAGTTTCAAACTAGTTGATATAGTTTAGGCCTCAGACAACAGTGTTTAATGCATTTATGAAATTTTTCAATACATTCAAAAATCCATTGATTCGTTCTTAATATTTCTTATACTTTAAAAAAGATGAACTTGAAAGAAAGTTTTCGTATCTCCGTCCTGTATATATTTACTTACCTTTTTTTTTCCCTATATATATACCTAAAACTAAATACCCGTGCTTCACAACAGAATACATTACTACCACCAATCATGTAATCGGGTTCCATTAATTTAAATTAACTTCAGTAGTAAAGTGTTGTCATTTCGTTTGAGGAGTTAACTCTATAATTTAATGACGATCCAACATTAAATAAGGGTTTTTAGATTTATATTTATTTCTTAATTTTGGGGGCCTTATGACCCTTCTGGATTTTTTAGCTTTCTTAGTACCTAGGGCCTAAGAGATATTCAAATTTTGAGAACGGCATTCGTTTGAGCGTGTTTGAGCGCCAAAAATTTTCGTTTGAGTGTCATTTGTAAAAGAGTTACGAGCATTTTAATTTTTAGCGGGCAAAAACTCCTAGCCCCCCCCCCCTCCAACATTGAGATATTCGATTTTTGAAAACGGCATTCGTTTGAGCGTGTTTGAGCTATATTTGCTGTCAACATAATCTTAAAATTGGAAACGTTTTAACGATCAACTAACTATTGGAACCATTTGTTTTTAATTACCTGACTTCAATGTGGAATATTTTAATTACCCAGTGGCGTAGCGAGAGGGGGGCTAGGTGGTCTATCATGCCCCGGGCGCCAAATGCAACCTAAGACCATTGGACCCTTTGGTCCCCAAGACCACGAGGGGCTCGAAAAAGGTAATGTGCTCCGGGCGCCAGTTATGCTCGCTACGCCACTGTAATTACCATTTTAAACTTTTTACGATAATTCATGATATGCAACTTATGCAAACTCTTAATAATTCTATTATAATGTTAATCTTTTGCTCCGTTCTATACGAGAAACAAAACATTTTATTTATTGTATATTATAATTCTGAAATTGGGATTCTTAATGCAGTTATATTTTATTGTAGTATTCAAGTGTGCATCAAGTTTTATACTAAATTTTTGTAAATACATATTTTGAGTGTCACGGCAATCACAGTTTTATTTTTCTAATCATTTATGTGCGTATAGCACTTTCATAATGTGTTTATAAAGTAGAGATGGTTACGATTATTGTTTTTGTGTTTTAAGCAATTTATTTATGTATATATATTCAGAATTGGTTATGAGGAATTTTGTAAATTGATGCATTTCAGCACTGCTGATAGTCAGTCATTTTTGTTCAAAAGTGGCTAATTTATTTTACATTAATCATCTTCTATCTTAAATTGTAATATTTTTATATTTATATATTTTAGGTAAATAAAGTTAATATTTTGATATTTGTATAGTTTAGATTCATAAATCTAATAGTTCGATATGTATATGTATCGAAGGAAAAAATATAATTTTAAAATCCAAAATGTACCATAAGATTTCTGGTTAAACATTGTATAAGATAACTATGTGAGTGCAATCAGTTGCTAAATAAAAATAGTCGATATAAGAAAAGAAATGTATTCAACAGAATATTGCGATAAACTTACCGGCGTTTATATAGTGTTTAGAAAAGGTACAGGTAACTAGACGTCACTGGCACTACATTTATGGTCTGGCAGACAGTTTGACATATCCTTCCTCATTAAAATAATCTTTGCTTTTACCATATTTACAATAATTGTGTTACAGTGTTAGAAAGTTGTAAAAGTTCAAATTATGGAAGTGCATCAAGCAATTGCATTACGTAGTTGAAAGTAATTTACAGCTGACAGAATTCTTGCCGTAATTTTACTGCTCCTATATTTTTCTTGATGTATTTATTGGAATTTGAAGATTTAAAAAGTTCTTGGGTAGCGTTTTTCATTCTCTATATAAAAAATACTTTTAGCCCGGACACCCTGTATATAAAATCCAAATACCACTCACTCACTGATCACCGTATCTCTCGAACCATGAGTTCTAGGAAGTTGAAAATTTGTGTAGTGGATACACTTCCGCTCTCCCTAACAATAACATTTAAGAAATATTTTTAAAAAAATCTACACTTTTAGTATGTGAAAAGGGACCCTCAAAATTAAACACGGACTGACTGATCACTGTATCTCTGGAACCATAAGACCTAAGAAGCTGAAATTTTGCATAGTGGCTCATCTAAAGCCCTAGGTACTAAGAAAGCTAAAAAATCCAGAAGGGCCATAAGGCCCCCAAAATTAAGAAATAAATATAAATCTAAAAACCCTTATTTAATGTTGGATCGTCATTAAATTATAGGGTTAACTCCTCAAAAGAAATGACAACACTTTACTACTGAAGTTAATTTAAATTAATGGAACCCGATTACATGATTGGTGGTAGTAATGTATTCTGCTGTGAAGCACGGGTATTTAGTTTTAGGTATATATATAGGAAAAAAGAAAAATGTAAGTAAATATATACAGGACAGAGATACGAAAACTTTCTTTCAAGTTCATCTTTTTTAAAGTATAAGAAATATTAAGAACGAATCAATGGATTTTTGAATGTATTGAAAAATTTCATAAATGCATTAAACACTGTTGTCTGAAGCCTAAACTATATCAACTAGTTTGAAACTATTTGCTATTATTAGTTACTATTATATTTTATCGTTATTTGTTGATAATTTGGTATTTTTACTCTGCCTCATTTTGGCGCCTCTTTCAATGTCTTATCCATGGGACCCGCCATATTTGGAGGTGTCCCTTCCGTTTCGCAGACACCAAATTTCCCCCCCGCCCCTTTTTTCGCCATTTCCCCGACACGAAATTTCATGCCGCTCTGTTTTTCCCGTTCTCTGAATATCTCAATGTGAGGAGAGGGGAGGGCTAGGTGTTTTTCCCGCCAAAAAATGAAATGCTCATAACTCTTTTAAAAATTGCGCTCAAACGAAAATTTTTGGCGCTCAAACACGCTCAAACGACGCTCAAACGAATGCCGTTTTCAAAATTTAAATATCTCAATGTCGGGGGGGCTAGGTGTTTTTCCCGCCAAAAAATGAAATGCTCATAACTTTTTAAAAAATTGCGCTCAAACGAAAATTTTTGGCGCTCAAACACGCTCAAACGACGCTCAAACGAATGCCGTTTTCATAAATTTAAATATCTCAATGTCGGGGGGGGGCTAGGTGTTTTTCCCGCCAAAAAATGAAATGCTCATGACTTTTTTAAAAATTGCGCTCAAACGAAAATTTTTGGCGCTCAAACACGCTCAAACGAAGCTCAAACGAATGCCGTTTTTAAAATTTGGATATCTCAATGTCGGGGGGCCAACTTCACAGACGTAATATACGCGAAGAAGATACTTTTTACTGATTTGTAAAAAGATAAAACTGAATCAGAATTTATTAAGCAAAACATGATTAAATTAAATTAATAATTGATCAAATTGTCTTTAAATTATCAAGATTATTAAGAATACAATATTTAAACATTAAATGCAATTTTACATAAAATTTTATACACTTAAAAAATAAATTTAATTTATACTTTAACAAAATTCGATTTCACCACTTAATCATGAAGAACACATATGAAAAAATAATTTTCTAGATAATTTCTCTTACCTTTAATTTCTGTTCATTTATTTATTTATTTATTTATTTATTATTACCATTATTTTTTTTCTCGTCGGCGTAAATTAATTTTAATTTAGTCTCTTAACAGATTATAACAAATTTTTTAACAATTCAAAAGTTCTTGGGAATGAACTGTTGCTGGCGGAAGTTGCTGGCGTATTTCTTCTTATTGCAGCACAACACATGCCAATGTATAACACAAGCCGTATATATGAAAACCACATTGCACAACATAATTTAGAAGTAGAATTTTCACGATCACGAGAAGGATTCAAAAACACACTGTGGCGTTGTGGGAAGGTAAATAAAACATGATAATTTTATACCGTAGATTTTACCACACTGAAGATAGGAGAAGCGTGAAAACACCGAATTGAGCACACAGATTGATAAAAGGGTGGATCCGTTGAAATGAAGAAGTAGACATCGCATAACTTTCTTGTACGTAAAAATATCATTTGAAGATTCGAAAAAAGCTTTGGAAATTCTTGTATGGAATTAAGCACTCAAAAGCCAGCGGGGTTAACACAAATGACAGCACGAAGAAACTGTACAAATTTCTCAGGACCGGAGCACATGACGTAAAGATACTTGAAAATTTTCTTTTTATGGAAGATTTCCGCTGAAGTGAATACGTTGCATACGAAAAATTTTCATCGTAACACAAGTAGAATAAATCACTCGAAAATCGTAGGGCACCCTGACAAGAATAAAATCCTGCCGGCTTTATAAATGTGATAATAATCACATTTGGGAAATTTAGATGCAGTCGGGCACGAGGAGTGAATCATCTAGTAAATCGCTGCGCACAAATTGGAGAGATGCAGTCGGGCGTAGTGTTGATCCAGGAAAGCACTGAAAACACTGACGAAATTTAGTAGAAACAAACATGGAGCCATTGATGAGAAACACACATTTCCGACGATATCCAGGAAATCACTTTTATTCAATCAGAAGGATCGCGAAGGCTGCAGCGGCCACATGACTTGTCCGGCGTCTATGCCAGGACGGGAAGTAAAAACATACAGGAGCGGACAGCATGTCCGATAGCGACAAGAGTTAGCAACGAAGAGAGCGGACAGCATGTCCGATAGCGACAAGAGTTAGCAACGAAGAGAGCGGACAGCATGTCCGATAACGACAAGAGTTAGCAACAAAGAGAGGGAAAAGTCTTGCGTTCATGCAAAATTAAATGGGTGTTTTGCGATATTTTCGCCAGAGGGCCTAAACTACTAAATTTTTAACTGGGCGACCTAGATTCGTGGAGTTCACGTGTCCACTTAAGCTTCCCGGGGACTGATAAATTCCGCGCTTGCTAGTGCTGAGACCTATGGCCTGGGCATAGGCTAAGTGGCCATAAGTTCTTGTAAAGTGGGGTTTTTTGACGTTACAGAGACATAAATTCAGAGTGTTTCGAGGGCTCTTCAAGAATTTTGACACTATACGGACATTCGGAATCTCATAAACTTTCGAACACTCATATCTGGGGATGTTATTGAGTTCCGATACTTCACATGCCTGCTTAATGATCTGCAGGGCTGCTATAAATTATACTTACTTTACTTTTAGGTCGCAAATTTTGGAAAAGGGGTCGTGCTTTATTAAAAAGAGAATTTAGAATATGTTTTAAAGTAAAGTAATTTAGGACGTCGCGTTTTCTTGTTACATATATATATATATATATATGAATGAGTGATATGGTGGTTTGTTGATTTCTGTGTTATATCCGTTTATATTTCCAATGTCTCGATACACAGAATTTCAATTTTTAAAGAATATTTCCACCCTTTTGGGTCCCTGTTTCTTTAAAACAAAAATAGTATATCAAGTACAATGTTGTTTTTATACAAATGGTCCTGACTTTATATTATGAAAATAAATGAAATAACTATAAAGAATGAATTAGTTTAGGAAACGGATTGACAAAAGTGATTTATCCTGATTCAAAGGATCATTAGCTTAACAAGAAGAGTCTAGGTCAGAGAGAAGTTTTATAATGGTTCAGATAACTTTTTTTAAACTTAAACGTATGATCTGTTTCAAGAAAGGGAAGTGTTCTACTTTTTAGTGAACAAGAATTTAACAACTTTCCCTTACTGTTGCAATATTTCCAATGCATATTACAAAAAAAATGAATCTACTCCCAATTTCAATCTCCAGTAAGAAAAAGAATACTCTAAATGCGTTAAAAGAAAGTACGATAAATTAACTATTCTGAAGTAGTTAACCAACTTTACAGAATATATTTTAGAAGAGAAAGAGGAAGTTTCGAAAGTATGGGGTGAATTCCTATGACTAAGGCGTAGATAAATATTGGGATGTATAAATTAATTTATTCAATGTGTTATTTATCTTTCGGAGAAAATTTTTCAGTGTGAAAATAGGATGTAAATCTGACGTATATAAATGCAAATTGATGATTTTTCGTCTTAAAAAAATACTGGGTATACTTGTTAATGAATGTTTTTAAAAAGATTTGTCAAGCAATTACCTATCTATGGAGTCATCTCAAACTGGCAGGCAAGAAAAAAGTTTCCAATTTCTATATTCCTTTGGCGAGTGTGGAAAGGCCTATTGTTTTTTAATGCATGTTAAAGCTATACCATAAGTGTTTTGGAGGTGTTTACATGGTTCTATCCAATGTATCCCAAAGTTAAAATCATCGCAGAACGAAGTTTTAAAACTAGATATAATGAATGTGTCATACATATATTAGATCTCTAAGACGTTGGTAAACATTCCAGACTACAGTTGTATTTAACATCTTAAGCATGGAGACACTTTTTTATGAATTTTATGAGAAACATTTCAAGAAGATTACTATCTCGAAATACTCTGCATTAAAAGATATTTTTAAGTTGTTATTATAATATGAATGAATAATTCAGATCTCTGTAATTAAATTTCTTCACAATAATATATTTTAGAATCACAAAATCAAATTACTTCATTCTTCTGGGATCTAGAAGGTCTTGTCGAAGCCTGTTGAGACAGGCTGCATGTTAACATGTTTCTTTCAACGACATTTATGCGCTTCGTTTTATACTTTACATCAAAAGGTTTATAAGTTTTTACTATAGGATAACATGTTTACTTCGACGAAGTTAAATACGCATCGCTATAGCTCACTTCGTTACTCAGAATAAAGAAAAAGGTCTGGTACTACATCAGGTCTTTTACATATTTCAGATGAACTTATCTTTGGATAAAAGAGAACTCTTAATTTGAGACCTTTCATCTTGCAATTACTTTTATACAAATCGATGTGGTTCTGAAAAGTTTCTGATAAAATTTTCTTTTAATTAGATTATGACGGTTTTGTACTTCTATCTAATGCAAAAACTGTATTATATAAATTTTATATACAAACCATATAACTGAAGTAAAAATACAAAAAAAATTTTAAGTCTGTACATATATACTAATAACTTAGGAATAGCTTTGTTCGGAAATTCTAAATTATGCTTCCGTCTTCTTTTGTACTGAATACACGGTAATAATGTTTTTCCTGGCTTGTGTGTCTTAATATTTATGATTTAAAAACTGGATCCACACTTTGCAAAAATTTTAATGCAAAGTTAGGCATATATTTTGAAAATAATGGAACGGAATAATACTTATATTTTATATAATTCATATAAACTAAGGAATTCCATCCTTTCCACGCATGTTTTAAGAGAAAATATTTTCTTCAACGTTGCTTTGAACTAAAATGCATATAGTTTTTTACATAAAAGCTATTTTAAATGTTTGCTAAAAGAAGCATTTTTAGTCAAATTTTTCCGATGAAATAGGTAATCCTGTTGAAGATATTTTGGTGCCTATACAACAGAGATCTACTTTCCATGAAAGATATTTTGTTGCGTGTAGGTGTGCTTTCTTTTGATATACCTAAAAGCCATACCATAAAATCTATATTTGTTGAGATTTATTTTCTTTGTAATGACAGGTTCTGTAGTTTTAATAAAGAGCTAATGTTTTTTAAAAATGTTTTGATTTCCACTTTTTAATTATTTGCAATAACTGAACAGAACATTCTGATTTCAAAAGGCTAATTCCATAGGATGCTCGAAAGCTGTAACAGAAACATTTTTAAAATATTTGATAGCTGAATTTTCCATCTTGATCTACAAAATGCTTAGACCTTTACAATATTGTTCTTTTGAAGAATAGTAAAGTTTTATTAAATCAAGCAGGGAGGTCGACTTGCAACGTCAAGCTAAAAAACAAAACAAAATAGACGTCAAATCAATAAACGCGCCAAGTACAAAAATTCGTCAGACAGCTTACTGCGCATATTTACTCTGCACCTCTTTCGCCTATACTTCCCACGTTAAAGCAGTGTGCGTAAATTATAAAATTCTGAATGGACCAAGCATCGTACAAAATTAAAACAAAAAGTAGAAGAATCTTATCAGCGAGTACTTTAAATTGAGATAAAAATTGACTTTCAAAGTTAAAAATTTACCGAGATACGGAATATTTAATTTTCCGTAAAGTTTGGAATTTTGCTAAAATCGAGTTTTCGCCAAGAATTATTTCGTCAACATTTTAAGAAGACCTATAGAGTTCAATATTGAACAGATTCAATTGAGGCTTGGCTTTTTTTTCGATAAATTATTCGCTAACTTAAATTTTTTTATATTTTCGGCTAAAAAAAATAAATATTTATATCTTTAATTAGCATAAAATTGTAAAATTAGTACCTCAGGGTAACAGTACGCCAAAATGGCAACAGTTATTCAGCAACTACACTATTTTCCCAACCGTTAAATCAGAAGAATCGGCGATTGTCGCCCGATGGTAAGTGGTTAAAGCATCAGCCTGTCACGCCCATAGACCTGTAATATATGCCCTTATTTCAGCTCTATGGTAACGCCGGGAGCGCGGGCTCGATTCCCGTATAAGACTTGGTTATATTCTGGGGAACCGGTCAGTCTTCTGCCTGCAAAAGGAGGCACCGTCTAGAAAGGGGAGCTGCAACCCATCGCCGGTGTCATATTTTTCTAATAAAATTCTTCTGTGATTGTGTGATTTGTCTGTTTCTATTTCCTTGTATTCATATGTACACCGGACTGGGGTGCAATGTCGTCAGCCCCCCTGGGCATTAGCACAAAAGAAAAAAAAGAATAGGTGATTATCAGCGTACATGTTGGATTCTTAAGGAAGTGAAATATTAAGTAAGTGTATAGAATTTTTAATTATTTTGTATATGTGTGTCCGCATTTGTTTGTTTGTTTTATATGTCCATAGAAAATACTAAGGATTGAATTCAAATAATAAGGATTAATAATTATTCATAATTTACTTTTTGTTACAACCACGTGGGTTTGCAAAATAGAGAAATATAAATTTCTCAATAAAATATACATATACGTATACAAAATATACATATAGTAAATGATTAATGATGTATAAATAGAGTTTAGTACGATATTACCCATTGTGTTTATAAAGATTGACTAGAATAGAAAAATGCCATCCAAATTACAATTAAAATCAAAAAACAACTAGGCCTATTACAAAGATTCGAAAAACAAAAGTGCTCCAATTAAGTAAACAAAGTGACACATTTGTAACTGATGATGGGACTCCAGGTATCAGGCAATTGTTTGCTGGCAAAAGCCCAGTTTGTGAATGGTTATTTACCTATTTCAAAAAGATAACTGATATCCACTAAAAAAACTTTTAAAAAGTAAAAAAAAAACGCTAAGCTTCAAAATAAAAGTCATGACTAAAAAATGGTGTGATATCAAATATCCAAGCTTATTAAGTTCTGGTACTTAATTTCCTAATCACGAATTTTTCACATCTAAGTGAAGTGGTTAAGCATGACTTGTTGATAGAAACCCTTTTACCCTAGACCAAACTCATCATAACCTGTTTATGAAAATTTAAGATTTAAATATTTATACATGCTAGGCTTGGCGGCCGTCTGAAAAATAAAATCATTAAAATAACAGAAAAAAATAGTTAATGTGAATTTAAAACATCAATTTCAGATTTTAACTGCGCACTTCGGTGCTCTCTTAAACAGTTTGTTTATAGCATCATTCCAACAAAATGTACGACAATAAATGGTGTTATATCCAATTTTATTAAGCACTGGGACTCAATTATATTTCTTAACAGATTCTTAATGGGATATTAGTCATATTAATAAGTCTTCTATTTTAAGTTAATGCATGATGTCAAACAAATCAAACCGTTAGCTAGAAAGAAAAATAATAAATAATGTTGTCAATTCCCAAAGGAACAATTTTTCATTAAACAACAAAAAATATGAATACCATGCTTTGGAGTTACGTTGCCCAAATGTACTGTGAAAAGAAATTTCAAATTAATGAATAATTCGTGACCATTTTAAAATTGCTGCTACGTTCATTTTAAAAGCAAGCAAATAATAGGACACGCATATTTTGCATAAATAACTAAAATGAATAGTTTATACAACTAAATAACATACTTTCGACATTTCAACAGACAAAATTTATTTATTCCAAATGCGAAAAGACGGCCGACAAGCCTGGCATGTATAAATATTTAAAACTTAAATTTTCAGAAACAGGTTATGATGAGTTTGGTCTAGGGAAGAAGGGTTTCTCTCAACAAGTCATGCTTAACCACTTCACTTAGATAAAAATTCGTGATTAGGAAATTAAGTACCAGAACTTAATAAGCTTGGATATTTAATATCACACCATTTTTTAGTCATAACTTTTGTTTTGAAGCTTGACGTTTTTTTGCTTTTTAAAAGTTATTTTAGTGGATACTTAAAAATACTAGACGGTCATTTAAAACTAGAAAAGTATTAGACTTTCCTGCCACAGGGAGTTAAAACGATAAATAAGTATAAACGTTTTGTTGCAATAGAAAATATGATGCTTGCACGAAAAAATTTCATAAATTTCATTTACGGAAAACGGTTCCAAAAAATTGTTCAACTCATACTCTGTAATGTTTTGTATATGAACTGAAGATCAGTTAATGTTTTGCTTAAATATATTCTAATCCTAAACTTAAGTTTAATCAAAACATTCAAATTCAGGTGAAATGGAAACATTGATTATTAAAAGTGAGGAAATCCGTATGGTGCCTATTTAAAATATGGTGTTATCAAAATTCCCACGTGTTTGTTTTCCGAAGCATTAAACTTCAGCATTACTTGGAAAAAAGTCATTGTTTGACTTCTTGAAATTCCCAAACTTGGAGGAAAATATATTTGTTTTTCAGCGTATTAAATGATTACTTAGTAATTTCAAGACAATATTGTATACAAACTAACCAAATTCGGAACTATTTTCGAATATACACTGGTGTTCCAAATTTAGAGAATTTTCACATTTTTTTTTTGATTTCTGGAAAACTAAGCGACGGATTTTAAGGAAATTTGGTATGGATACACAGTTATATAAGAAACAAATTTATATCATACTACAGTCATGGTACGTACTCAAGATCGTTAGTTAGGCTCATCAGCGCAGAAATGTCCAAAACTTACGTTGCAAGATCGAACATAACATGACTCTAATATGGGGTATCGTTGACAAAGTGAGCGAGCAGTGTGTGGACGAGAGTTGTTCATAAAACTGAACCGATGGTCAACTGTGCCACTGAAAAGTCGAACACAGGGTTGTAAGATCTCATTCCTATACGTCACATCAGTCAGGGACCATATGTCAAATACATGGAGAGGTGTGCGGCGTCCAGCATGATGCCTGCCCAGACCATGAGACTTGTGCTGCCACAGCGGTCCCTTTCTTGGATGTTGGAGGAAAGGTATCGGTCCCAGGTTCTCTACAGATGAAGGTACGTCGAGAATCAGTGTCCAGACTGAATCGCAACTCTTCTGAGAAGAGAACATTACCCCACTGTAGTCTGGTCCAAGGCGGATTTTGTCTGTACCAAGCTAAACAGCCGCACACCACTCCATGTGTCTGGCAGAGGGTCCCTGACTGGTTAGAGGTATAGGGATGATATCATACAGGCCAATGTTCGACCTTTCAGGGGTGCAGTTGGTCCTCGGTTAAATTTTATGGACGACAATGCTCGTTCACATAAGGCTCACCTAGTCGACGATAATCTTGAAATTGAGGATATTAGCTGGATGGATTGGCCTGCCAAATATTCAGACCTAAACCCAAATGAACATTTCTGGGTCCCTCTTGGGAGGGCGATTGCAGATCACCATCCCCTTCCGAGAACCACCTAGGAGCTGGAAACTGCGTTGTTGCAGGAGAGAGACTTTCTTCCACAGGGACTCACAAAACTGCCTCGTTTAAAGTATTGCATCGCACTGTGAGAGCTGTAGGACTGAGAGGTGTCCATACCTGCTATTAAAGTCAATTTTATGTTTGATCTTGCAATGTCGGTTTTGGACATTCATGTGTAGACGAACCTAACTGACTATAATGGATGCGTACTATGACTGTTGTATGGTGTAATTTTTCCTCTTACGTAACTGAGTATCCATACCAAAGTTCATTAAAATCCGTCCATTAGTTTTCCAGAAATTCGATAAAATGTGAAAATTCTCTTAATTTTGAATGCCAATGTAGTTAAAATATTTCAAACAGGAACACAGCTGGTATATGCTATCAAGCCGCCAAATTAATTATTCGCCTCCAATTAGTTTACAAAAGAGTTTAATTTTCTAAACCTCATTCCAGTACAAGTTTACTTTTTAAATACTGAAATTTTTCCCTCCATAACAGTGTAATTTCAACATTCATACTTTTGATTTGGGCATTTTCTATTGGTTCAACTTAATTGCATCGATTAATGAAAAGGATAAACAAAACCCTCGCGTTGAGTAAGCTTTTAATGCCGAACGTCAAGTTTCTTAGAAAGGATTAGACAATGAATTTTTAATAAGTTAGAAAGATTAAATTACACTTATGGTCAAAGTTGAAACTTAAGATCAATGTTTACAAATAACGTATTCTGCTGTAGTTCCTCTTTTATTAAACAAGAAGAGAAGGGTGATATTTATCCGAGGCTATCTGGATCACTAAGTGTAAACTCTTTACACCGCAATTATAACACAGTTTAATATAACAGACAAAGCATGTGATAATATAAGGGTGGCCCAAATGAAAGTGAGATTTTGTGATTAAATACTCAGAGCTTTGCGTTTGCACCAATAGATGATTTTGTATGTTGGGAAGCAAAGCTGTTATCTTCGGAAATATTCCGGATTCTATTTTAGCGTTTTCAAGCAAAGCGACTACATAAGGTCGAGACATGGTCGTTTCGTCTAGGTCTAGAAGGATCCAGCTAGCAGTTATTCAACGTTTGACGGCAGCAGACGTTAGTGAAGCCGAAATTTACTGTCGTATGAAGGATGTGTATCGGCATAAGTATCTTTCACAGTGTACAGTGTTCAGACAGTTTAGTGAATTTCCCAAGGGAAGTGGGGCCACGGAAAATACCGCGGCCTGCTCAAGCACACTTGAGCATTACCGCGGAATCGATCGCTGCGTGTACAAGATTTGGTGGTGTGCTTCCACTGGCCGGTCCTCGACCATCCGTTTTATAGTTCCGATCTGTCAACCTGCAACTACCACATCTCTGGCCCACTGAAAAAGGCTTGACAGGGTCACAGGTTTGCTAACGATACAGAGGACACCGTTCAAAACTAGTTCTACAGACGACCAGGAATGTTCATCGCTCAGAGTATCCAAAATCTAGTGAAATACTGGGACACTTCTTGTCTCTGATAAGTCGATTATGTGTAGCGGATATGTAGCTCATGTATCACTGTAACTTCCTGTATGTTACAATATTTCAAACAATAAACCATTACCGGAAAAAAAAAAACCAAGAGTCTCACTTTCATTTGGGTCACCCTTATACTAAGTAAATCCACTACATCAAAATTATAAAGTACACCAATTAAGGCGAAAATGGGCCTTCAAATTGACAAAAATATGTCCCCAAAACGATTTTTTTTCTTTCAGAAAATGATTCTGCAACTCATCAGCTCTTAATTAAAAACAGTATGTTGATCCGATCATTATTAACCGAGTTATAAGTATTTTTTAAAACTTAAACAATGGAAATGTTAGTCAAATTAAAACTATATAAACTATTCTAACATATATAAATAATCGTTTTATGAAATTTTATGAAAATTCAAGAAAAATTGTGACTCAGGTAACATTTTGAACTTACCGAAACGACATGAAAACTTGCTTTCAGAAAATTACATTTAAAGTTTTAATTTGACTAACATTTCCATTGTTTACGTTTGAAAAAAATACTTATAACTCGGTTAATGATGATCAGATCAACGTACTTTTTTATTAATTTAAAGCTGATGAGTTGCAGAATCATTTTCTGAAAGAAAAAAAATCGTTTTGGGACATATTTTTGTCAATCTGAAGGTCCATTGTCGCCTTAATATGTTTTCTCTGATTTGATGGTTTTGAATCCAGTTACCTGATGACATTTTCGACCTCACTCAATAAATGCTAGGGAAAATGCTCCATAAAAGATAGGGATAGTGCGTGTAACAACTAGAGGAAACAATATCAGCCTTTGGAGAAAATAGGCAATAATCCCCTTAGAATGCCGTTCAAATATTTATTTATATAAATCTGTTTGTGTGTACGTTTGTAAAGGTGTATAACTGTTATTTTGGTCTTGTTAAACATTTTAATCCTGGTGTACAAAAAGAAATTTAAGCTTCAAACATTATTAATATTCCCAATACTCAATATTTTAAATATTCCGAATTTTTTTTTCTTTGGAACATGTACATTCTTTCAGCAGCTACATATTCTGAAAGGGAAAAAAAATGACGCTATTATTTTTTCCATGCCTGAGAAGCGAAACTATACCTTCATTTTTTCGAGAATAATTTAGTAGAGAAAGATTAAATAATATCTCTGAATATGATACAGGGATAAGTTACTTTAGTTTTGTCATGTTATTTTGAAGTTTAGAATACAACTCAGTCTTTAGATCTCTACAGAAATATAAAGACTGAAAAGAATTTTGTTTAAACTTTTCTATGAGAATTCCTGTATAAAATGTAATAATTAAAGAACAGAGCAATATATCTCGCCAATTCAATTGAAGTAAAAAAATAATCAGATTTCCACACTCTTACAAGTATGTGTTTTTTAAAATTCAAAATTTGTAAAGGAATTTACAATTCTATGTTACTCCGTTTTTGGAATTTAAAAGAAATAATGAAAAACTATTTAAGCTGAGAGAAAGTAACATTAAATTTATTGTTGGAGGCTGGTTACTTGGAAACAACACAGATGCCTTTTGCAACACGAGGGTTAAACCAACTGGGAACTACGATTTAAAGCCGCTTGCGAATGACTATAACTACCCATGAATCATTTGGGTATTAAAACCAGCAGATTCAGGTTATGATAGTTAAGATTTGGTCCCTATACAATTAGGCTTACACTATAAATAACAATCAAACAAACATAACATAATCTTCAACTTTTGTTGAAGATTATGTTATGTTTGTTTGATTGTTATTTTTGCCTGCACTAGGTGTGCAGGACTCCTGTATAAACTTTTTAAGTTAATAAAGTTTGATAAGCGATGTATTTCGCAGCTTGGTGGCTGCGAAATTAAACGGGAAATTTAAACTTAAAGAAACTAATTGAATTACGACACGGACGTCTAATAGGATTGGCTCTATTGATGCTCTGGCTCGTGGAGGCCGAGAGCGGACGGTGACGTGAGCTGAACTTGGACTTGATGGAGTTGCTTCACTTGTGCCTGCCCTGCGGGATTCCTGTGGGGAGACTGGTTATCAGAGTATTATTTGGCTGATACCCCTAAGGGGGAGGGGGCAGGATGGATTTAGATTAGGCTTACACTGTTTGAGAAAAAAATTTGTGAGAGCTTGTAAAGAATTTTTTTTTTTTTTACCAAACTAAGCTCTAGTTTCTTCGAAATGAAAATGGAAATATTTAAAAAAAGCTCAGATTAAGAACAAATTTCTTTATCTACGGATTGACGTAATTTGATGTTAGCTAAGTATAAAAACCAGTATCTTTGATTTCTATCCCAACTCGGAGCTACGATTGAAAATATAGCAGGCCATAACACATCCAAACAATTCTAACTCCAATAACCCACACTGTCCAGCTCAAATTACACCCAAAACTGCTTAAAACCTCCACGTGGTTGCTAGTGAGCTTTGTATATGGAGATTGTTTCTACTGCAGCAGCTAGACCGGTCTTGCTCAAAGTTTTATTTCTGTTTTGTTCCATGTTACACGATTTCTGTAGTAATCAAATTTTTTCTAGAATCAAGCTAAGGAAGAAGCTGCGTAAGGTAGTAACCTGAAAGCCTGCCTAGATAAAAAGGTCAATTTAGAGGGGAAATATTAAAAAGTGTTAGAAGATAAAAATAAAAACACAATATCTAACTATCTATTTAAGATTTATTTATGTCAATTATTGGATTGTCCGTTATTGGATTTTGACATGATAATGCATCTTATGTGTTCTCTAGTTTTTGTATAGATTTTTTAGAAACCATGAATTTTATTTTAAAAGACATTAAGAGAACTTAAAGTTAATTTGATATTTTGTTTGATTTTGCTCATTTAATCTAACTAATAATAGGTCTGTTGAATTACATAAAATACTCAAATGCAATGAATTATTCAATAAAATCTTTATCTTTCTATAAAGTTATTCTGCAGCCATGATCTAACTTAGATATTTTCGGAAATTTTCCTTTTCAACAAATCTGTTTGGAATATATTTAATACTGGGTTCTGGCTATAAAATTTGAAACGTTAACAGTTAAAATAACTTTAACCACCTTCTTGGAGTTCTGTAACCAGCAGAGGTTGAGGGAAGTGTAGACATACGGTGGTCACTGTTTACTCGCTGACTGTCTGTCTGCTGTGTACTTGCTCGCTATCAGTCGATCATTAGATGGCTGTATATCAGATTTAATAAATGTGTTAAATGTCCCTCAAAACCATTATGTGCTAATAAAAACATACAAGTATGTTCTACAAATACAGGGTGGTAATGAAAAAAACTTTGCCGATGTATGGACCTCTAGTGGCCGTTCCTTTCAGTCGGTCGAGATGAGATTTCAGATAGTTATTCAGAGGTATGAGCTCAAGATTTTGTGAACGGAAACAAAGTGACGCTCACCGTTACGGTGATAGGTACAGAAACTAGAAATTTTCAAATGGCAACACCCAATTTTTCCAATAGGAGAAATGCTCAGCGCAAGCGAAAACCCCTAAATAGCGTTGAAATGGTACGTGTATAACAAAAAACGAGCGCGTTATGCATGCACAAAAAACAGCTCTGCGCACGACCTACAAAAACACGATCGTGGCGCATGGAGGAAATTTGCCTATGACAGAGGCAAGACACCAATCACTGATGACAACAAAGATCGGACAAAAGAAAACTTTTATTTGGATTAAACATTTTCGACATTGGTGCCATCATTGTGTTTTTGTTGGCCGTTCGCAGAGCTGTTTTTTGTGCGTGCATAACGCGTCCGTTTTTTTGTGATACACGTACCATTCCAACGCTACTTAGGGGTTTTCGCTTGAGTTGAAATTTTGCGACGAGAAAAAGTGGGTGTTGCCATTAGAAAATTCCTAGTTTCTGTACCTATAACCGTAACTGAGAGCGTCCCTTTGTTGCCGTTCACAAAATCCCGAGCTCATACCTCTGAATAACTATATCTGAAATATCATCTCGATCGGTTGAACGGAACGGCCGCTAGAGGTCTATTGTTACACGCAAAGAGAGATGATATTTAGGATAGTTCGTATCAGTGAACTTGAAGTTCTCGGAGTCATAAATTGTTCGTAGCAATATGAAAACAAAAGTTCGGGATACTATGACTTCGTAGAAAGTTCAGTTAGACAAGTGGCCCTAAATAGTTCTGAAACCTAAATTCACAAAACTGTTCTTGCAATACGATACACGTTTCGATGATGGAACAAAGACTCCGGACACTGCAAACAGATACTGATGAATGTCTATAATTTGATCACGATGAGTTTCTTGAAGGCCTGGAGCAATCGTCAACTCCCACGCAAACGATGAATATGGCCGGATGGGTTTCGAAGATTACGAACTTACGAAGTGTACGAAGGACTAATTAAAAGAAATTATGACGATCCTTTCAGCTGTAAATAGTGAAGTACAGTCTCTTCAAAAATATCTTACTAGAACAATCATATTCACTGAGTACGTTGTGCCGGAAACAAATTTCTAGTGCAATACCACAGGAACACGCGCGGCTATAATCCCTCAACAGAAATATATAAAAAAAAGCAATGCTGCACTCACAAAAAGGTAGACGAAACATATGTAGACTTTGAATTCACGTTTATTAGAGATGAATATATATTTATGTATATAATATATCATTGCTCGGCTAAATATATATAAAGTTGCATACACTTGAAGACATATCTAAGCTCATAAATTCGGGAGCTGAAAAGTGATGACCCTTCAGGAAGTCTAACACCTTCTGAATGCACAGATAAAAATATAAGGAAAAAGGCAGCTCCCCTCACCCATGGTCAAAGACCAGGGATTTTGAGGACCTAAAAAAAACTTACAGAGGAATGCAACAAACTCTGGCTAAAAAAAATCTCTAAGTGCAGTTAGTACGTATCTTTGTTTTAATCACTGGACTCAGGAGTAGAGGTTGCCATTAATTACATAATTACGCCACAGCTAGCGCGGGAAGAAAGCAAATTGGCTTACTTACGCCAAGAAACGGTGAGAACGGGAACAATGATTAGCGATAAGTTATGCCAAAAGGCAACCTTGAGTTGGAGGACATTCTCATTGGACGGAATCAACGAATCACCGTACATTACCAACAGCGCGCCACTTTACGTAAGGAATTCGAGAAAATTCGACCGCCCAGAATTGACACCACGTTCCCACGCAATTTTGCACCTTTTCCCACACAGTAGGGGGGAGACTGTTTATTCTTGCAAACGAGACACTTTGGCTGGTGGTGTTTAAACGGAAACCAGAGAATAAATTGACTCCTTATCAGTAGCTCTTTTCGGAACCAAACGTGGAAATTAAAAGTGAGCCTTCAATAGAACCAGCATACTTTTATGGCTGATAATTGCAGGGTAGAGATGACCAGATGTGAATATCAAAAATAGCCTAAACTTAGCTGAGATGCGTCAGCAGATTTTTCACAGACCTCCCACGATTACAGGGTCGGTATAAAAATTGCAGATTTTACGCAAAGGAATCAGAGGATTTCCTGAGTTACTGATTTTTAGATGAGAAATTCAAATTTCTATTATAGTTACTGGTAGAGTTTTAATTGCCGACTAGAATTAAACTACATAAAGGAACCTGTGGTGAATTTCCTCGCCACATACATATATCAGCAAAGTTTTTTATGACCACCCTGTATAGTTCTTTATGCTTAGTAATTAATAATCTTTTTCTAGGGGTAAAAATTTTACCATTTTCTGACTTCAAAATTACAAAACAATTTGAACACATCCTCCCAGTAAAAGTGACAGAAAATTTTATTTTATTTTCTTCTATTGTTGATTATATGAAGGCATTATTTGAATAGTGGTCCAACTTCATTTTAGAAAAATGTATTTAGCCTCACTTTCATGTTGTTCATACAAGTCATTTCTATCTTATTTTTAAACTGGTACACCTCCAGCTTATTTCTGTTGCCAACAGAGGCCATTACAAATCAGACTTCAGCAGTCATTTCTCAGCATTCATAATACTTTAAGGCTTTCGATCTCAAAATGAACAAGCATGGAGTTGTACCACTATTCAAATAATGCCTTCGTATCATGCTTAAAATAAGTGAGAGCCCTCTCCTTGAATAAATCCTGAGGTGTCACAGGTGGCCATATTTAACACGGACACCATCAACATAGTAATCAAAGAATATCCATCAACCGTATCGTTATCTATGAGAGTGAAAATATCTTATTATTATGCATGGTTATCTATAAATCTTAACGACCGTTTTTTGCAGAAATTATGTTTTCAATTCCGGAGTTTTTATTTTCTGTTAAAATTACACAGTTTAGTTATTGGTAACAAAACAAGTTAGCCATTGGTAACAAAAAGTTAAAATTTACACGAAGAAATACCAAATTACTTCTTTACAAACGAAATTACCTCTCTACCCATGATTGCCTATCTGAGACATTGCCCTTCTGAGACATGGACTCAAACCAAAATTAATTAAGGAACATTGAGATTTTTTGAATAAAGTAGCAAATTTGTAGGATTTTAGGAGGGGGAAGTGAAAATGATTTATCGTGCAGAAGAAACAACTTTGAACTTTGGAGCTCTTCACTCAAAGACCAGATGCTGTGCACTTAATTAATCTTTTCACCTGCGGATCTGACATTCTGATAATAAAAGATGCCAGTACAGTAAAAAAAAGTCTTACTGGCCAATCATGGTAAGAAAAGGGGCTTCCATAAATTAAAATGGAGCAATGATAGACCAATGGGACCATGGGATAATAGCAGACTCAAAAGATTGTTCAATTCTTACCGTTCAGATTTTAGACTTTTTATATTTTGGGTATTCCTGCATAATTACAATTAGCTTCGGATTATCTGAAGGCGGATTATCCGTGCACCACAAAAAGAAAGATAAAAAGAAAATTAAACAATGTCCAAAAAAGAATCAGAATAGTTATCTTAGAAGATAATACAACAATGTAAAAAAATAAAGTAATTGAGATCTATTTTTTAAATTAAAACTTAATAATTCCCCATGTAGTTGATTTAAAAACCTTATAATTGGTTATTTTTTATGATATACTGGATCATTTTTGGATTATCCAAGAGTTTTAGTTTTCAAAAAAATTATTAGTTAATAAGCTTTGATAATCAGGTGATCCGAATAATGAAAAACAAACAAACTCGTAAAGGACGAAGAGGCAAAGTCTACCAATTAATTGCCTTTCAGTGTGCCATGGATTATCCGATGTCGTCGTAAATGCATATCAAGAGTTAAATTATATGTCGTACACAATTGTATCGCGTTAAATTATATCGTGTTTTCACAGTATTAAATTTGGCACAATATTAAATTTAGGGCTTTATTCTGTTAAGAGACTGATATGTTTTTCGATGCGTGTAACTCAATAAATTATAGTCAATTTTAGTCGTGCAACCCAAAGAATATCCATACATTAACTGGAAATATGACAATAGTATACTCTTTTCTCAGAAAGGAATATTTTCTAAATTTAATCTCAATGTTTATATTTATTAGTTTTCCTTAAACTTTTTCCAAAAGCAAATGAAATATAGTATTAGTATTCATATCCAAAGCTGTCTGTACATTGAACTCTCTGTCGACTACGTTAGGAACGTAAATCTCAGGAGATGTTACAACATTAACACTATCAGCACAACTGAATTCAAAAAGAGTATATTCCCTCTAGCGTATCCTTCAGGAAAATCTGGAAACTGATTGAATCCTCTCTGTTTCAATCTTTTTTATTCTTGTTAGTGATTTCGAAATTTTATTTTGAGAAAAATTGAAAAGATAAACTGAAACGAATGGAATTCAAAATAAGCCAGAAGATTTTATAAAATGCGGTTTATTTTAACAGAAAAATGGGGTAACTAGTTCTGCCATCGGTGAAGTACCAGAATTTTCATAGGTTGAAATTTCCTACGCGTGGCAATCGTAAAGCAAACTAAACAACATAATTCACTGCTCTACAAGATTGTATTAACATACCGACGTAACAAAATTTTGCCATTCGATCATTCTGTCAATGGCTGGTTAACGCAGAGGTAAATTACAAATTGGGCTGATCATTTGTCTGTTACTTTAACATTGAGAAACGAAAATTACAGACATTGAGTTCCATAGGAAAATAAGACTATAAAGAAGTGATTAATATAGATCAGGCTTGCTAAACAATTTCTTCCTTTGTGTTACTTATATTACTGATTGAATCCTCTCTGTTTCAATCTTTTTTTTTTCTTGTTAGTGATTTAGAAAATTAAACCAGAAGCGTTAAATTTTATAGTGTTTTCACAGTATTAAATTTGGCACAATATTAAATTTAGGGCTTTATTCTGTTAAGAGACTGATATGTTTTTCGATGCGTGTAACTCATTAAATTACAGTCAACTTTACTCGTGCAATTTCGAAAAATAAGTTGAAAATAAGTTAAGCTTCAAAAATTGGCAAAAATTTTAGAACACGCTTATTTGAAATTCTATTATTAGGAACATGTAATAAATTCGATTTTACATAATAAGGGGGTTTTAATAAAGATATCATTATTTAGCTGAAAGTAGATTTTAATTATTTTCAATGACACAGGAAGTTACTGATAGCTATTCAAAGTTTGATTTAATTGTGGTTTTTTACCTTATAAGAATGATATCATAGTCAGTATTTAAGTAGTTCACAAAAATACTCGATTGCCCCTCAGCTCTGCAATCTGTTCTTAGTTAACAGAAAGAGCTTGTCGAGTTTGCTCAACCGAGATTAAAATGTGTGTAACATTATGGTTAATTTGAGGTTCTGAATAAAGATATCATTATTTAGCCGAAAGTAGATTTTAATTATTTTCAATGACACAGTAAGATACTGATAGCTATTCAAAGTTTGATTTAAGAGTGGTTTTTTACCTCATAAGAATGATATCATACTCAGTATTTAAGTAGTTCACAAAAACACTCGATTGCCCCTCAGCTCTGCAATCTGTCCTTAGTTAACAGAAAGCTTGTCGCGTTTGCTCAACCGAGATTAAAATGTGTGTAACATTATGGTTAATTTTTTAAAATACTTGCCTACAAATATGTAGCTCTTACATATCACATATTTTGAATGCTTTTAAATATTTTAGAATATCGCTTACAAAAACACTAGATTTGGGGTAAGGGAGGATGAAGAGAGAGTAGTGAAGCTTAAACTAGCTGTAGATGATATATTAAAAAAGGAAATATGAAGACATCGTTGGCAAATATAAAGACGCCAAAAATTTCTTCAAATATAAGAAAATTTTAAGGTAACCGTTGGTCTAATTTTTTTTTCCTGAAAATATCATTTTGTCATTTTACTTACCCCGCCCATCGTTGAGGTTTCATTTACATGCCATAGCTGTAGTAAAAAAAATCCCAATCATTCATACACTGCTGGCCACTGTAAATGCAACACCCTGAGGGAAACATGCAAATAACATGAAATTTACAACATGCATTAGCGGAGGTGAGATATGCAAATGATTAGAATTTCAGCGCAGACGCACATCACGCGCGCCTGTGGCGCCACTTCAAAGCGCTTTTTAAGGCTTGGAGATTTCGACGATTTCAAGTTCGGCAATTGTGTTTTTCTTGTGGTTTTTTCAAAAAAACGATCAATTATGCCTCGTCGAAAACAGCGATCATCTTTTGATCAAGTATCCGAGTTCGACAGAGGAAGGATAGTGGCCTACCGAGATTGTGGATTATCTTTCAGGGAAATCGGTAGTCGTGTTGGACGAAGCCAAACAACTGTAATGCGGATATGTGATCGTTGGATGCAGGAGGGTACGACGGACCGGCGTGTTCGATCGCATCCACCTCAGCGCACTACTTCACGTGACAGGCAAATTGTGCGCATGACAGGCAAATTGTGCGCAAATGACAGGCAAATTGTGCGCATGGCAGTGACGGATCGCTCAGTCACATCACGAACCATAGAACAGCACATGCAGTCTGTAACGCATCATCCAGTGTCTGCGCGTACCATTCGACGCCGTTTACAGCAGAGTGGTCTGTCCGCAAGACGTCCATTGCTTTGTCTACCCTTGACGCAGAATCACAGACGTCTCCGCCGCCAATGGTGCGATGACAGAAGGATGTGGACGGCAGAATGGAATGAAATTGTCTTTACTGACGAGTCACGCTTCTGTCTGCAACACCACGATGGTCGCATTCGAGTCTGGAGACACCGTGAAGAGAGGATGCTGAACAGCTGCGTTATGCACCGCCACACTGGTCCTGCACTGGGTATTGTGGTACGGGGCGGTATTGGATATCACTCTCGCACACCTCTAGTACGCATTGCCGGTACTTTAAACAGCCAGAGCTACATCTCTGAGGTGTTTGAGCCAGTTGTCCTTCCTTACCTTTAGGGCTTGCCCACAGCCATATTTCAACAGGATAATGCGCGACTACACGTGGCACGCATTGTCCAACGGTTCTTCGTCAATCGCCAGATTGAATTGCTTCCCTGGCCGCCTCGCTCTCCGGATCTTTCGCCGATAGAAAACATGTGGTCCATGGTTGCTCTACGATTGATCCAGATTCCATCCCCAGCTGCCACAGCAGATCAACTTTGGCAACGTGTGGAAGCTGCTTGGTCTGCTGTACCCCAAGAACTCATCCAAAGTCTCTTTGAATCAATGCCGAGGCGTGTGGCAGCGGTGATCTCCAACAATGGCGGCTACTCTGGCTACTGATTTTGACAGGAACCACACTTCACAGAAGTCTATAAATTTAATCATTTGATACTTGGTCAACATGTTATCTACAAAATAAATTTTGTTGTTTCTTGTCTTTCTTGGTGTTGCAATTTGGGTGGCCAGCAGTGTATTCTCACTAAGTCTTATTTCACATTTAGTAAATTACAAATAATAATTTAATCAATCTTAATATCTCGCAGACCTCCAATGATAGAGCTACATTATAAATCAATTCACCGAACAACAGCTACGTGAAATCCAACCAGCTAATCTCTCTGCCCCTCACACAGCTAAATGGGGAAACTTCAACTTAGTACTGAAATGCGAGAGAAATCTTGTTCTGGAGACTTTATATGGTTCTGTTTCTTATGTACCCTGTTAATCCTCTAACGGTCCAGGCACACTATAAAGTAGTAGGCATAAATATAAATAATTCCTTTATTTTCTACTTAGAGGTAGACTAACATAGACCGACTTGGGGCTTCAAATAATAACACAATAGTACCGCAACTTGCGGTACTAAGAAACTGAACTTTAAAGTCGTAATGAACCCTTTCAGGCAGAATATACGTTTACTAGCAATACCCGTAACCATCGGTCGCTGAACTAACTATGGAAATCGTGCAGCCACCTAGGCTAAATACTAATACGTGCTCTATCAGTTAAATACCGCTATCACCTTCAATCTAACTTTTCTCGACTCTTCCGTATCTCTACTAATAGCGTAACGTACTACCATACAAATCTCCACTCCCTTCTTGGGCTCTTGCCAACTCAGCATGTGTCACTTAAATAGACCAGACACCTGCTCCGACTGGCCTGCACTGCGCAGCTGCCAGAAATTTGCATCTGAGCAACACGCGAACCCTACAACTTAGCTCAATGTTTTTCGTCCTTTCAACACATCAGACCATTTCTTGTCGTTGTTGTTGTTGTTGCTTATGCCACTTGACCGACAGCAACATCAGATCAAGTCCCGAAAGCTATGGGCGAAGAAGGTGCGGCTCCTGTTTAGACTAGCTCCACTAGGGTCGGAGTCCGACATGGCCAAAGGACCAGTCCCGTAAATTTGAACCGAGTCAAGTGACGAGACAAAACAACTGACCCCGCACCTCCAGAAGTAACTTTGAGAACTTGGAGGACATTGCAGCCACGACAGATTTTACTTGCACCCGCCGCCACTGGTAGATACACGGTAGTGGATTTGTCAGCGACCAGCATCGAACCAGTGACTCTCAGATCACTAGCCCGCTTCCCTTCCCAAATGGGACACTGCGCCCACATTTCTTGTTGCGCCTAGACCAGGTACATATAGACATTGGGTTGAGTTGTGCGGCTCCGGTTTATAATAGCACCATAGGGGTCGGAGTCCGACTTGACTAAGTGCCCGCGCAATTTTGACCAAGAACCCCCAGTGGCAACATCTGGGGGATCGTACCTTCCTTACCCAATGATCTCACAGAACGACTTTCCAGTCTACTGGTTTAAAGTGCCCAAATTCGGCCTAGACACGAAAGCTCGTTTCTTAATATATGTTAATCGCATGTGACATCAGTTCTTACAAACCAAGTAGTCGATCTTCTGAAAAACTTTAGCATAAAGTGAAAAAAATAAATATGAAGTAGGGCTTAAGGAGAAAATAAAATCAAATGTAAGAATTAATGACGCTCTACACATTTTACTGATTTTCATCCAATTAGGCTCCCTCTTGCAACCTATGTAGGTTCCCTTGATAAGAGGACTCCTATAAAGAACTTGTCTACATTATCTTTACGCCTAAACCCAATGGACTGCAATGTGGAATAATAACACAAAACATACATGAACTGATCTAAACGTGGAGTTAAGTTTCAAAAATTAATACCGAAATTTTCAAAACGCAAAGAATTATCTCCCAACAGCACCGGACGATGGTCGAATGCCTAGGGTGCTGGTAAGCGGTACCAGAGTTTGTGGGTTTGAGTCCCACTCTTGGCATGGACGTTTGGAACCGTTCAGAACAGGCTTTAATAAGTAGGTCCCAGTCTAATTTACTCCCATGTAGTAAAAGCTGACCTTACCCGAGGTAGCCTATCGATAGCGCGTCGGCTTTCGATACTATGGGTGCTCGGACCGAATCCCGACTGGCGCCGTTAAATATCTCTGTGTCTAGGCCGGATATGGGCATGTTAAATCCGAAGATCGGAATGTCCTTCTATGAGGTCAGTGGGTGGGGAAGGTACGACCCCCCCACAAATTTCGCGTCTGGAATTCTTGATCAAAAATTTAGTGGCCCCAGTCGAGTCTGACTCCGACCCTTGTGGTGCTGTTATAAACAGGAGCCGTACTACTCAGCCCGAAGATTGTATGGACCTGGTTTGGAACTTGAGGCCAGAGGTCATTAGGAATAACAACAAAAACAACAACAAATGTTCACCATAGAGGTCCAAATCAATCCAATCCTAACAGTAGGATAATATGAATGTACAGTAGGACAATGTGAATTCAAAACGTAAAATTCGGTATTGGAAGTTAGATTAATGAAAACGTGATGAAATAAATTTCAACATCTTAAAATCAATACTTTTTACATGGAATATTTATTTAAGTTTCGCAAACATAAAAATATATTTATCTTTGTCTGAAATTCTTTTTTCCCTCTTACGTTAGAGACGATCTTATACACGATTAAAATGAATAGAAATGTTTTTACAGCAGCTTCGATATATTATTTACTTTTTCTACACGCTTATATATATGGATTTAAGCTACCTGTTTATTTATTTCCGTAGCGAATTTTTTTCATCTTCCATCTTATTTATGTTATTCGTTACAGAAAATTTCTCAATTTCAGAAGAAAAAGTTCATGCAAAGCTAAAACCCTTTATATTTAAAAGAATGTATAATTTGAAGTTATATGACTAGGAGTAAAGTAAGAGAGGCTATCTACAAATGAAAATTTCTCGTACATTATCTATTTTATTTTGTGTTTTAAAATATTCTATGACAAAATACGTAAAAGGCAAAAATGTCGTCTTAAGGCATTTTTTAAGCTGCTTGATCACGCTTTAAAATTCTGTTTTAACCTTTTATTTATCATAGTTGATGAAGCTAGCAGTATAGTTAAGATATTTTATGCAAAACAGGATGGAATATAATAGAATTTGAAGAGATTTTTTGACATGCCAACTCGCGCTGTTCAGTTGGCAAGTCAAAATTACTCTGAAAGAATAAATACACAGATATACAACTAAGATCCTTATTTTCAACATCTGACGGGGTAAATCTGTTGCGTATTACTGCTGGAATTCATGGCATGGGAGTTTAGTAGAAAAATCAACATAAACGATAGTTGCAGAAAAATTTGAAGGTGACATTAGAATAGCATGCTGACGTCATGACATAAAAACACGATAAGCTTTTTCCTTTAGCAGTAAGATTATAATCATCCTTTTAAAGCTGTATGCATAGTTAGGAAGTGATTAATGGCAATATATTTATTTCTGTTTGCACTAGAAAAGGAACTTTAACGGGTGAAAATTATGAAAGTCAAGTATAGGAATTAATTAGAGGATATTAAAAGATAATAAGACGGAATTTATAAATTAACGATAGGTAGTTCTGGTTTGATATATTTCAGAAGCCAGATTTTTTACTAGTTTTTTTGTCTTTTTATTTTTGCTGTCAGCTCAAGTAAAGGAATAAATTCAAGTTCGTTGTTGAAATTATTAATCTGCTGTAGAAGTGAAAATAGTGTAATTCCCCACGGTGTGTGGACAATAAAGAATGTACCATAAAGGATGCAGAGGCAGGGGCAAATACAGGATTGTAAAACAATAAAAAAATAGAAGAATAGCTGTCGGTGTGGCCAGTGATAGCGATCTGAAGTTTATATTTTACAAGATGGATGGTCGTTATTTTATGGCCCACAGTAAAAACGTCAGAGGAGAAGAATCAAAGTTGTTTTACAAAATAAACGTATGTGGGGGGAGGTACTAAATAGCCTATGGACAGAGGCGGTATAATAAAGGACCAATTAGGGATAGGAACCACTGAAGGAGAAACAGCCCACTGCCCAATGAAAGTGAGGGGCGTGATAGAATGGCCCCCTGTAAACGGACAACAGCTTCGCTAAGGACGAGAGGAATCAAGAAAAAAAGGAGACGGTCTTCAGATTGGGTTCCTGAGAGTTAGATGTCGGAGGCTCTCGTCTGCCATATAGCCGTGGAGAAGTGCCAATATACTGCCAACGTTTTCATACACTGGAGATGATACTGGGTCCCGGTCGCCGATGCTACGATCATCGTTGCATACATCCGTGATAGTAAGTGCCTCCCCGTTAGATTCTAAAAATCATATTTGACTCTATAGTTTGCCTCTGCTTCTGGGTATTGTACGTCAAAATTATTAACATAAAACAGGTTGTAATACTATAGTTCTGACATGTAAATTGAAATTTAGGTTGTCTAATAAACGTATGTGTAAGGTCAATGCGTTGTATTCCTTGCGTATTCCAACCCTTGCATGCATCTATTGCTTCTAGGTGATTAACTCCTACATCTATGGTGCCGCGATCAGGATGCACGTGGTTGGAAGTATTTGTGGATATTACGGAAGAGACCTTAGTAATAATCAAGACTAAAATAATATGTTGTTAGTTTGCTAGAATAATTAAGTGTTTTTTTTGTTTTTTGTAGAAGAGGAAACAAGTTGTTATTTTTTATTTTTTTTACCAACTGTAGTGAAAATAGACTTAGAATATGAGTTGTGAGCAACATTATGATTACCATTTAGATTACATTTTAACACTATTATGATTATAACGAGTATGAAGAAGTAGTAAATTTGAGAGGTGATCTATTACGTTAATCGCCAAACTTAATAATGAAAATATTTATCATAATATTAAGAATAAGAACCGTAGGATATTAACGTATGATATTCAGAAGCAGAGACTTGTGTGCAATTTCTTTACCACTGTGAATTGTTTGAAATTCTGAAGTGATATTATATATATAATTATGAACTTTATTAGTTGACTGATGTTGAATACACACTAAAGTGATTTGTTTAACACTAATGCGAATAGAATGATATGACAATTGTTGGAAGTGTATGTATGATATGTTAATGATATTATATAGTTTGAGTAATAGGTTAGGCAATATTTAAGATATATTGCCAATCATTAGATTGATGCAGAATCAGCAAATTGATATTGATGCAATTAGAGCGCAATTAATACGTAAATTAGAAACAAAGGATAATACAATTATGGAGGGCAAAGATATATTAGTGCATTTGCCAGAATTTTCTGGGAATAAAAATGACAACATTGATTTTTTTTTTAGCCAATTTGATAAAATAGCAGACATAGGGAAGTTAAATGAAGAGCATAAATTGTTATTTTTAAAAGCAAAACTAAAGGACAGAGCATTACAATATGTAAGTAGTCACGAAGAGTTACAGGACGAAAATAATTATGAAAACTTTAAGAGAACGTTAAAACTAAAATTCACTCCGGAGCAAGATTTCATGAAATCACAAAATGCCTTAATGAAAATCTCGCAGAAACCCGAACAGTCCGTTAAAGATTTTAAGGAGGAAATTGTCAGGACCGCGTACAACTATTTAAAAGTTGCGAAACTATCAGAGGATCAGGGAGCGGTTGGTCTGACGGAAAAAATTAAATTATCAAAATTTTTAGACGGATTAAGACCCGATATTCAATTGGAAGTTAAAAAAACGGCTCCTACCACATTTAACGAGGCTTACGAAAAGGCAAGAAACATAGAGAACGCGCTAGAGGATTCGGAAAACAGAGTTATGAATATAAATAATGATAGCACTTCAATGAAAATAATTGAATCACTATTAAATCAAAATAAAGAACTGATGGAACGATTAAACGCCACGACAGAGAAAATAAATAACTTAAGTTTAAAAGATGCAAAAGAGGGCCAAGGTGGTGACATAAAATGTGAATTATGTGGAAAAACCAACCACAGTACACTACAATGCTGGTTTAACCCTAGAAATATGACCATGAGTCAAAATCAAACACAGCCAGTAATTCAGGCAGAAAGTAATTTTCCGAATTCTACGAATACATATTGGGGGACTCCCCAGAGGCGAAATTTTAATGGAAATAATCAAATGCCACAAACGTACGTTAATTATAGGCAAAATTACAGTAATGTTGATAATAATCAAAGTAACCAAAGACAAGGAAATTATTATCCGCAACAGGGAGAAGCATATGCAGAGATAAATAGGAATTATGAGTATAATTATGATAGGATGGACAGGGGTGTGAGACATAATATGGGTATGAGAGGTAGGAGACAATATGCGAGGAGGTTAAACTAAAGAGGGAACCGCTGGTACGCTATGTAGACAGTAATAAAAGCCCACAGATACAGGGGTTCCCGAGGCAAAATGAGATTCAAGTGGGTAAGATAACCAAAAATGTGAAGATTAGTGAACAGGGGGAGAAAAACAAAACGGTATCGATGACACAAACGGATCAAATCGAAGAAAAAAAAAAGGGGAATAATCAATTGATAATTGCAAGTTGTACTTTCAAAGAAGTCTCAAATCCACCAGTACTAAAAATAGAGATACAAAATTTAATATGTGCGTCGTTGTTGGATTCTGGAGCGGCGGTCAACATCTTGAGCGAGGCATTATTTGAAAAAATTAAACAGAACGACGTTAAAATAAAATATTTGTCCAGAAACATTAAAATTACAACAATACAAAATACTGAGATACCATTTTCAAAAGTAATACAAATTAATTTCAAAATTGATAAAAGGTCATTCAAACAATCTTTTTTTGTTATGAATAATGTCAGTAAACATTACGAGATAATACTAGGGTATCCATTTCTAAAACAATACAATGCAGTGGTCGACTATGATAGCAATCAGGTAACATTCAAAGATGTATACACTGATGAAAATACGAAGTCTTTGAAAGGTTTAGCTATGAATCATGAGGAGGCAAATAGTAATTTTAATTGCTTCTTAATAAATAAAGTAACGTTGGAGCCCCATGAGACGAGATGCGTAATGCTTGAACCTAAGATGAAGTTACCAAACAATACAGATATTTTAATTACCTCAAATAAAAATAAATTAGGAGTACTAGTAGACAATGCGCTAGTTAGAGTGAACCACTCCAATCATATTTTAACTTATGTACATAATTCAACCGATAAAAAACTGACATTGAATAAGAAAATGAATTTAGCAATAGGTCATCAAGACTTTGTCATCAATAAGACGAACGGAGTAAACACGCAAAAAGAATATAGAATTAATAATTTAACGTTAAATGAAATACATGAATTAAGAAAAAAGGAATTAAGTGAGAAAGATTTTGATCTGTCACATTTACAGAAGGAGGATAGAGAAAGAGTGATGAAATTATTATTAGAACATTACCGCTGTTTTTCAAAATCGTATGATACCCTGGGGAGCACAACGTTAGTATCTCCAGATTTTAAATTATCCCATGATTTAGCAATTCAATCAAAAGCTTATCCGTTACCCTACGCAATTAAACCTTATGCGAAATCAGAAATCGAAAAGCTTCTAAAGGCTGGGATAATAAAACATTCTACATCTAACTACAGTTTTCCGGTGATTTTTGTAAAAAAAAATTCTTCAAAGAAAACAGATGATCCGGGTAACATTAAATACAGAATGGCGTGTGACTATAGGCTTTTGAATGACATAACGGTAGGTTTTCCATACCATTTACCGGATATTAGAGAAATTTTAAATAATATAGGCGGGTACAAACTATACTGCACTTTAGATATACATGCGGCATTTCAACAAATTATTTTAAAACCTGAGGACAAACATAAATTGGCATTTATCACAGAATTTGGGAAATTTGAGCCAAACAGGCTTCCATTTGGTGCTAAAAATAGCTCAGCATATTTTGCTCAATTAGTGGACAAGTGCCTCAGTGATTTAAAAGAACATGATATACATTATTATTTAGACGATGTGGTTATTTGTGCAAATTCACAAAAAGAGATGGAAGAAAAATTATTGTTAATTTTAAAACGATTACAAGATGTAAATCTAACAATTGAACCATCAAAATTACAATTGTATAAAGACACGATTGAATTCTTAGGCTTTGAAATTAATGAGAACGGTGTAGCACCAGCAGAGAAAAATATAAAAAAAATTTCTAATTTCCCTGTACCTAAGAATAGGCGACAATTAAAATCCTTCTTAGGGTTATGTAATTATTTCAGGGAATTAATTAATAAGTATTCGGAGACCGTATATCCTTTAATACAAGCAACAAGTCCGAAAGTAAAGTTTGTATGGAACGCAGAGATGCAGCAGGCTTTTGAGAAAATTCAGACCTCTGTTTTACAAAAACCAACGACTTTCAAGATAGACTTTAATAAGCCTTTTATTTTAAGTTGTGATGCTTCGAAAATTGCGTTATCAGCGATACTGATGCAGGAACATGACGGTACACAAATGCCAATAGAATTTTACTCTAGAAAATTAAAGGATTCCGAAACCAGATATCCCTCAATAAAACTTGAGCTGTTGGCAATACATGATGCGATGATACATTTTAAAAAATTCTTATTTGGCAAACGATTTAAAGTTCTAACTGATTCCAAATCATTAACACATCATTTAAGTTTAACAAAACAATCAGATATTACAGCGCGATGGTTATTAGATATACAGGAATTTGATTTCAAAATTGAACATATTGCAGGAGAATCGAACCCTGCAGATTTTTTATCAAGGGCAGTTTTTACTATTCCTATTCTAGAAAAACTAACTGAGGATATTTTTAAAGTTGATAAAACTATATCCCTAGAAAATATGTCGATACATCAACAAAGAGATCCAAAACTCAAAATTATCATTGAAGCAATACGAAATAAGAAAGAGAGGAGAAGGTACAAAATGTTTAGATGGGACAGTGACCGCGAATTACTATGGGTAATGCCCGATAGAGATTCAATGACAGAAGAGCAGCCAGCTTTAATCGTGGTTCCAGAGAAATTAAAAAACAATGTAATGGTAAATGCACACTCGGCTCATTTCGGCTTCCCTAAGACGTACAATTTATGTAAATCAGTTTACTTTTGGTATGGAATGTACAGAGATATCAAAAATTATTGTGACACGTGTCATACATGCAAACTATACAAATCTAGACCGACAATTGCGGTTCCACTACAAAAGATAGAAAAAAATTATGCACCAGGAGAATTTTTATCCATGGATATAATTGGCAAACTTCCACGTTCATTGAAAGGTAATCAATTCGTACTAACAATCGTCGATCACTACTCACGGTTTTTGTCGGTTTTTCCCTTACGTAAGATTACTTCAGCGTCGCTAATCAATGCGGTAACGAAATATTTTTCATCGTTTGGCTTGCCAAAAATTGTATTGACTGATAATGGACCACAATTTATATCGGATGAATTTCGATCATTTCTATCAAATTTGAATATTGAATTTAGACAAACCAGCGTTTACTTTCCGAGAGCAAATGCCATGTGTGAAAGAACACATCGTCAGTATAAAGAATCTATTATGGCTTCCTCACAAAAATTATTCGATTGGGATGTTCAATCCCGATTCATTGTATTAGCTATGAATAATTCGATTTCCAGAAGCACTGGTTACACTCCAAGTGTGTTATTTTTTAATCGCCCCCTTAGAACACCTTTCTCCGCCCACCAGCCATGTGAGTCTCAGAGGCCATCACCCGAGTATCTCAAAAAAACATTCGAACAAATTGAACAGATTCGGAATGATACGTTAGCTAATCAGAGAAGAATGATGGATGAATATGACAAAAGACAAAGGAAAGCTACGGTTAGTTTGAATATTGGGGATACTGTATACATCAAGAGTTTTAGGCCATGGGGTACGTTTCGACCAAAATTTATGGGCCCCTATATCATTATGAAAAGCTTTAGAAATAATAATTTTTTATGTAAAAATGCGATGAATCCTTTTGAAGAAGATTGTAAAGTGCATATTACGAAATTAGTAAAAATGAATTTATCAAAAATGCAAACTAATATAATCGATGAGGAGAATATCAATGGCGATAACACACATGTGGAATTTGACAATGAGAGTAGTAAACAAATTATTTCACAGGAAACGGATTCGCGAAAAGATACATTGACACACAGTAGGCAAATTGATTCGCGTGGAACAAAAATTCAACAACAGCATGGGTATAATCTTAGATCACGGAGTAATCAAATCAAATAAAAATAAATAATAATAATAATAAAAAAATCAAAAAAATCAAAAAATCAAAAAAAAAATCGTGCAAGTGAAGTGGCCATGCATGAATGAGTCACAAGTAAGGAGAAAAATGAATAGTAAAGCAAAATACCAATAAAAGTTCAAATACATACCTGTAGAGTATAAGAATATTAAGATGGGGGAAGAGCACCGATGAAACAAGATTATTAAGGCCATCATAGGTCGTTAATATCACAGCGGTAGCAGTGTAGGAAAAAGCGTTGAACATAAAAAAAAAGACAATATGAGAAAATAAATAAAAAAAAATGATATAAACAACATTAACAAACAACGAAATTAAATTAAAGACAACAGTGGTAAGCAATGAAACTAAGTAACAGGCAAAAAGACATAGGCTTGAATAATTGAAGAATAGATTCGCGAATTCAACTAAGTTAGGTTTACTACGTGATGGAATGTTGAGCTAGTAAAATACAAAATGCACAAATAAATTCAGGAAATAATTAGATAAATACAAAGAACTGGATAGATGGAGTAAATTGAGAAAAAAATATGATACTTAGTTTCAGAATATAGCCCGATGTACTGAGATGTTGTGCCATAAATCACAGTGGCAGATATTTTGCCGGCGTGCATTTGAAAAAGTGCTGTACTGCAGCTACAGGAAATGACTAGCAGTAATTACGGGAGAAATTCTGGCCTAAGACGTTGCCATGCGTAGGGGGGAAAAGATTATGGAGCGCTAATTATTTTGCAAGTGACGTAGAAAGGTAAACAGGCAGACAAACGGCTTTCGTGACTGGTTGAGCGAAAGTGAGAGACTGGCAATTTTTAAGCAAAAACCGGATTTTTTTTTTTTGAGCCATAGGTCAGTTGCGATGCGGAGTGAAAAGCCAAATTTACAGGGGACACGGCGTCTGTAAAGACAACCACAAGTTGTACGATATAACTGTGTTTTACATGAAATCATGCCCAGAGAATATATCATATGTAAAATTATGGACTTTGGATACGAACAATCTGTGAGAATGATAGTGTATGATGATTTGCAGTTACAATGATGTCGATGTATGTATATAAAGTTAATGTTGTTATGATAAGGTTTATTGTATGTCATCAAATTTTTGTGCGAGAATTATTATTTTACAATTATTAAAAAAAAATGGGCATATAAATATTATGGTGTTTTTTTTTTTATAGAGGGAATATTTAGTAATAATTATGTTGATGATATGATGATGTATAGATGCAAATTGTATTATGGAATTTTCATTGATCAATGTAGTGGGTAATAAGAAGCTTATTGTGTAGTATTCTATGTTTGTTTTATATTATGATAGTGTTGCTGAGAGTTAACGCACGTGAACATGTTAGATAAATAACCAAGATGTCATTTCAAGATAGAATTAATTCAATGATAATGATGCAGATAAGTGGAGAAATTATGTGGTTCTAAGTTTGTAATGGTAGCTCTAATAAAGAGCAGGGAAGTTTGTTGAAAATAATGAGTAAAACAAATTTGTAATGAACTCATTCCTGTTGAAATTTCCAATGTATTATACTCAATATATTTACAGAACCACAAATGTGCTAATTATTTGATTTTTTTTATGTACAGTAAAACTTGTGTATGGTAAAGAAATTGCATATAATATGTATATAGAATTAGAAGTCTCATTCAAAATTCAAAATTAGTATGGTTTGTCGTTTTGGCGAAGATTTAATTTAATATTGTGATGCGTGGAGGCACACTTACACTGTCATGTATGCTCTAAAATGTTTATTTGCAGCTTCTGTGAACAGGGACGTGAGTCGACTGTATTAAAAAAAAAAAAAAAAATTTAATTTTTTTTTCCATAGTGGTGGAGTGTGATGTAGAAGTGAAAATAGTGTAATTCCCCACGGTGTGTGGACAATAAAGAATGTACCATAAAGGATGCAGAGGCAGGGGCAAATACAGGATTGTAAAACAATAAAAAAATAGAAGAATAGCTGTCGGTGTGGCCAGTGATAGCGATCTGAAGTTTATATTTTACAAGATGGATGGTCGTTATTTTATGGCCCACAGTAAAAACGTCAGAGGAGAAGAATCAAAGTTGTTTTACAAAATAAACGTATGTGGGGGGAGGTACTAAATAGCCTATGGACAGAGGCGGTATAATAAAGGACCAATTAGGGATAGGAACCACTGAAGGAGAAACAGCCCACTGCCCAATGAAAGTGAGGGGCGTGCTAGAATGGCCCCCTGTAAACGGACAACAGCTTCGCTAAGGACGAGAGGAATCAAGAAAAAAAGGAGACGGTCTTCAGATTGGGTTCCTGAGAGTTAGATGTCGGAGGCTCTCGTCTGCCATATAGCCGTGGAGAAGTGCCAATATACTGCCAACGTTTTCATACACTGGAGATGATACTGGGTCCCGGTCGCCGATGCTACGATCATCGTTGCATACATCCGTGATAGTAAGTGCCTCCCCGTTAGATTCTAAAAATCATATTTGACTCTATAGTTTGCCTCTGCTTCTGGGTATTGTACGTCAAAATTATTAACATAAAACAGGTTGTAATACTATAGTTCTGACATGTAAATTGAAATTTAGGTTGTCTAATAAACGTATGTGTAAGGTCAATGCGTTGTATTCCTTGCGTATTCCAACCCTTGCATGCATCTATTGCTTCTAGGTGATTAACTCCTACATCTGCCAAGTCATCATTGACCGAATGATATCAACACATCATTGAAGTAATAGATTCGCCTACTCTTCACAAAAGTATCGAGAATGAATCGTCAGTTATTATGTTATCGTTGTATGAATCCACCAGGACCACCCATTCTATATATCTTAGCCTAGAAAGGAACCCTGAAAGATATTTTTGATGACCACTTTTTTTTGCATTAGCCAGTCCAATTTTCCTATGCTCCCTAACTCTTACGAATCGACTTATACCAAAAGATCTAGAAGTCTTCCTCAAAGAGTATCACAAAGGAGAAAGGACATAATTACCCAGATTTCAATAATGATATAAAACATTCGTGGTTTTATTGGTAAGTAGTGAGCCCAAGACAGAAATGTGGCCCATAACATGACACTGAGTCCATCAGATTTTGTAATAGGTGGAGTTGAACTGCATTTTGGTATCCGAATTATGGAGTGTGAATATGTATTCATCTGATCATAAGATTGATTTCGAAAGTTCAGGATTTTTGTTTAATACGCTAATCTGATCAACTTCGTATATTTTTCACAATATTAGCATCTTGGACCCCTCTGATTTTAACCATTTCTTCTTATGAATAACCGTATACTTGTGCTGACAATTGTCCTGGAAGTATGGTTTATGCCACTTGCGAGAAAACGATGGTGAATTGTGATATGCTCATCCATTTCATCAAAGAGTCTCTCCTATTTCTTTCTGTCAGTTCAGGAAGTATTCCTGAAAGTTTATTGGCTGAATCACATGCTTTTCTTTCTGTTTTCTATATGTCAACGTACACTATTTATTTAAAAATCCCTTGAGTGACTGAGGTATGTAATAGAAGACGTCCGCTAATTTGGCTTCACATTGTCGTTCCGAGGTGAATGGCAATGAATTTACTTAAACGTGAAATGTTTCTTACTCGCCATTAAATCTATGATTTACAGTCCCGCTATTATATTTATAAAAGATCAAAGTTTCAAACCACGTACGTAAATCTTATTTAAGACGTAATGTATTCATAGCAGCATTTAGGTGTTGCTGGTTGACTGATAAATTTACAGTTAAATCAAAGTTGTTAAAGCAGCAGCGGGAAACTTCAGGAACACGCATAGCAGGAATACACAGGTTCTCAAAACATATAATGAAAATTTAACTTGACAACTAGTTTTGAGTTAATTTGTATAGTTCTTTGTTAGAAGAGGGTTCAGTAGACGCGATTATCTCTTAGATTGACTCACTCTATGTCTACTGGAATTTGTGAATTGTCCACAGGGACAATCAGAATGCTATGCTGAATGAATAAATGCTGTTCTTATATCAGGCCTGATATAAGAAATGTATTAATTAGTGTTTGAAACCAGTTGTGATTCATAATGCTACCTTTGGATTTTAAGAAGTGGAATACTCCTGTTATAACTTTAAAAGTAGTATAATAAACCTAACTAATTTATTTTGGGGAAAATTGTTTATGGTTTTCGAACTAAAATTAAATGCAGTAGTTATCTTTTACATTAACAGATACTGTACCAGATTGCATTATTGTAACAAATTGAAAAATTCTTCAAGATATATAAATGGATTTATATTTCTTCTAAATCTATATAAACGCAAGGAATTTTTCAGTTATTACTCAAAATACCTTTAGTATGTTTACATAAAATAAAATTGTGCCTAAAGAGCAATAATATCTGAATGTATTTGAGTAAATATGTAGAACTCTTAAAGTATGATAAATACGGTATGAAATTTTAAGCCATAAAGATTTTGATTTCGTCATTTTATTTATTTTTTTCGAATCAACTCAATTAAACTATGAAATACGGGAATCATTATTACTATATAATTAATAAAAATGACAAAATGTTATAAAAATCAAGTTTGTAAAATTAATCTGAGTTAAAATAATAAAGTCTTATTCCTACTTCAAACGTAAATGAAAAAAAGGTCGAAACCTCATAAACATTACTTATAAATGACAGTCATTTTCATCTAAGTAAAAGAACGACATAATTAATGACTAATTTTTTTACCCCATTATTGTGTGACTCAAATTACATATAATGACAGAACATTAAAGTAATTTTAAGCTTTGATTATATATGTGCCTTAATCCTGTTTCAAAATAAAAAATTCAACATTTAGATTTTTTTAAATAACATTTCTAGACTTTATTCCAGACGCTTTTTATCATTGCAGATTTTCCTATTATATATATATATCTTTCGTTAAAGTACTTTTACTTAAAATTCTGCTATTATAAGTAATGATATTTAACAATTAAAAAAATATTTTGACCTGGAATTATGTTTTTCAGCGAAATCGAAATAATTTTGATTAGTACACCCAAACTCTCATTATTTATTTACAGCTAAAAATAATTTACTGAATCTCAGAATCGAATATATTTATCATACAAATTGATGTATATGAAATTCTTTGTTTGTGTCAGCCTCGAACTGTTTCAATCCGGAGCAGTACTTATACTGTTTAGTGTGATAGAAGTAGAATTATTCCTAAAAACAATTCCTCAAAGTTGAAAGAGAAATGAAAGTGTAATTTAGAATGTGGTACGGCTCAGCACTAATAATTTTGTCGGTAATAATTAGTGGGTCCAAGAGAGACCTTAAAACTAGACCCTCAGCAGTTGGTTGCAGAGAGTATAGCTCACTTCTACCCAGACTTGGGTGTATATAATTTGAAGTGGCACTCTAAATGAATTTGATACAAACACAGTTTATACATGAAACAATGTTTATTGAATTCATTGCACATATAGAATTTGCTTTTACAGCAATAAGCATACGTACTACTTGTACGGAATATATATTAACATTCAATAGAAATACACTTTGCAAATACTCACAAATCAGCAGAGTGTCAAACCAGCAGTACTGCCACGTAAACTTTGGGCCTGCTAAGCACAAGCGCCGGTTAAAACCTGGAACTGCTTACCTCGTAGCTCCCTCTCGCTTATCTATCAACCTTAACAACCTTCTTCTCTCTAATCAAGCTGCATGGTATTTATACCAAGCGCGTATGCCGAAATTAGCATATCTCAAGCAGCTTCTTTAATTCATTCACTCAAAAGTTCGATTCTTGTTAATCGAATCTTATGTATGTTTATTTCTTATGTTTATTCGAAGTTCATCGTCGTCGTCGTTGTTGTTTTTGTTTCTATTGCCCCATGGCCGGAAGTATTCCAGATCAGGTCCATATGAGTGTATATAGCCCAGACCAGGTCTATATAGTTCCATATAGAATCCCCCCGAGGGGGGATCGTACCCTCTCTCACCCTCTATGACCTCATAGAGGGACTTTCCAGTTTAAGGATTTAACGTGTCCATATCGCACTTCTGCTAGAAGAGTGTTTTACATCTCAAAATAGCCATGTTTTCTAGAAGATCTAAAGAAGATATATGTTGAAATTTCATTTCTTGTTTTATGAATGTTTATGATAATTGTGGGAAACTTATTGTTCGAATTACTTGAGAAGGCAAAACTATAAACTATTAAAGTTGTTTTCAATTTTTAAAGCATGACTTTGAATTTTAATTCAAAGTCAAGCTTTAAAAATTGACAAGATATAACGCTCTTCTGGTAACCTCATTTTGTCAACATGGACTGAAAAGCTTGAGGGAATACTGTCATATCTCTATGCTAATGACAATCTATCTAAACTTTTCACAATACAAAGAAAAAATCCTTGATACCATGAACAGCAGGTTAGAAAAGAATGCAAATTTATATTCCAAATAAAAATGCGTATTTTCCAAATAAAATTTAATGAACATTTTATTACAACAACATTAGGCACTGACAAAAATCTTATTTTCATTATTCGTGCATGAGAAAATTCCCTCTCCTAGTTGTGGAAGAGGGTAATAAGCGCCATCCAGGAGAATGTGTTGGCACTAGGCTTATAACATTATTCGAGAATTAGAAGCACTTCTTATAGAGCATTGTGGTGCAATTATCACGAAATCGAAAATTTCTAAGATGTAATACTCTTCTATCAGAGGTGCGATATCTGGCCTAGACACGAAGGTATTTAATGGCGCTTGTCGGTATTCTATCCTAGCACCCCCAGCGCCGAATGCCGACGCGCTACTGTTGCAGCGTGGGAGACAGTTTTCGAAAATTAAACAGATGGAAGTTAGGCACAAAGCAATGTGAGGAGAATATATTCGGCAACCAGCTAATAAATTGTGTCCAGCTGGACGAGAGTTGACAAGTTGAAAGGGGACAGTTGAAAGTTGACAACAAGAAAGAGGGACCCGCTGGAGTTAATGAACTGAGAAGGCAAAAATTGGAAACGAAGGGTCCGAAGTTGAAGATAGAAAGCGGAGATATAGGAGTTTATGATGATTACTTCGTTAGGACGACAGCAGGAGGTCGAGAGTAGCGTGAGAATTTAAAAGCGTGAGGATTCCCCAGAAGGGTGCAGCTACTGACGTCCCCTTCAATTTAGAGTGGAGGAAATATTATTATAAAGAATGATATGTGTAGCCAATAATGTAGGTCCAGGTTTACCCATTGGTCAGGAGGTGGCCACCAATGGTAGCCCAGAGGGAAGAGTACGAATTAAGTTGAGGATAGAGATTTCAGAGTATAGCAGATTGATTTGAGAAACCCAGAAGGCCGCAGTTGATTTCGCATGGCGGGTATGTAAGCCTCAAGCGTTAGTCAGTGAGATAGCAATGAAAAGTTGCATACCAACGGAATCTAGCATAAAGAGACAGTCGTACACACAGTCTACCTAAGATATATAATTGGAGCTCGACAGATGACTAGTGGAGAAATAGATGTAAGCCCCTGTGCCAGCGAATGAAATGCCTGCCAGTTGAAGTGCCACTTAAGCGAAAAGACTCCCGCGCCAACCCTAATCAGATGCGCCCGCCGGCCGACCAAAGGAGCGGACCCGACATGACGACCAGCGATTAGCCCTAGAAGGAGGTACCCATCTAGTTCAACGCATAAGAGGAGTCTCATCCATGCCGAACACCTTTATCAAATGCGCGCCAGCCCTCCAGATTGCAGAATACGATAGACAGTGAGGCCATAGAAGATCGGCGCAAGCCACCCCTCACCGCTGATGACAATAAGAGAATCCATTGTGGAAAAAAGAAAGCCCCTTCCCAGCTGTGCGAACTGTAAAGGTGCAAAAAGGTATGGGATTTGGATGTACTTGGTAATTCTGCGTCGATTCTCACTGAGTAATGATACATTAGGTGATGACGTAGGGTAATGATAGGAGAAGCCGCTGTTAATATTACCATATTGCCATAGATATATATTACTGAAGAATTCTCTAGTAGTAAATGAGTAATGTTAATATTATTAAGCACCAGGTATATATTATGAAATGTATAAGTGTATATAATTCATTATTATGTGTAATAAATTGATTTGAAATGGTACATTTGAGTAATCACTCGTTATCATATCAACCAAGGTACTAACTATGCCAACTAATTATCAACATCATATGGTTACAGCTACCACTAAGCTACCTCGGGTCCATTCGAGGGGCGTTGTGGCTTTTAGTTCAGTTCATCGTCGTGATTTCTGTGAAGATTCAAACATGATGTCTATAAGTTCTATTTTATTTCTGGAATTATTGTGTGAATAAAGTACACTCATGGACAAAAAAATTAGCGCACCAAGAAGGAGTCGTCAAAATGAAACGAAATTTTACATACGTAATGACTACTTTCATATAAGTAAATGATAAAAAAATCAAAGAAAAAGGATAATTTATTTCAGAGAAAAAGGCAAAAGAACGGAGGAGTTAATACTCCGTTGGACCCCCCCCCCTCTAGCGCGAATGCACGATGCGATACGATCGGGCATTGAGTCATACAAGTTCTGTATGATGTCTTGAGGCATTTCGTTCCATATTTGCTGTAACCTTGCCTCTAGTTCGTTCAAACTCGTGGGATGCCCAACTCGTCGTCCCAAATGATCCCAGATATGCTAGATTGGAGTCAAATATGGGGACAGGGCAGGCCAAGGAAGGGTAGTAACAGTGCGGAGACAGTCTTGTGACACCCTTGCCGTATGAGGCCGAGCACTGTCTTGTTGAAAAATGGCTCCTGGGAGCCGTTGCATGAGTGGCATCACATGTGGTTGCAGGATTTCATGAACATACCGCTGGGCTGTCATGGTGCCACGGAACAATACTAGGGGTGACCGTGTATTGTAGGCAATGGCACCCCATACCATCACACCAGCTGTGGGTCTTCGCCACACCAGCCCATACCATCACACCAGCTGTGTTGTCTTCGAACACGGCGGAATGGCATGTCTATCTCAGCTCTTCCCTTGTAAATGATTCAGCACACTCAAACAAGCTTTGGTTACCTGTTTTATACTCCACAGAGTACGATGTTCAACGCCCTCTACCGGCTATACGTAATGCACAATCAAGCTGCATTTCTAATCATTTGCATATCTCCCCGACATGTACCTTCATTGCAAGTTTCGTTACGATCCCGCAATTATTTCTTGGTGCCCTTATTTCTTTGTCCATGAGTGTACATTGAGGATAATCGATAGGGATCAGTCTGGTCATGAATGTTTTCTAAGAATGGTGTGACACTAATATTGCGATAATTCCGATTGTGGGGCAGAATTCACTGTCTTGCTGAAAAATGCACAAGAAGTTCAAATCCTTGCACCTCAAGGTATACATTTTTTATATGGGTAGTTAAATTGATAAAAGCGCCCATCTCAAGACGAATACGTTCAAGATTCTTGTCCCAGCCCTGTCAGATACTCATGAAGTACTCATGAAGTAAGTGGATGAGTTCAACAGAATAGCTAGAATTGGAGCCCTTAGAAGCTATTTTATAACACAAAATAAAGAAAAATGAGCAAAACATATGGAGGGGGGGGGGGTTAAGCTCCTAAAGCATTTTCCTGTATTGTTGACTCCAGCTTACTCCTAGGAAACTTAAAGTACTCATGATGTGAGTGGATGAGTTCTACAGAATAATCAGAATTTTAGCCATTAGAAGCTATTTTACAACACAAAACATATAAAAATGAGCAAAACACATGGAGAGGGTTGTTGAAAGCTCCTAAAGTATCCGTATTGTACTGCTGACTCGAGGTTACTTATAGAAAACCCAATGTACTTATGAAGTAAGTGGAAGAGTTCAATAGAATAGCTAGAATTTAAGCCTTTAGAAGCTATTTTATAACACAAAATAAAGAAAAATGAGCAAAAACCCATTGGTTGTTGATTCTAAATAATAATGCTTTGAAAACTCTTTAATACCTTATTATTCATAACAAATGCTTCTAGAATACTAGAATAATGAAAACAATATTTTTAAGCATCATTTACTGTTTAGAAACATATTTCCCTTGAATCTCGGAGCAGAAATACATAAATGTTCTTAAAATGCAACCTTTTATGGCTAAAAAAATGAGCATCTTATTATGGTGAAATACATTTTATTTTTTTAAGCAGAATATCCTTTTTAAAAAGATGTATATAAGGAAATTCGGAAACCGTCTCAAAAAATAAAGAACAAACTTCTGTTTTGCACAATAGTTTTTATGCGTCTGTTGTCTTGCAAGATTTTACTCTGACTTTATTTTGCGTTCATGAAGGAAAAAACAACAAAATTTCTTTTTATTCTTGGTTATGTTTTATTATAATATTTTTTGATAAAATTCTCATATTTTCTCTGTAATTTCATTTCTTTGTGTTTCTATGTAACTTTCATTATACTGCACAGTCCTCTGGAGATATATGCCCTCTCTTACGGAATGAAAAGAATTTAGAATACACATATTTGAAGTACTGTAGAACTTAAATAAGAGTTTTCTATGTACTTCTATTTCTTGAAATTTTAAACATGAAGAAATAATAAAATCATAATGTATTAAAAATGAAGAAATCAGGAATGAATTTAGCAAAAAATTATGTTGACCTTGTAATGATAACTGAATATTACCACGTTGTATTCCCATAACGTTTTTAATGAAGGGATATCTGAAATGTAATATAAAATCCTTAAATCTGGGAAAATTACTGACCGTCATAGAGAAGTCCATCCCTAAAAGTGGCCGCTTTTACCAGAACCATTATCGGCCATCCTAGAGAAGTTTCAATGTATATTTATATAGATCCTCACTGATAAAAATTTCTGAAATATGTTTTAAGATAATAGTAAATCAAAAATATTTATTCATACTCTAAACTGTACATTAGCTGTCGTACATTTGATTTTGTAAACTATTGTTTCGTAAGTAACTGATGGTACATATGTGAACAAACATACTCTTTTTTTTAAAACAAAGTTAGCTTTTAACAGTTAGCTTTTAATATTAGAACTCGTAGTTATTGAAAAAATATTTCAGTGATTAGACAATACATAATTTCAATAAACTATGTTATATATTTCGATTCTAAGAAAATAGCTATCGTTCATTTATCATTGTAAACACTATTGTTATGTAGGTAACAAAATTTGAAAACCTTAAAAGTAATTGAAAATGTTTCAGTGATTAGAAGAAACATAATTTCAAGAAATAATGTTATATATTTCAATTCAGGAAAATTGCTATCGTTCATTTGCCATTGTAAACTCTATTGTTATTAGGTAACAAAATTTAAAAACCTTAAAAGTAATTGAAAATGTTTCAGTGATTAGAAGACACATAATTTCAAGAAACAATGTTATATATTTGAATTCTAAGAAAATTTCTATCGTTCATTTGTCATTGTAAACTCTAATGTTATGTAAGTAACAAAATTTAAAAACCTTAAAAGTAATTGAAAATGTTTCTGTAATTAGAAAAAAATATAATTTAAAGAAAGTATCTATATATTTCAATTCAAAAGAAGAGAGGTCAATCATTCTAAGTTATCTATTTATCTGTAAAATTCGACCTTTTCCCAATCGCTCTTTCTAGAGAAAAAGAAAAGCTAACTGAAATTGATTTCAGTTCCACGGGAAAGAAAAGCACGAAAACTAAAAAGTAAGGAAGAAAGAAGTCTGCTGTGAGAAATAAATATATCTAGCCAGAATGTTTAGTTTTCATCATAGGTGAGTTTGGAACTAACGATCTGGGAATAAGTAGATTTTTGTTTGCATTACAGACATTAGAGATGTGTCTTCTTTCTAGTGTAATAGATTTTACCGAAGTTTGCGAGGAAAAACTAAATGTTAGTTGCTTGAAGGAAACTTTTTGCTGACAAATATTATACGCTTTCAGTATATGCTTGTAAAAATTTCAAAATTTTTTAACATTTCAAAGAGCAAGATGAACTTTTGACTTCCAGACATTTCACTAAATAATTAAAACTTTTTCAAAAAGAATATTCCTTTAGAATGGAGACAAATTATTTAGGCTATTATATGCATAAAATTTTCATGATCCCTAATTGAAAAACACTTTTCTGTCAATAATTATGAGTATTAATATATTAGTTATAAGAAGTAGATAAATCTCACTGATGTTATACATTTTCGTTTAGATTTAAAACATGTTTAATGTATGCAGAAAATCAACAAATACATTGACGTGACAATCCGAGAGCACATAATCATTTGTAAGTTTTTTGTATTAATTAATGCAAATATCTTTGAAGTATGAAGAAAAATATTTGTTTGATTTTATGCAAAGTGGTCATTATTTTTTAATGCGAACAATACAGAAGGTAATCATTTATAGCTAATTAAATTATCAAACAAGTTACAATTTATTATACTATATAAGTATTACTCTATATATAAGTATTACTCGGAGCTAGCTTCAATATAAATTTTACCGCGCATTATAACTTCAATCATTGATAAGGACTTAATGGCGATCCTTATTAAGAAATTTTGGCTTGTTAAAATATTTCATCAACTTAAAATAATATCATAAACATGTTTTACTTTACATAAAAGCCTAATTTTAAAAAATTTCAAAATAAATTTGATACAAGAAAAGAAATCCACAATGAGTTGTGATAAGACAAAGGAAACTGCCCAGAGATCAAAATTGCTAGAAACTAGACAAAGATATTTATAGAAGAATTCGTGAAGAAAGTATGCTAAGTCAGGTATTAGACATAAGAAACTTTATTAGAAACCAAGATATTCCTAACAAAAAGCTCAGGTGGCAAGATTAAAATACACTTGAATCGTCAAATAAAATATTTATGCTACTCGAGATTTGAAGAAACTAGATGGTAAGTATGGTAAGTACTAACTTTAAAACCACGTAACTTTGGAGTCACAAACAATTCTTCGCTACAGGTGAATACGTAGGAAAAAAAATACTACCCTTTAACTTGATTTTAGACATCTGAAGTTTACCGACTTAGATAAAAGGCCAAATTAGAGCAATTAAATTTGGCCCATTCCGATATCAAACGTCTCTGTTGTTTGCACATAGATTATAAGCTGTTTGCATTTGCTGCTTATTTTTTTACATGTTACCTAAATAACATAATCTAACTTATTAAGGGCTTGAGGTAGCCTCGTGGTAGGCCGTCGGCTTTTGGCACCGAGGGTGCTCGGTTAGAATCCCAAGAAGCGCCGTCAAGTAACTTCATGTATAGGCCGGATATGGGCACGTAAAATCCGTAGACCGGAAAGTCCTCCTATGAAGTGAGAGAGGGTGACAAAAGGTACGATCTGACTCAGATGTCCCCCCTGGGAGTCCTCGTTAAATATTAAGGTGGCCCCTGCTAAATCGAACTCCGATCCTTGTGTGCCATTAAGCTATGTCCACACTTTAGCGCTTTCGAGTTCGATTTCGTTTTCGAATTGCGGTTCGTCTTTCCTTTCAACTTGCTTTTAGCCCATGCTTCCCGGCATGCCTCTAGACGCATTCGATTTGTTGTCCCCACTTTTTCGACAGTTCATGCCTCACGAGATGGGAGAGTCGGACGGTTACTGCTGCGTTTCGTGTGATTTCGCGGAGTTTATGAGGTGATCACTATTTTTACTTAAAGCAACAAGGAATGTGCAACAAGAATTGACTACAATTTTGGTACGGTGCTCTGTATATAAATATGTATAATCCCTCTACTTGCATATTTATCCTATATATATATATATATATATATATATATATATATATATATATATATAAATATCTGTGTGTGTGTGTGTGTGCACGTGCAGGGGAAAATGATCTAAATTAGAAGACTAAAAATAAATATAAATATAAACAGAATATTTTTTACATAATACCTGAGTAATCGATTAGAGATGGTTTTTCTTATACACGTAGGTTCTTCATCAATGTAGTTTAATACAGAAATTAATAACTGGTGTTACGGAATATAGAGAAGACCTGTTTTTTAATATGCCAAGTTATTAGAAATAGAACTACAATTTATAGCTTTGTTTATGAAGTGATAAAACCAAACAAATACTAAGAATAGAAAACGGTAGAATATTGCTTGTTCTTAAAGTTCTATCTCTTAAATATATAGTGGAAAATTACACTGGTATATTAATTTATCTCTGAATAAAAGAAACATTTATATTACACTGGTTATCGAAAATTAAGGAAAAGCCACAAAAAGAGCGATTACTCAAAAAGTTACGCGTAGAATTTAATGAATTTTATACACATTATACAACACATAGGTAGGTATAAAATAGAATAAAAAGAAATCGCCAGATAATTATGGTGTTATAGAAAGTAGCATATGTATACAATGAACAAATCGAATGTGTCAGTTTGGTATAGGAAAAGTGCCTTTAATATGGCGTATGATCCCCCCGAGAAGCAATACAGCACATGCAGTGATGTGTGATGCTGTCAAATATGCGGTCTATGAGTTCGGTAGGTAGGAAGTGAGGGCCATTGCTCTTGCAAAGCAGTTAAAAGCGTGGTTAGGGTCCTAAGAGGAGGATTGAGAGCAGCTATACGTCGTCCTAAAGCGTCCCAAACATGCTCGATAGGATTCAGGTCCGGTGATCGAGTTGGCCACTCCATGCGCTGAATTGTTTCCTGCTCATTATAAGCATCCACGATGCGAGCCTTGTGCGGTCTCGCGTTATCGTCCTATAGCATGAAAGCATCACCTATTGCCCCGGCATAAGGGCGCACATAAGCAATAAGGATGTCATCTCCATAGGTGTGAGCATTCACATTTCCAAAGGGGGAAAGACATGGAGGTATGTGCGTCCAACCAAAGAGATACCTCCCCAAAAACAGACACCGTCTGATCCGTATGCATCTCTTTCACGGATGTGTAATGGATGAAAACGAGTTCCAGGTTCTCTCCACATCAAAATACGCCTACTATCACTTTGGAGGCTAAACCTGGACTCATCCTTAAAGAGAACAGCCCTCCATTGTTCACGCGTCCAGTGGACATGTTGACGTGCTCACTGCAAACGTTCCCGCCTATGGCGTGACGTGAGCGGTACACAAATGGATGGTCGTCTCGCAAAAAGACCATATTCGTGAAGCCTTCTACGCACGGTTTACGTTGATACCAACCTTCCTGTGCTTTCAGCGAGGGAGGATCTGCAGACGGAACTTGCGGACGGAGTTGTGGCATTCCTTCGTGCGCATAATGACAAATATCGGTCATCGGCACTCGTCGAAGCGTATGGCCGTCCTTGGCTGAACCTCCTGGATGCCGAATCCGTGGTTAGAAATTATTGCTAAAGTCTTTGAACCACAGACGGACTCACATTTAGCCATCTGGCCTCTTCTGTCTGACTCTGACCTGCCTCTAGTCTCCCATTAGCTCGCCATCGCAGTTCTTCTGTCAAATGATGCCTGGAGGTCATTGTTACAATTTGACTATGCCACATGTCTAATCTCAGCCTCGCAGCGACGATTGTGGCCTTGTTCTGAGACGTGCACTTGTATACTCCTCGCAAATGACGTATTCCGACTGCAGCGCCATTATTTTGCATAATGTAGTATTGTTCAGCACCTTTAACTTAACAACATATTCAAATTTTAAACAGATTGGCCTAGTTTTGAATGTGTTATCCCCCTTTTTGTGATTTTTCCTTAATTTTTGATAACTACTGTACTTTTGAAGTATACAGAAAATTCAAAATATTGTTAGCTAATCATACTATATATATATATATATATATATATATATATATATATATATATATATATATATATATATATATATATACACTCATGGACAAAAAAATTAGCGCACCAAGAAATAATTGCGGGATCGTAACGAAACTTGCAATGAAGGTACATGTCGGGGAGATATGCAAATGATTAGAAATGCAGCGTGATTGCGCATTACGTATAGCCGGTAGAGGGCGTTGAACATCGTACTCTGTGGAGTATAAAACAGGTAACCAAAGCTTGTTTGAGTGTGCTGAATCATTTACAAGGGAAGAGCTGAGATAGACATGCCATTCCGCCGTGTTCGAAGACAATATAAGCAGTTGTCGCAGTTTGAGAGGGGGAGAATCGTCGGGATGATGGAAGCTGGGTGGTCAGCTAGGCGAGTAGCTCGTCAATTAGGCCGCTCTGATTGTGTTGTGAGGAGGTGTTGGGACCAGTGGACCCGAGAGATGTCATGTACACGAAGACCAGGCTCAGGACGCCCTCGACAGACCAGTCGTCGAGAAGACCGCGACATCGTAAGAAATGCACGCGTACAGCCAACTGCTTCATCGGCCGCCATCCAGGCACAGGTAGCACCTTCACTAGGGGCCTCTGTGTCTTCTCGAACCATACGAAGGCGCCTGGCTGAAGGAAAGTTGGTATCGCGGCGCCCATTACGTGTGCTGCCCTTGGCGCCCACCCATCGACGCCTCCGTTTGCGGTTTTGCCGCGAACGAGGAAACTGGACTGCAGCGGAATGGAACCAGGTCGTCTTTCGCGACGAATCCAGATTCAATCTCGGCAGTGATGACAATCGTGTTCGTGTGTGGAGAGCCCGTGGTGCACGCTTCAATCCTGCCTTTGCTGTACAGCGACACATCGCTCCCACAACTGGTGTGATGGTATGGGGTGCCATTGCCTACAATACACGGTCACCCCTAGTATTGTTCCGTGGCACCATGACAGCCCAGCGGTATGTTCATGAAATCCTGCAACCACATGTGTTGCCACTCATGCAACGGCTCCCAGGAGCCATTTTTCAACAAGACAATGCTCGGCCTCATACGGCAAGGGTGTCACAAGACTGTCTCCGCACTGTTACTACCCTTCCTTGGCCTGCCCTGTCCCCAGATTTGACTCCAATCTAGCATATCTGGGATCATTTGGGACGACGAGTTGGGCATCCCACGAGTTTGAACGAACTAGAGGCAAGGTTACAGCAAATATGGAACGAAATGTCTCAAGACATACAGAACTTGTATGACTCAATGCCCGATCGTATCGTATCGTGCATTCGCGGTAGAGGGGGTCCAACGGAGTATTAACTCCTCCGTTCTTTTGCCTTTTTCTCTGAAATAAATTATCCTTTTTCTTTGATTTTCTTATCATTTACTTATATCAAAGTAATCATTGCGTATGTAAAATTTCGTTTCATTTTGACGACTTCTTCTTGGTGTGCTAATTTTTTTGCCCATGAGTGCATATATATATATATATATATATATATATATATATATATATATATATATATATATATATATATATATATATATATATATATATATATATATATATATATATTAATTAATTAATCTCTTTAATATAAAGTAAACAATTAAACCGAAACATTTACTTATTTTCTGAGCAAAGCGGGCCATGTAGAATTACTTTTGAATTTTCATGTGTAATAACAAAAAATTCCTACATATGTAAGAAGTTAAGAAGTATATTTTGTTATTAATGAAAATCGTTCACTTTTCTTTAATATGGGGTTAAATGAAGAACACGACGAGAAAACCATGATGGACTAAAATGCCTACATTTAAAATGTGTCGATGATATTTAGCTTCAACTGAAAATGATACACTGCTGGCCACTGTAAATGCAACACCCTGAAGAAAACATGCAAATAACATGAAATTTACAACATGCATTAGCGGAGGTGAGATATGCAAATGCTTAGAATTTCAGCGCAGACGCACATCGCGCGCGCCTGTGGCGCCACTTCAAAGCGCTATTTAAGGCTTGGAGATTTCACCGATTTCAAGTTCGGCAATTATGTTTTTCTTGTGGTTTTTTCATAAAAACGATAAATTATGCCTCGTCGAAAACAGCTATCATCTTTTGATCAAGTATCCGAGTACGACAGAGGAAGGATAGTGGCCTACCGAGATTGTGGATTATCTTTCAGGGAAATCGGTAGTCGTGTTGGACGAAACTAAACAACTGTAATGCGGATATGTGATCGTTGGATGCAGGAGGGTACGACGGACCGGCGTGTTCGATCGCATCCACCTCATCACACCACTTCACGTGATGACAGGCAAATTGTGCGCATGGCAGTGACGGATCGCTCAGTCACATCACGAACCATACCACAGCACATGCAGTCTGTAACGCATCATCCAGTGTCTGAGCGTACCATTCGAAACCGTTTACAGCAGAGTGGTCTGTCCGCAAGACGTCCATTGCTTTGTTTACCCTTGACTCAGAACCACAGACGTCTCCGCCGCCAATGGTGCGATGACAGAAGGATGTGGACGGCAGAATGGAATGAAATTGTCTTTACTGACGAGTCACGCTTCTGTCTGCAACACCACGATGGTCGCATTCGAGTCTGGAGACACCGTGAAGAGAGGATGCTGAACAGCTGCGTTATGCACCGCCACACTGGTCCTGCACCGGGTATTATGGTATGGGGCGGTATTGGATATCACTCTCGCACACCTCTAGTACGCATTGCCGGTACTTTAAACAGCCAGCGCTACATCTCCGAGGTGTTAGAGCCAGTTATCCTTCCTTACCTTCAGGGCTTGCCCACAGCCATATTTCAACAGGATAATGCGCGACCACACGTAGCACGCATTGTCCAACGGTTCTTCGTCAATCGCCAGATTGAATTGCTTCCCTGGCCGCCTCGCTCTCCGGATCTTTCGCCGATAGAAAACATGTGATCCATGGTTAAACTACGATTGACCCAGATTCCATCCCCAGCTGCCACAGCAGATCAACTTTGGCAACGTGTGGAAGCTGCTTGGTCTGCTGTACCCCAAGAACTCATCCAAAGTCTCTTTGAATCAATGCCGAGGCGTGTGGCAGCGGTGATCTCCAACAATGGCGGCTACTCTGGCTACTGATTTTGGTAGGAACCACACTTCACAGAAGTCTATAAATTTAATCATTTGATACTTGGTCAACATGTTATCTACAAAATAAATTTTGTTGTGATATCTCTTGTCTTTCTTGGTGTTGCAATTTGGGTGGCCAGCAGTGTATGTGCAAGATCTTACGCATTTGGATACAAACAATGCATTACATGGAGGCAAAAATTACGTCACGCAAAACGCGAATTCAGGTTGTAACCTGCTTTTATAATACTAAAACATCTTTTATTTTTCAAAGTCAGTCTTTAATTCCTATGATAAGCTGTGGGGAATTTTTTTATTCAGTATTTTTATAATAACAAATTAGCTGATGCGTAATTCTGAAATCTTCTCCCTGTATTTCAAAAAGAAAATTTTAATGATATAGTACATGTTTTAAAATTTTTTTTTCAATTGCTTTGTTTTTAATTTTATAACAATACACATTAATTATTATTAAATAATTATTTTAAACGTACTTAATGCATTATTAATATTATTTATGTATGCGGAGTGATTGATGTCCCACAATGCCGGTACATTTCTGTAATCATCAATAAAATTTAAAATTTCTTCCCAAGACTGCGACATTCTGAACACTGGCTTGAAAACTGCCTTGCAGAATAGAAACGCGCATGGAATTCCGCAAGAAAATCCACTCAGTTTGGATACGCTTGCGATATCGCATGCTCTATCGCGACGCATGCGCTGTCCTGGAATTTGCAGGTGGTGACGCGTTGCGCTGAGCATGCCTCACATTTCTCTCTCCGTGCGACATGTCGAAAGCGAAAGCGAACGCAAAAGCGCAAAAGTGTGGACATAGCTTAAAGTGGATCCGCACCCTTCTGCTCGCAAATCTATATGGACCTGGTCTGGAATACTTCCGGCCAGAAGGCATTAGCAACAAAAGCAACAACAACAGCAACAATGTTTGGATTTTACTTTTCTGCTTCAGAATTTTCGTAGCATGCCAACCGTCTTCCATTGGCCTGTAATATAGCCAAAATATTGTGATTCATCCCCTTTGTGAATGGTCTCTACTTTCAGTTATATTGAGCAGGCAGTTTCTTTATAAATGTACTAGAACTTTACAACATTTTTGTTACAAGTATAAAATCACAACTGTTGCGATTATAAGAATTTGCTTATTTCACAACAATTAATTTATTAATACTCACTAGCCACTGGCTACCGGCGAACGCTTGCATTTTATTAGTAGCTCCGGATGAACTGAACAACTCTTAAGAAGATTTATACATTAAACTTGTATTTTTTTAAATTGAGCTGAAATTAAAATATTTAATCTAATTTTTTACTTTATAGGAGCCTTAAAATAACATTTGGGTTATCTGAAAAATCTTGAGTCGCTTGGCTTATTTTTTGCTATGAATATAGAACAACATATCAATATAAGTAATAAAGATTACACGTCTGTAAATCAGAAACCCTTTAAATTGAATAGACCTCGTTATACCTTGTAATTTCCTTTTAATATTCTTTATTCTTACAATAAAATATTACTTGAATTCCCTCATACATTCTCAAAATGCGGTTTTCCAGTAATTAAAAAAATTGCTAATACCTGTTTCACCATATTGTGTCCAAATGCATTGTAAATTATCTTTCCTGTTTAACTCTGACTGATAGGCAATTGTCACTGAACCGAAGCAAAGTTTGATGGAAACCAGTTATCTTTAAAATATTCACTATTCTTACAATAAAAGATCATTATAATTCCCTCATAAATTCCCAAAAGGCAGTTTTCCGGTGATTCAAAAAGTTTACTAATTCCTGCTAATCCATATTGTGCTCAAATACATTGTAAATTACCTTCCCTGTTTATCTCTGACTGATAGGAAATTAACCCTAATGCCGCAGCAAAATTTGGTCGAAACTGGTTATCTTTAAAATATTCATTATTCTTAGAATAAAACATTATTGGGATTCCTTTATATATTCTCAAAATGCAGTTTTCCAGCAATTCAAAAAATTACTAATACCCATTTCTCCATACTGTACCCAAATGCATTATAAACTTTGACTGATAAGAAATTATCACTAATGCCGCAGCAAAGTTTGGTAGAAACCGGTTATCTTTAATGCATAATCATGAGAAAAGAAATCAACACTTTCCTGAAAAAAAAAATTAAGATTTAACTACATATTTTGAGTTGAAAAGAGAGGGTGTCAATCGGTTTGGCTTCTCATCCATCTCTAAAATGTTCCTCCATTTTTCTTTAATCAACATTCCTTGAGAAAGTGCAGCTGAACTAAATTTGATTCCCGAACATACAGAAGGAAAAATTCCGAGTTGTTAGAAAAAGAACAGAAAAGAAATTGCATGGATGGGAAAAAGTTTCTTCAGGGAATGTTTAGTTTGCTCCAGAGGTATGTAAGGAATTAATGTTTTGGATTTTAATTTTCTTTTGCAGAGAAGGTATAATTAGATGACTTATTTTTTTTCTTTCATTGCCGTTGTTGTTCCGTAAAGATAATATGAATGTTAAGCGAAATTAAATGTGTAGTTTTGAAAATTAACTTTCATCTCAACAAGGTTGTTCTAAAGTAGTTAGAAGTGTTTAAGGAGACTGAAGAAAGAAATAAATAGCATTTTTTTTTCTGTTTCAACCCTTATGAAACCAATACGAATGTTTTCTTTTTTGGCACGAATACTGAAAGCTGAATTTATAAATACTCAAAAGACTTTTAAGTCATTAAAAGTATTTTTAAAAATGTAAACTGTCTGATTTTGCTTGTAAAATAAATTCAAAATTTTAATATCTCTTATAATCTTATTTATGTAAACAATTTGTTAATGTAAATAAACAATGATAAATAACATTAAAATCAGACATTTGAAAAAATAATTTGTTCTAATTAGTTGTTAACAATCATAAGAAATAATGTAAGTTGTTAATAATTATAAGAAACTAATGCATGGTAAACATATTGGTTTATAAAATTCTGATTTACTTATCTGTGTATAACAGTTTTCTATTTGGCTGTTATAACTGATAAATGACTGAAAAAATGTAAGTTATTGTGTGGTTATGATTTGACTGGTTTAAATTTGTAATTTTAAACAATTTTAGAAAAAAATATATATTTCCTAAATGAACGTAGTAATAAAGTTATGCTGTCTAGAAAAGATGTGCATACACATAAATTTCTGAATGTGTGTGTACCAGGAACATCCTTCTCACATAACTTTATATAGCAAGTCAAGGAAAATTCATGCTACCGTTTCTACTATAGACATTCAACAATAAGCCCCACTATATCTTTATATATACTCGTATCTCCCCTACAGGCTAATATGTGGATTTTCTGTTCATTTCTCCCTTTAGATATCTTCATTTGTTTATGCGGAAATACTTCGCAGAATTTACATAATTTCTTGGAAATATAAAAAATAGAGGAAATGCGATTTGTGAGAAAGAGTGTTAGTGTGTATGTATTTTTTGAGGAGAATCTTTGGGTGCATAGCGGAGGAAAAAACTCATTTCACTTATAAACCTTTTACAACGGTATCTATATATTTCCGTTGAAATATTTTTGATATGTAATACTTAAAAAAAAAAAAAACTTGAAAATTCCTTGGGGGAAATATTTCGACCATAAGGGAGTTTATGCAGAAAAAAAACTTAAAAAAGGGGGTTTTAATAATATTAGTACTCACCTATCAAACGATCCTGGTATTTAAATGTAACGTTCTTGAGTAATTTCAGACGTTACTCAGACCAATAATTCCTAATATTCGTTTTAAAAGTGTTTCTGTCTGTTAGGAAAAACTATGGAATTCAATAGACCAGTTTTTATCCTGACAATTTCACTCGATCTACTTGATATATATATCTATTGCATTACGGCATTTAAAGTTTGCGCTGTTTCAGTTTGAAACTGAATTCGCATTAATCGCATGAGATTTAAGAAGATGTGCCTACGCTACCTACTAGCCTCATTATAATTTAAATATAGCTTATTTACTAGGATAACTTTTCAGTATGCAGATTCATCCCTTCAGAATTTAGTATATATATATATATATATATATATATATATATATATATATATATATATATATATATATATATATATATATAAGGTAGTATGAATCTGCGTTCAAGAGAGATAGGAGTGAGAATGGGGGTAGCTAGTTAGGTTTTTAACTTTTGATAGAAGTTCACTGCCTTGTTATTAGAGTTTATTTGTTTTTGTTTTTTTCAAAATTTTCGATTTTTAAAAAAATAAACGTTTAGTTATTTTCAACGACGCAGTTGTCTTTTCCTTCCTCCTGCTATCATACCTACTTTCGTTTGAGCAAATTTTATTTTACTTTCAACTTTTATTTTATCAGGCAATATATTTTTTTGTAGGAAAGTTGAAACACTATTTATTGTCTTTGGTGAATAATTTGTTTAATAAAATATGTCGGAGCTAAACAAGCGTAGGAAAAAATTGCCTAATTTTGTAAGAAGTGCTTCATTTATGAGAAGATTTGTTTCTTCACTGCACAGAAAATTATTGATTAGGTCTTCGCTTTTATATGGTCTCCATAGCATGATGCCAAGGAAGAGGCTCAAACAACAGCATGGCACATGTCCCCTGCACTGAAACATTATCTATCTTCTCCGGAAACATCACGAAATCACCTCAGGGCTTATCTGACTTTACCCATATGATAATCTCGAACTCGAAAAAAGTATGTTTACTTATTACAAATATTTTTAAAAAGAGGTGAAGAGCTCGAAAGAGCAGATTGGATTAGTAAAGTATTGCTTAAACGCATTTGTTGCTTTATTGAACAAAACAAATATATTTTATGTCCTCTTAACATCAGATTACATAGAACTGATCTCGGTAGACCATTAAGTTAGGTGCACCAATGTATTGTTTAAAGCAGTTTTAATGTGATATTTAATATCTTTAAACTACAATCCGGGGCTTGCTCAGTTGTATTTGTACTCCGACTTCGTGCCTTAAGTTAACATAATTATCAACCTTGTTTCTACCATGTAATGGGACTTAGAACTGTAATAAAATGTAAAGTCATATTGCTCAAAAGCCTTCAAAGAACTGAAGTTATTTTAAAGGTCTTTGTTGAAGTCCATTCGCACACGTGTTCATGAGTTCTTAAAAAGTAACCTGTCTATTCCTATATTTGTGGACAAACTGCTATTATTTCGTGAAATATGACAAAAAAGTGTCACAATTTCTATGAAAAAGATATTGCCAATTTAAAAAATTAATTAATTAATTACTGCGTAAATCATGAATTGAAATCTATTTGTTACTTTTGGAGGGAATTTTTACCGTAAGATATTTGGTGGGCTATTATCATATTGAATCAAAATTTACATACTTCCAGTGTGGCTGCTTATTTTCTACAATCAAAGTACGCTGTAAAATAAATAAAAATTGTGTATTCTTCATGTTACTTCGATTGAAAATAAAAAATTGTGGCATTTCAATTTTCACCGGGGTTTACTTATATATTAGTATTATGGCATTCATCTTAAAGTTGAAATTTTATTGTTTGAAACAAAACATTTTGAAAAACATCATGGGAAACAAATGCCTTAAAAATAATTTCTATTGGTTACTGTCTTCTGAAAATTATCAAATATCATGTAATTTAAAATTTCTTTTTAGAAAAATGCTTCATAAAACTTATATGCAGAAAATGAAAACTTTTGTGTAATTACAGAACGTGTTACACTTAATCGGAAGCTCTGCAATATCAATGAAATTTCGAAATTATCAGTCACTAAATGATCTGACCACCGGGCGAATATGCCACCTTTATTCAAATGTCTGGTCACCGTGAACTGTGACACTTTGAGTCCTGGGGCCATCTGCAGCTGCTTTGCAATATTGCTTGACGTCTGCGGTCTGTCTCTTTCGGAGTGTAGGACGATTTATTGGTCATCATTTGGAGTCCTTTTCCTTGGGGTACCACCAACGATATTCCTAACAGCTGTCCCAGTTGCTTTGCAGGTCTTCCACACACGTGGAACAATACTATGGGCGATGCAAAACTCTTCGGTTACACTACTTACCATGCGTCCTTCTTCAAGTTTACCAATTATGCTACTAATGGTAAATTCATCTGATTGTTTTCAACCAGACATTTGTTTAACTTGTAACACAATTACAATTCCCTGTACCTCCTTACTACGACAAACACACCAACTTTCAATTCTATTTTCTCAGAAGAGCTGATTTTAGGAAATTCAGCCCAGTCACATGCCGTGCCATGTGACTATCTGAAAATTTGCATATGCGTCACTTTTCTACTGATCATGTATTCTTATGCAAATTACCTGTAGCTTTTTCGTGTCATTTTTCTGTTTTAAAACAATGGAATACTGTCGGGCCTTAAGTTTTGTCCGCCAGTATATATTAAGAGACTATATATATATATATATATATATATATATATATATATATATATATATATATATATATATATATATATATATATATATATATATATATATATATTAAGAAACTGAGATTTAAGCATACAGTACCCTCCACATACCGTTTACTACCAGTTTAAATATGATGTATACATGTTTAATATTTATTTACATTCATGTAGATACTGAAATATAATATTCAATACTCGTTTGATACTTCTAAAATACAAATTAACAATGGAGTTATGTCCTATTATATAAAAAAGGTAATTGTTCAGGAGACAAATACTAGTAACGAAGTTTAACGGAAAAAGACTATATTCCCTCCAGAATATCCCCAAGAAAAATATGGAAAACTGATTGAATCGAAAACTAGTTTTTTTTCTAGTTAGAGATTTCAAAATTTTATTTTCAGAAAAATTGGAAAGATAAACTGAAGCGGAGAGAATTCAGAATAAAGGTAGAAAATTTTACACAATATGTTTTGCTATGTAAATTCCGTGAATAGGAACGAAGTCGATACAAAAATGTAATTTTTTATGTATAAGTTTCACCCCAAAACAGTTCATTGTGCTTAGAAATATACTTTTGTTAAGACAATGTACATACATACGGGGATATATATATATATATATATATATATATGTCTTACTACTTAAGTGTAGTTCAACATTTCAAGGTAGTAGACTTATGGAAGATGAGCAAAGTTAGTTCTAAGTTGGCCCCCCATGGATGATCTGCAAAATTAAAACAAAATCTGTGACAGTAAAATGAAGACTAACTAGATTTGATGATCATGATCTGATTTATTAAATTTACGAAATGCAATATTACGAAATATGCAATATTAACGAATATGCAATACGAGAATATATACGAAATATTCAATATTAATATTACGAAATGCAATAGTCTAGGAATACGGGCATGTGCCTATTTACATAGAAAAAAAATACAGGTGATTTTGACACACAAAATAATAAATACAGCGTGTGTTTTCTAACGTTAATTGAGGAAAAAGAAAATTTTTTTGTCAAATTTGTAGTTCGAATTAACCGAATTGATCAAAATTTAGTTCGAATTAACGAGATATTTTTAACATTAACTCCAATACAAGTTTTTTGGGGCCTTTGGATTAGTTCGAATTAACCGAAAGTTCGAATTAACCGAGTTCGAATTAACGAGCGTCTACTGTATATATATATATATATATATATATATATATATATATATATATATATATATATATATATATATATATTCAATTACATTTTTAGGAATAAAAAGTACGAGACACTCTCTCTCTTTCTCTGATATCTATACTTAACACTTAAACAGGATATTTTCTTATAAACATCTAATGGAAATGATTCCTCAAATTGTTTTGTTTCTACTTATTTAAGGGAAAACTTATTTAAGGGATAATTTGCTCAAAATGATATTAGTTTCCAAAATGTATAATTTTGATACGTCTTAATTAGAAGCACGTGACAAAGTAGTAAAATTTCAATTACACTGAAGGGCTAATTTAGAATGACCACCTGATAATTTTACGAAAATTAGCTATGACGAAGCACAGCAGTCAACTAAGGCATTGCCACAACACTTGATGATAGGGAAGGCAAAGTTTGGGTTGGCAACGTTTGGAGGAGTATGTCATTGTCGGCGTCCATTAACTCGTGTGCAACAATGTCTGCACAATAAAAGCTATTGTAATATTTTCGCTCACCAATTACATCAAATTATGCTACTGGTTTACCCCACAAGAGATGGATACTTCCTAGACAATGCTCCCTGCCATAAATATCACATTGTCCACAGATGGTTTGTAGAGCATGAGGTAGACTTCGTCTTGAATAATTGGTTTCTACTATCACGAGATCCCATTCATCAAAGCATTTATGGAGTGAGGTTGAAAATTTCATCAGCTAACTGGATTCAAAACCATCAAATCAGAGAAAAAATGTTAAGGCGACAATGGACCTTCAGATTGACAAAAATATGTCCCCAAAACGATTTTTTTTCAGAAAATGATTCTGCAACTCATCAGCATTATTTACCGATCCAATCATTATTTACCGAGTTATAACTATTTTTTTCAAACGTAAACAATGAAAATATTAGTCAAATTCAGACTTTAAATGCTATTTTCTCAAAACAAGTTTTCATGTCGTTTTGGTAAGTTCAAAATGTTCCATGCGTCATAATTTTTCTTCAATTTTTATAAAATTTCATGAAATGATTATTTATATATGTCAGAATAAAACTTAGTAATTAATTCATTATACTATTTTAAACAACTTAAAATGTTTCCAATAAAAAATTTTTTGATAAAATTTTGAATAAAATGACCTATTTTTATCGATTTTTTTCTAGTTTTTATAAATATGACTGTAAATAAAATATTGCTACTAACTTTTATAATAACTATATAAAGCTAGCTTAAGAGAGAAAATTAGATATCTGAGACAAAAAATAATGTGCATGGAGCATTTTTAAATAGAGTAATTAATATATTAATTAATTACATTCTATTTTTTTTTAATTTAAAATTTCCATCTCTAAACAACACTGTATAATTATACAAAATTTCATAGCAATTGGTTAATAAATAAAAAAAAGTTTTTTATGGTCCATTGTTGCCTTAATGCATTTCATTGGATATGATCTCTTCAAGCCGCCTACAAACATCTCACAGAGTCCATGCCGAAAAGAATCGTAAAAGATTGCCTGAAATCATAGAAGGAGACCAAACGATGTTCTTTGAAGTTATTTATAATAAATTGACCATTCAGTGTACATTGACATTCACTAATACTTTCTCACTTGTTGGTATCCACACAATTTCTAACAAATATATTTATTTGCTTATGAAATCCAATAATTAATTTATTTAATTGTTGGAAATGAAAGTTGTTTGTTAGAAATGGTATAGTTTCTTTTATTAAAAGGTGTGGCTTTTGAGCCTACAAAAACTGCTAGAGTTAGAATTAGATAAAAGACTATATACAATTATCCATTCGTAACAATTTTGTGGTGGCCAATTTTATGAAAAGTCTACTTTATGCGCCTAGTTTCGATTATTTAGTCTATTATGAATCCCTGAAGCTCAAAAGTATGAGTTTTTGGCAACCAGTAGCAACAATAAATTTGGCCTTACTTGAGCTAAAATAAGTAGATTCAAGACAATAATAATCAGAATTTTATATTACTATCATATTTCATAAAAAATTGATCTTTTATGAAATAGACTTGAGAATCAGCAGACATTTTTATGATGATTAAATTTCGGAAGTCATATACTATAATCATACTAGAAGTTTTTTTAATAGAAGTCTTAAATTATAAACCATAAGAGTTAACTTACAATTATTAACAATTTATTCATTACAATTTATTCAATTTATTCATTAACAATTTATTCATGTCACATGATAAGGGCAGTTTATGAATAGCAAGAATTATTATTTTTCATTTTAAAAAAATCACACTCCCCCTTTCCCCAAAACTATATTCTAGAGTGGAAAAGTTTTTGGAGTGAATATGATAATCAGAAGTGAAATGTTTTGAATTCAAAGCGAAAAGACTAGATTTTACGTCGATTTTTTTTTCGTGGTAATGCTTGCAGTCTCTTTGATCATTTGTGTTGTGGAGTTAAGCATTTGAATTTGTGATGTGAAGTTCTTGTATGACTATTACAAGACTTGTTTTTTTTTCTTTTCATGTCATTATAACTTTCAAAAAAATATAATGTCCAAAATAAATAAAAATATCATGCCAAAATCGTGAAGTTCACATACGTCATAGACTTATTTAAGAAAATATCGGGTCTTGAGGCTAAAACTTAACAGATGTAAGGTCCCTTCAGAAGTTTTACCTAAATCATACAATCTAAGTTATCACAATTAATATAAATACATATTAATTTTATCCTAATACAAGTAGAAGGAAAAAGCTGAAAATTGGTGTATGAAATTTAGTCAGCAGCCAATCTTTCTCTTTTATGATAATGGCTGTTCAGCAGATACTAATACTGATTAACTGACAAGGAGAATTGCAGGATTAAGAAAACTAATGTAGTGTATTACTGGACATACGAGGATGGGGTTCTCTAACCTTATTTTTAATCAGAGGAGAGGATGATACGCTATCGAAAACAGGCTTTAAAAGTTTCTGTTATCTTTAAGAAACATAATAGAAATCAACACGGTTCTAAGAATATATATATATATATATATATATATATATATATATATATATATATATATATATGTGTGTGTGTGTGTGTGTGTTAGTTAAGAATTAATTAGAAAAAGAATAATAATTAGATAATTTACAGGGGGGCTTCAGGGTAGTTAATTTCGTGGCGTAAAACGCCACTATTTTAATATTCGCATGGAACGAGCAAGCGCCAATTCTCAATCCTAAAGTAGGGAAATTCCCTTTTTGAACGGACAAAGAGGGAGTCTAGTAATAGTATCAAACATAGCTCCTCCCCAGCCTCATGTTCGGTGCAACGTCATGCAGACGTAATGAGCACATGCGCTATAGCATTAAACGGTTTGAAACAATAGTTTTAACGCAGAGAGGGAATGATTTACTATCGGGTTGGTCACGCATCCCGAGGCTTGAGATGATGGCTTGGCAGAGAATTAATATGGATTGAATTGAGGTTAGTTAACATTCGGAAATAAATTCTTAGGTGTATTTAGATTGTAGTTCTTTGCCACAGGCCCTTATTCACTGACTGCTATTTAGAATAATTACGAAAGGAAAAAGTTAAGATGGAGTAACGTTATATAAGACAACATGATGAAGCTGGGTAAGAATAAGCTTTGTGTCATATATATATATATATATATATATATATATATATATATAGTGGAATCTCGAACGATCGTTCCTAGAACGATCGTTTTCCCGTATGTATCGTTTATTTCCCCCAGTCCCGAATAAAGTCCATAGAAAACGAGCGAAAAAGACCGCATGGATCGTTCCTCGATCCATCGTTTTCCTGCAATATTCGTTCAGAATATCGCAGATTTACATTAATTTATCGGATCGACCGTTTTTTCATAATAACTGAACCTGAAATATAAATGTCTGGATTGATGTAGAATGACGCTCTAATTAAACAATGAGCAGAACATTTGAGATGCATGGTCTCGTATTTTTATTCTCTCTTGTTTAGCCTGGTTTCGCTGTAGTGTACCACTTCCATTATTTGTTCGTCGTTGGTGTTCCTTAATTCTTTAGCCCCTGGAGTACCCTATTTTCGGCAACTCATTCCTAATTCACCGACTATTCAACATTTCTGTTCTTATCAGCAATGGCTCACAGTCAGCTTTTTTGTTGGCCTTGGGATGGAGGCGCCCTGGTGTTTGGTCAAGTGTGTGAGAAGTTTCTGATTACTGCAGTTCTACATTGGCCGATGAGTGTTTCACCCGGAAGCAGAACTTTCTGGTGGTCTTATGTTGGACCCCATCCAGTGCAATGGAATGGTTCTAGTTACAAACGATTCACGGCTGCCGCTTATTTATACTCTCACACAGTAACTTATACAGAAAAGAATGCAATTTGCAACAAAAAAATATTGTTTACTTGTGGAGAGAAAACCGTCAAAAAACAAACGACGTTTAAGTACTTTTATTTGAATCAAAATTCCTGTGTATCTATGTGTATTTCTTTCTTTATTATTATTATCTTGGATTTCAGTACAACTTTGTAATTTTATCTTCAGTTGCACTACGGGTCTTTATGCATTTATGTATGTGAGTAAATATATTCTAAGGATATCAAACTTTAAGGTATGTTAATACTTTGTTGTATGTTCCCGCATCTATCGTTTTCCCGCATCCATCGTTTAGTTCATTCGATCCCTTCGAAAACGATAGATCGAGATTCCACTGTATGTATATATATATATATATATATATATATATATATACTCTATAACTGTAGAATAGTCAGTAATTCGATGGATGCATGTAAAAATTCGTCAAGTATATTTACAGGAAACTTTGTAATACTGGTTTCAGTAAGGTTTAAATATCCTTTTGCAGTAAGTAGAGCATACTTTTCAGTCCAAGTAATATAGAAAGAAAGGGAAAAATATATATTTAAAAATAAATTAATTCAATGTGTAAAATCTTTGCGATATATAACATGCTGAAAATAAAGGACATATCCGGCTGAAAAAACAAAAATCTAACCATATTACTAGTTAGTTAGAATAATAAGAAAATTCCCTTTTCTGGGAAAGAGTTATCGCAATATAATGAATAAATTACACTTTATATTGCACTCAAATAAAGTATGTATCAGCACTTCATTTAAAAAGATTGCTAAAAGAAATAAGTAAACTTGTTTTAAAACCTCTTTAACTTATATACATTTAGTATTAATTGAAACCTGTATTTGTAAAACAAAATTATAAAGTAAAGGCAAAAACAAAATTAAAAGACGATTTACCTGTATACAGAATTTTGGAAACTTAGATTTTCTGTATTTAGACTATATTAATATAAATGAGTTTAAGCTGCATGCTTAATTTTCATTGCATTAATCGTATTTTTTAACTCTTCTTTCTTTCAAGAGAATTTTTAACTTCGCAAAAAAAAACTATGTTTAAAGTGAATTCTTTATGTCTCGGACTGTTTTAAAGTAAATTTGAGAACTAAGAACCGACAAGTTTGAAAATAAATTGGGTAATGCGCTAATGAAAAGATTTTTTCTTAATGCAACCTTATAGTGATCCTTTTTAATTTTGGAAAACTTTGTCAGCAAACCAAAAAAAAAAAGATGCAAGGAACATCAGTGTTGTGCATTTTTTATTTTTAGTTTTATAAAAGTAAAACGGTTTGAAACCTCTTTACAGCCTAACTTTTAAGTCATTATATTTGAATAATAATAACAATTTAAATAAATACATTTTCGAGAAATGTTTAAGTACCGATATAAGCAGATTGCAAAGATAATTTGTATATGCCACTGAATTACCCAAAGAAGTAAGTACTCTATTTTGGAGGGATATATATATATATATATATATATATATATATATATGTGTGTGTGTGCGTGCGTGTGTGTGTGTGTGTGTGCGTGCGTGTGTGTGTGTGTGTGTGCGTGCGTGTGTGTGTGTGTCTGCGTGTGTGCGTGCGTATGTGTGTGTGTGTGTGTGTGTGTGTGTCTGTGTGTGTGCACTGGATGTATAACAACTAAAGCATCTTAGCATATGGCTACCTTTCACTGTCATGAATTTATTGATGCCGTCCAAATTCATATTATTTTGTCAAGTAAACAGATCGTGTACAGAGGTTTCAGCATAAAGATTTTTATGTTTCTAGAATTTTTTATCAGATTTTTCTGATACTTTTTTGTCAAACAGTATAACACTAAGGCCATTCCAGAATATTTCACGAGATAAGGTATATTCTAAGTGATAGCTTTTAACAGCGTTTTAGACTCATATGCTATTCGTCTGGAGCCAATACCAGTTATATCGTTAATTCTGCTGATGGATTAATATACAGGGTGGTTATAATTAAAGTTCCACTTTGAAATGGTCATAAAAGGAAAACTACTGGACCCAATGTTATCAAACTTGGTAATAGTTTAAAGGAGGTCATGGGAATTTCTTTTCCACCAAAAGAAAAAAAAAAGTTCAAAACTCAGCACCTGGGGGAAATGGCGCTGTATGCAATATTGTTAAAAGAAATAAGACATGAAGATATCGGATTAAAATGTGTTTAATCGTTTCTGAAACGTGTTACAAAGAGTTATATTTCCTTCTCCTCGGTTGCCATTTTGCTTTGCTTTCCACGTGTTGTTTCACAAGAACCAAGGATCCAGGACTCTTCTTTTCTAGGACAATCACGTTTTTATTTTATATATACACGCACACACAACCCAAATACATATAATTGAAGACAGCTATTGCTATTAAGTATCATCCGATTTAACGTTCTAAAAATACCCTCGTTAGTAGTCGTAGCAATACACAGGTGACGGGACTGTGCCAGCCTTCTCCACACTGGGTCTGTTTGCCTCTGCTATTCTCCCGATTGGGTCTTCGGGGCTTGGTGAAAGTTTTGTGATTGGCGGTCGCCGGTGGTCCTCGCTAGCTGAGGTTAGTAGAGTCTTACACAAAGCATGTTCAATGTGGCGTCCACCATTTTCCGAAAGCAAGTTAAATCGCATTACTTCATTCTCAACAGTAGCTCTTACCATATCAGGAGGAACGTTACGGACATGTCGGTTTATCCCATCTTTCAATTCCGCCAAATTCTTTAGATTATCACCATAAACAATGCTTTTGAGATAACCCCATAGCCTCACAGGGGTGGAGGTCTGGTGACTGGGGTGGACACTTTGGGGGGACGTTTCAGTGTATGATCCGTTCATTCATGAAATGTTGCTTAATCCCTTCAGGGGCAAAAACCTCCACAGCTTGCAAGGTGCAGATTTTTCCCCGACTTTTTTTAACGTAAAGAATCTTGAAAAATTTTCAAATTAAAGGTAGAAAAATATTTTTACTCCTTTATACTGATAACAGATGGCAGTACAAACCATTTTTTTCTGCTCATTTAACTGGAATACATTGAATGCAAGTAAAAAAAGACTAGATTTTGGCGTTTGCACTGTGCAAACGGCGCCCCTCAAAGGGTTAAGTAACAGTATGACACATGTACTAATGTGCGGTGGGGCACCATCCTGCATAAAAATCATGGTGCCTAAAATGCAACGTTGTTGGAGTTCAGGTATCACGAAACATCTTAACATTGACTCTAAGCGAGCTGTAGTCACAAGTGCATGTAACAAGTCCAGCTGTCAACTGCTCTTCAAAGAAAAATGGTCCAGTTATGAAACTAGCTATCATACCCCAACAAACGGTGACTTTAGGAGAATGCAATGGAACTGGGTAGATAACATGAGGGGTTTGTTTGGCCCAAATCCTGCAGTTATGGTTGTTGACATCGCCATTTTGGTAAAAATGGGCCTCATCTGTCCACAAAATGTTCCGTGGCCAATGTTCGTCCATTTCCATCCGTGCAAGGAATTCCAAAGCGAAAGATTCTCTTGCAGCAGGATCGTTACGTTTAAGTTCTTAAACATGTTTGATTTTGTATGGGTAGAACTGCAGCACTTTACGGACAATTTTGCACTCCGTACTCCATGGTACGTCTATTCGACGGGCGACAGCACGTACTCTGAACGTACTGTGTGTGCTTTCCATTGTTGTTTCCTCCACTGCTAATGCAACAACCTCCTCGGTTTCCACAGAAGCAGGATTCCTTCCCCTCCCAGGTGCAACAGATAACAAACCCGTGGCTTCAAACTTTGCCATCATTTTCCTCAAACCCTGCGGTGTCATTGGCCCTCTGCGTATTCCTATTACTGAACGATACCTTTGCAAAGTACGCCGTTCATTGCTATCGCATTCATAATAACATTTAACGAGAAAGGCACGGTCTTGCATGGTTAGAGATATTGTCAATTTGTAACAATGAGAACTCTGACAACCAGGCTCACTTTTATCTGGAAAATCAAATGTCGTGTAAAGCACATATGCATAAATCATTTGCTTCTTCCTGCGGTAAGCCAATTACAAGGCATTGCAGTCTTTCATAACCCCACTAACAGTTTTGTTTTGGATTAAAAACGTTTTAAAGCGATATCTTCATGTCTTAGGGCCGAATTCAGTCTGCAAAATTCACAAATTAGCAATCTGTAAGAAAACGATTTCCGGAATGCGCACACTTTAAATGGTAATTTTGTTCAGGTCAATGTTTCTTAAGGGTATACAAAATGTTAAACCTGTGTAACCAAAGGTTAAGTTAGATTCCGACTCTTATTTCGTTTCACCATTTCCCCTCCTGGTGGTGAGTTTTTGAACTTTTTTGGCGGAAAATAAATTCCCATGACCTCGTTTAAACTATTACCAAGTTTGATAACATTTGGTCCAGTAGTTTTCCTTTTTGATCATTTCAAAGTGGAACTTTAATCATAACCACCCTGTATTATTAAAAGAATAGTAAGTGAAAATTTCCGAAGAGTAAATTTCAAATAAACTTTGAAAGTTAAAAATTGGAAGGGAGTCGTCGCAGATAGAAGACGCTGGAGGGAGCGCAAGGTTGAGGCAGCCAGGGCCTTTAGGGAGCTGTTGTGCTTGTGAAGAAGAAGAAGAAATTTGAAATAAACAGAAGCAATAACAGAAGTAATAGCTCAGAAACTATTCACATACAGGCGAAAAGGGAAAAACGTATATCAATGATGCAACAACAAGGGACTTTGCCTTCTCCCCCGTTGTATAAAAATCAGCGGTAAAAATGTTATTCCAAGGGGAAATTTCATTTCCTTTTCCCCCAGAAACGGAAATACCATTCCTTAAAATTGAAAATCCCCTAGAGATCTTGGTTGAACTACTTAATATTAACATAAGAAGCTATAAACACACAATATTAGATCAAGCAAAGATTAAGAAGTTCTTTGCAACAAGATATCTTATTGAATACATATGTATGTCATGGGCAGGTTTGCAAGAAATAGAACAAAACATCACAAACGATATTAATATCAGCAATTCTCTCCAGTGATATTTACTCTTTAACGCCGAGAATCTTTGGTTGATTTCAATAGGTGCACTGTACAAGGGAATCAACATCACTTACTGGTACCACCTCAATTTGGACCGAGCAATTTTAAAATGTCCCACCAAGGGGTGACATCTGTAGGGAGTCTAGTACCTTCTTCCACCCTTTTCGTCTTCACAGAAGAACTTTCTGGTCTACAAATTTAAAGTGACCTTATCAGACCTAAACACGAAGGTATTTAATGATATTTGTCGGGATTCAGACTCAGTACCTCTAATCCCAGCTCGACGCGTTACCACTAGGCAAAGTACTTGAAAGTCCTCTTTAAATGTAATCTTTTCTTTATCCTCATCTGTATGCTTCGTATTTTTTAGTTCACGAACGTGCTTAAATCGCAGCCATTACTGACCGACAGTTTCGTCTTCTATTCTCAAGTAGAGCATTAAAATTAGCACACCTGCTTCTTTCTTTTTAGTTCTCAGATTTTTCACGTCCATAACAGCTTTTCTACATTTAACTTATGCGATTCCTTTTTTATTGTTTCATCACGAAAGGACGAGATTCTCATTTGGCGATGTTCCGCTGTGTTTAAATGTAGGTCTTTTTAGCTTCCAGCAGACTCTCTCTCTCTCTGCAGTCCACAGATTTTCTGTTTCTTCTTTGAAAGTTCTTTTTTATATTCTGACATAGTTCTTATTCCTTTCCACTCGGAGAGTCCTTTGATGTTAGGTTTCATTACCCTTGATTTTACGTGTCAGTTTATCGAGTAACAAATTTTCCACATTTTAACGTAGGATTACGTTCCTCCATAATGATCCGTCGGAATGTAAAATTTCAGACGCTTAAAATGTCCGACCATCCGTCCTCGCGATTTATAATTTTGGCAGCGTGCCAAACCTAGACTGTATTGCTTCGACAAGCAGTAAACAATTAAACAGAAACGTTCCAAAATGCGTTAAAATTTTGACATACATATATGTATATATATATATATATATATATATATATATATATATATATATATATATATATATATATGTACATATATATAGATACATGTATACATAACACATATATACATACATATACACATACAAAAGACGTAAGCAACGATAAGTAATCCTACGTTAATAACCCGCTGTAGTTTCGTTAGAAGAGACTACCTGACATTTTTCATGAAGCCAATCTCCTTCTCTGCATTACCACTGGCGACTTGAGAGAAACTTAATTATGTGACGCATTGATTTTTGTCAGTGATATGCCTCACCTTTCTATCGCAGAAACCCCATTTTAAATACTTAGACAACCTGTTACCTTCAAGCTTACCGATGATTCATATCTTATAAAAAATGCATTCTGACTTCAATACATCTTAAGAGACTGTACATATTTTTTAATTTAATTATATATTTTAGCTCAAGCCTTTTATTCTTAATTTATGAAATAAGAATAAGACAGTATACGAGATCAGTAACAAATTTCCCACTAACTTTTTTATAAAGCCGATCTCCTTCTCAGCATTTACCACTGAGAACTTGAGAGCCACTTAATTACGTGATGCATTCAGTTTTGTGAGTGATATCCCTCAACTTTCAATTGCAGGAAACCCCATTATAAATACTTAGACAACCTGTTACCTGCAAGCTTACCGATGATTCATATCTTATAAAAAATGCAATCTGACTTCAATACATCCTAAGAGACTGGACATATTTTTAAATTTAATTATATATTTTAGCTCAAGCCTTTTATTCTTAATTTATGAAATAAGAATAAGACAGTATACGAGATCAGTAACAAATTTCCCACTAACTTTTTTATAAAGCCGATCTCCTTCTCAGCATTTACCACTGAGAACTTGAGAGCCACTTAATTACGTGATGCATTCAGTTTTGTGAGAGATATCCCGCAACTTTCAATTGCAGGAAACCCCATTATAAATACTTAGGCCACCTGCACGCTTACCGATTATTCATAGTTTACGAAAAATGCTAACTTCATTATTGCTTAAGACAGTAGATATAATTTAAATTTAATTATAAATTTCAGTTGAATCGTCTTATTCTTAATTCAGGAATTGAAATTAGTAATACCACATCTTTTGAAAATGTATCTTCTCTGGCTTTCTTGAAAATGTTTGTTATAGTCCTTTTTATTTTGCATATTCAATGAACTAAATTTTTTGAAAAATAATGACTATGAATTACAGATTTAACATTACCCTGCATGCGCACTTTTTCCAACAGTAACGTAGTTTTACTCAGCAGTAAGATTCCTCTTTTAGGCGATAAATGACAGACACAGAATTTGAAATTATCCTGTCGTCTTTCCTCTCAATTGAATAAGAAATAAGCTTTGAAATACTATTGAGAACTCATCTGATGTGGTAAGCCTTGACATAGTGTCATCAAAAGATGTTTCTTTATGTTTTTACTGTCATAATAAATGTACTATATTATTAAAAATATTAGGTATTGTGACTCTATTTTTCTGTACCTAAGCACAGACAAATAATTCAGTTTTAGAGTAACATTTATAAATAAAAGATATGTTTTAATTTCATTAAAATGAACATTGCGTATTTTGAGCCACATAACTAACTCTGTATATCTCTTTCAGTCATGATAATTGTTTTTTCTATTTTTATGGTCTGCAATGGTAATAATAGTTATTAGTTATAGAAGTTAATAGTCATTTGATTGACAAAGAACTTAGTGATTTTAACAATACATATAACCTTAGCTTCTCTTATAATAAATTAAATTTTTTTAAAAATTCTCATAGACATTTTACATTACACGAGTTGTTTATTAGTGTATTTACAACAGAAAAGCCCTACTTATAGTTACAAATGTACTTCTCAAATGAATATTCATTATTCGGAATGCATAAACGTATTGTCTGGTATGAATGTAAATATAATTTTTAAATAATTATCCTGATTTTTTAGGGAGATAAAGAACTTGTATTTTTTACTTTTTACTTCAAAAGGAGAAATAATTTTCAATATTTTGATCTTTTGTTAGACATATTGCTAACTGCTGGTATATTTATTTACACTGCTGGCCACTGTAAATGCAACACCCTGAGGGAAACATGCAAATAACATGAAATTTACAACATGCATTAGCAGAGGTGAGATATGCAAATGATTAGAATTTCAGTGCAGACGCACATCACGCGCGCCTGTGGCGCCACTTCAAAGCGCTTTTTAAGGCTTGGAGATTTTGACGATTTCAAGTTCGGCAATTGTGTTTGTAATGGAATATTTATATGTTACGGGATGTTATTTATTATGTTACTGAACAAACTGGGATACGGAACATTAATTGTGGAATTAAAAATGTGGAGGATAAAAAGGGTTAAGAATTACTAATTAGATTGGGTGACTTACACTACACTTACATTACTATTGAGGGGAGTAGATAAACTGATGCCTGTAAATTAAATTAGATGCAACAGGATTACAAAGTAACCTGAAGCATGCGGCCATGTGCCAAAATTAGACAAATGTTAACGTGCATAACAAGACAAACTATGAAACTAATAAACCACGAAATTGCACAAGATGGCAAATCGTATAGTGGAAAACTTTATGCGTTGTGTATATTAGAGTAAGTGATAGATCTACATACCTAGAATAAAATACATAGCCTGCACAGTTTACAAAGAAAAGAATGGTGTGACTCACTGAATAGTTTAAGAAATTATATTTATTAATATTAGCATTTAAACTAACACAAAAGTAATATCGGTATGGTCAAATGATAAAGATAAAAAAAATACTCACATTAAACACATTATTATGTTCACTTTGCCCCCCACGTGGGAACTTCTTAGGCCTAGCCTAGGAACACCTTGAGACACCTCACGACAGAGAAAAAAAAAGGTGACTGACTCTCTCTGCCGGAACCTGTCCTAGCGCCCACTTGGCGCGATGGTTCGCTTGGGCCAACGCCAAAGGCTGCCATATTGGCGGGTTGATCGCCACTCAGGCTATTTTACAATAATCACCCTATTTATAGTTACAAAAAAGGGGGCCTGCATTAATAAGAAACTAATTAATAAAGTTACGAATAACTATTCGTGACATCCTCCCCATTAACGAGAGAAAAAAAAATACTTCCTACAGACCTGTAGTTAGGTTGCGCAGGCCTAACCACAAGTTGGCAAGAACAAGTTTAAATTAATCTGTTATAAAACAAAAGCTAGTACTTTTGGTTGTTTGGCCCAGTACAGTCAAGATAGAGAAATCAGCTTAGGTATACTGCATAAAAAATGGGTGTGTGAGTATTCAACAAAAACTTTTGCTCGACATATGAGCATATTACAAATATTGATCAAAATTTTGACAATGGTCAAAATACATTATACATACGCCTTACTCAATTAAAATTTGAACACACCATCCAGTGACAGTAAAACGTTTGCTTGATATTAAAAGTTAGGGAGTTGCTGCAGAAACCTAGTGTGACAATAGTCAACTCAACAAGGTCAGTCAATTACATGACATGTTAACCATAAAGCAGAACAGTGCTGCACTCCATAAATGAAAAGGTGAAGTGAGTACCCGTGCACTGGCACACACTAATGGAGCAAACAAATTGGTTAACTTAAGGTATTCTTAATTACCAGAATGCATTTAAGCATTTACAGCATTTCTCTATGTATCTCCCATAATAAAGATAGGTGGCCAGCCTACTTATTAAATTATTGTGAATCAAGGTCACAAAAATGTGCAATATTGGCACAGAGTATTGGTTCATAGGTAAGGCAAAAAGACAAATTGATTTAAAAGAATGTTTCATACAAAATTGTCCATCAAGGGATTAAAAATTAAACATATGTACTTAAAAACAAACAATTGACCAAACACATAAATAATAATAGAAATGACCATACACATAAATAATGAGAGCAATTGTGCCTGTACAAAATTATGTAAAGCAAACAAGACAAACAGGAAGGCACATAATGAGTGTGTAGATATCCAGTTGCACATAATAATAATTGTAACCTGAATGATTATCATCTGGTGAGTAACAGGAACTATTAAGTAGCTTAACAATAAAAAGGACTTGTGAGGATTATGAGGAGACAATCTTCCCACGGGGACGCAAGTTTTATCTCTGGGATGGCGAGACAACAGGTACCACAGGAACATCATCACTTATATCTGCTACATGTTGACTTTGGTCAGCTAGAAGCGTTTCACGCTGTTCAACCACAGGAGAGACATCAGGATCCTGTTCTTGGATAGTAGATTCTGGAAGAGGTGAGACCAAAGGACTCGAACAATAATTATCGCACAAGTTAACATTAGTTTGTCTGGGTGGAGCCCAGAAAAGAAGGTTTATGTGTCTCCTTAGTAGAGGTGCATTAGGATTTTCACACTCTTGAATAAGCATAACAATTTTAGAAATAACCTTTTTTACAACATATGGACCCTTATATTTTGAATTGAATTTATTTGGCGACTTAAGGTATACTGTGTCACCAACAGAAAACTTACGTAGATGTCTTTTGGCATTAACTTTATTATTTTGGCTATTTTGGGCAGATTTTAAGTTTTCAAAGGTTTGCTGCATCAATGTTGCAGTGGTATCACACAAGTTCTGGACATAATGAGATACATCAAGATGAGGCATGTTACAATCAAAGTTAAATGTATCAGTTATTAAAGGAAGTGCCCTTCCAAAATGCACAAGATTAGGTGATGCCTTAGTGGCAGGGTGAATTGAAGAATTATATATTGCACAATGTAAGGCGAGAGCATGTCTTAGTGACACTCCATATTTTTGTAAGGCATAAATGGTGTTTTTAATGGATCTATTTACCCTTTCTGAAATTGCATTTGCTTCAGGGTGGTAAACAGTTGAATGCTTTAACTGAATGCCAAACTTTTCAGTGAAGGTATTAAATACAGCAGAGGTAAATTGAGTACCATTATCAGTTAACAATGTCTCAGGACGACCAAAAATATTGATGTAATTAAATAAAGCTTCTACCACATCATTTGCCTTGATCCTGCTTAGGGGATACAGTTGAAGATGGCGAGAAAAATGATACACAATATTAAGCACAAACACATTATTTTCAAATGGGCCTAGGATATCCATGGATACTATCTGCAAAGGCCTTTCAGGAATGGGACTACCCTGAAGTGGAGCTTTATGTATGTTTAAATTCTTGGTGGTAGCACAAGTTGAACAATTTCTGATAAATTGCTTGACCTTCTGAAACAGACCAGTAAAGAAATATCTTTTGGCCACAAGCTGGAATGTTTTTGCAACACCTAAATGAATAGTGTGAGCAATTCCAATGGCCTTATTAAGTAAGGACTCAGGTAGACAAATCCTCTCCCCATGGTGACCATCCTTTGTAGTCATGAGGACCATAGAGTCTTTGTCGATTACAAACTGTCTGTCATCAGAACTTCCATGATTTATAATCTTATTATAAATGGGACCAAGTTTTTTATCTTTAATTTGTGCAGACAATACCTCCCCTGGTGTTATTTCATTTAATAGACTATTTTGCACAGTTGTCAACCTTAAGACCTTTTCAAAAAATATTTGCTTATTCAGTGTGCCCTGGTTATCATTTACACTATTATCAATATAAAACACATTATTAGATTTACATAAAAAAGATGGTAAAAACTTGTGAGTTTCTTCTTTACCATGACCATACCTATTAACAGGCTCAACCAAGGAATTATTTACAGACTTATGATTACCAGATTGCACCACATTACAATTAGAGCTATTAGTCACAGTATGAGTATTAATGGATTCATGATTTATACAAGGCAAAATTTCATTTGATTGTAAGATTTCAGGATGAGATTCAAGTGTTTGAGTGACAACATTAGGTTCTCTGGATAAATAATCAGGCATAAAATTTTTGTTACCAGGTATATGGGAAAAAGTGAAAGTGTACTCACTTAAAGTCATTAACCACCTAGTTATGAGGTTGGCAGGAGAACTAGTCTTCCTGTAATGCTTAAGAGGTTTGGAGTCAGACAAAATATGGAAATGACGGTTATAAAGGTAGTGTCGAAAGGCTTCACAAGCTTTCACAATTGCCATTAACTCCAGTTTAATTGCTGGATAATTAGATTCGGATTTATTCAAAGTCTTGCTGAAGTATGAGATTGGGTGGAACTGGTTATTTACTTTCTGAAGCAAAACAGCAGAAATTGCTTGCTTAGAAGCATCAGTATTGATATAAAAACTGGCACTCCAGTCTGGCTGGATAACAAAAGGTGCCTTGAAAAAAATGGCTTGGAGCTGTTGAAAAGCCTGTAGTTCTTCAGGATCCCATTTGAGGGGAACAGATGGTGAAGTCATCACATTTAATGGGTACATGAGCTGAGCATATTTAGGTATTAAATGTCGATAATATCCACATAACCCAATAAAGCGTTTAAGATGTTTCTTGGTTTTAGGAGGTTCAAAAGCAGTGATTTTTTGGATATTGGTAGACACTGGAAAAATTTTACCATGAGCTATTTTGAAACCTAGATAATTAATTTCTTCTGTGTGAAAAGTACATTTCTGAGGACAAGCAGTTAAGTTATATTTAATGAACAGATTGAATAAGGTTTTAAGCCTCAGAGAACTTTCCTCAAAAGAATTACTACAAATGACAATATCATCTTGGTATGCAAACACACCAGACAATTTGGATTCTTCTATTACAGAATCAATTAGTGCCTGGAAAATTGAAGCTGCAGTCTTCAACCCAAACACTAATCTTTTGTAACGAAAGGATCCCCACATTGTAGTGAAGGTTAACTTATCATGATATTCCTGAGGTAAATTAATTTGATGATAAGCATTCTTAAGATCAACAGAAGAAAAATATTTAAACTGAGCCATGGCTGAGATTATATCCTGGATTTTAGGTAGAGGGTAAGACGAGTTCTGGATGATTTGGTTAATTAGTCTCAGATCTAAAGCTAATCTGAAAGCAACATGACCAGAAGAGTCAGGCTTCTTCTTGACCAGAAGCATGGGACAAGCCCACTCAGATACACACCTCTCTATGATTCCAGCTGCCTGAAGTTCCTCTAATTGCCTCTTTGCTTCAGTTTGCGAAGATTGGGGAATTGGGAATGGGAGAGTTTTGACAGGGAAATCATGAGAAAAGTTCAATTTAGGAATTATTTTATCGGTGTGACCAAGAGTGCTGAGAGATGCAGAAAAAGCTGCAAAATTATCACTTAACATGGTGGACAGAGATTGTCTTTGACACTGTGATAAATGATTTAAATCAAAATTAGTAACAGAAAATTCCTTACGTCTAGCCTCTAACATTTCACCAGATGGTTGAATTACATTAACTGATTCATAAGTATCATTAGTATTATACATGAGATTACATTGTTCAGAAGTATTTGAATTTGTGCATAACAACGAACACTCATGTTTGTTTAAATTAGATACATGATCATTTTCAATCAGTGCATCCTGCAGTCTGCCAACTGCCATATTTTTATTGAGATGTACTGAGGCATTAGGCACATTAGTTATACATATAAAAAAATTGAAATCTTTGCCTTGATTAATATACTCATGAACTGATGGATATACAATAATATTATTATGGTTTGAAGGTTCAAACATAAAGTAGTTGTTGACATTATCATTATTATGTATCTTAGCACCCACCTGTACATATTTACTTTCATTAGGTGGTACAATGATTTTTTGAATTAATTTTACAGTATTATCAGGTAATGTATTAGGTGAGCTGGTCGCAATACAGTTTTTTACACAATGTACAGAATTACTACATTTATTTCTACAGTTAGCATTGCTATTAATTTCAGACACCACATTTTGTTGATTTTCGGGTAATAAAGGTACAGTAATATCATTAATTTTTACAGATTTTACAGGGGTATCTAAGATAACCCTATTAGCATTAATGAAGTCATAGCCAAGCAAGAATGAAAATTGTTTGTCCTGAATATCAGTGACAAAGAAAGACTGTTTGAAAAAATTGTTTTGAATTTTAAATGTTAAGATTATACAAGCCGAGAAATGGATTTTAGAGTTAAGTGTTGATATGACAACACTTCTAGAAATATTTTTATAATGTAAACTGTCCTTGTTTTTGTAAAGGAACTCACTATCGATCAAAGAGATGGAAGATCCTGTGTCAATTAATGCATTACAGTTAAAATTGTTAATTTTTAATTCAATTAATGGAAGTATAGGGTTTCTGGTTGACACATTAAAATTAAGATGCAAGGTATTATCATTATTAGAAGCTTCACTAAACTCAGTCTGTGTATTAGCATGACTCTGCATTCTAATTACACAGTTGGTTTGAGTAGCAACAGTTTTAGCAATTATAGGTTCACTCTGAGGATTTACATTATAGTCATAGGAGTCATTAACTGATGGATGAGGCAAAAGTTGAGAACTGACACCATCAGGTACATCAGCTCTCATTGAGAGTTTAAAGAATTACCATTATAGGAAGCAGCATTTGGATTCAGATCAGACATATAATTACTGCGATTATGACTTCTATATGAATTAGGTCTGCCATTATTATTTACATTATTTCTTCGAGGGTGCCTATTTGACTGATTTTGCAAGGCATGCTTTAGTTTGAAACAATTCTTGGCAGTATGCCCTGCCTTCTCACAAAATTGACAGACCATTCTCTGCTTAGGCTTGAACTTACTATTATTAGCATTATTATGACGTACCCTGTTATTATATTTATAGCTCACATTATTATTTACATAATTACATTTTTGTGGGCTTACACTAGACACTATCTGCGAGTCATTTTTCGTACACTGGGAACTTGATCCCTGGTCTAAACCCTTAAGTTTTTGTTTCAGAGCTGACATTTCCTGCTTTAACAAAAAAACTTCAGCACTACTATCCACTGCTTCAGAATTTGAAGCACCAGTTATATGAGAGTCAATGGATTGAAGTGTTTGAGCTCTCCTTACAGCAATAGAAAACTCCTTCACATCCTCTTTTAAAAGCTGAGTTTTAATTGAAGAGGGTAAAGCAGCCATCAATTGTACAAATTTCAAAGAATCGATGGTATTCCTATCCTTGATTTGTGGATAGAGTTTTGTTATGTGCTGAGACAGTCTATACGAAAAGTTTTTTATTGATTCACCTGGTAGCAAATTTAACGTCACACATGCATAATTAGTGCACTCCTCCTTATTCAGAAAAAAATCACTGAGTTCATTAAGCACTACGTTTGGGTCATCAGACTGCAACAGGTCTTGGGATGAGCTCACAAACTTTAATGCAGCACCGATCAGATTGGATTTTATAAATGCAGCGGTGTGCGTTGCCGACCATTTATTTAAGTCTGAGACTTGAGTTACTTGATGTTTAAACAAATTAAATGTTTCATGGTCGCCATCCCATGGAGCAATATTAATTTGAAAAGGATGTGAATTAGTCATCATACTATTATTTGATCTAGGCATAAGGCTAAACAAGTTATGACTAACACAGGCGAGGGAATAAAAATAAGTCAGCAGTGAAAGAAACAAAAAAAACGGTAGGTTTAGCTTTCTTCAAGTAATATTTTAAATATTAAAATAACACATAATACGACAAATAAAAATGATAGGTGACATGTGCATATACTTATGAAAAATACGACACTTACTAGTTACAAGCAAAATAGATTCGAAATGCATACCTAATTACACACACTATAATAAATATGAATTCAATAACTAGGTAAAATGACTCACAGATACTAAAACACTGGTTGAGCGTGTTAACAAAATTTAAGAAACATTTCCAATTTAGTATAGATACAAATTTACACACAAAAAAAAATATAAACTATTCTTGAGTCAGGGAACCACACCAAACATAAATTACTATTTGCAATTAACTCAGAGCTGGTACGCGGCTCCATATGTAATGGAATATTTATATGTTACGGGATGTTATTTATTATGTTACTGAACAAACTGGGATACGGAACATTAATTGTGGAATTAAAAATGTGGAGGATAAAAAAGGTTAAGAATTACTAATTAGATTGGGTGACTTACACTACACTTACATTACTATTGAGGGGAGTAGATAAACTGATGCCTGTAAATTAAATTAGATGCAACAGGATTACAAAGTAACCTGAAGCATGCGGCCATGTGCCAAAATTAGACAAATGTTAACGTGCATAACAAGACAAACTATGAAACTAATAAACCACGAAATTGCACAAGATGGCAAATCGTATAGTGGAAAACTTTATGCGTTGTGTATATTAGAGTAAGTGATAGATCTACATACCTAGAATAAAATATATAGCCTGCACAGTTTACAAAGAAAAGAATGGTGTGACTCACTGAATAGTTTAAGAAATTATATTTATTAATATTAGCATTTAAACTAACACAAAAGTAATATCGGTATGGTCAAATGATAAAGATAAAAAAAATACTCACATTAAACACATTATTATGTTCACTTTGCCCCCCACGTGGGAACTTCTTAGGCCTAGCCTAGGAACACCTTGAGACACCTCACGACAGAAAAAAAAGGTGACTGACTCTCTCTGCCGGAACCTGTCCTAGCACCCACTTGGCGCGATGGTTCGCTTGGGCCAACGCCAAAGGCTGCCATATTGGCGGGTTGATCGCCACTCAGGCTATTTTACAATAATCACCCTATTTATAGTTACAAAAAAGGGGGCCTGCATTAATAAGAAACTAATTAATAAAGTTACGAATAACTATTCGTGACAGTGTTTTTCTTGTGGTTTTTTCAAAAAAACGATCAATTATGCCTCGTCGAAAACAGCGATCATCTTTTGATCAAGTATCCGAGTTCGACAGAGGAAGGATAGTGGCCTACCGAGATTGTGGATTATCTTTCAGGGAAATCGGTAGTCGTGTTGGACGAAGCCAAACAACTGTAATACGGATATCTGATCGTTGGATGCAGGAGGGTACGACGGACCGGCGTGTTCGATCGCATCCACCTCAGCGCACCACTTCACGTGATGACAGGCAAATTGTGCACATGGCAGTGACGGATCGCTCAGTCACATCACGAACCATAGCACAGCACATGCAGTCTGTAACGCATCATCCAGTGTCTGCGCGTACCATTCGACGCCGTTTACAGCAGAGTGGTCTGTCCGCAAGACGTCCATTGCTTTGTCTACCCTTGACGCAGAATCACAGACGTCTCCGCCCCCAATGGTGCGATGACAGAAGGATGTGGACGGCAGAATGGAATGAAATTGTCTTTACTGACGAGTCACGCTTCTGTCTGCAACACCACGATGGTCGCATTCGAGTCTGGAGACACCGTGAAGAGAGGATGCTGAACAGCTGCGTTATGCACCGCCACACTGGTCCTGCACTGGGTATTGTGGTATGGGGCGGTATTGGATATCACTCTAGCACACCTCTAGTACGCATTGCCGGTACTTTAAACAGCCAGTGCTACATCTCTGAGGTATTGGAGCCAGTTGTCCTTCCTTACCTTCAGGGCTTGCCCACAGCCATATTTCAACATGATAATGCGCGACTACACGTGGCACGCATTGTCCAACGGTTCTTCGTCAATCGCCAGATTGAATTGCTTCCCTGGCCGCCTCGCACTCCGGATCTTTCGCCGATAGAAAACATGTGGTCCATGGTTGCTCTACGATTGACCCAGATTCCATCCCCAGCTGCCACAGCAGATCAACTTTGGCAACGTGTAGAAGCTGCTTGGTCTGCTGTACCCCAAGAACTCATCCAAAGTCTCTTTGAATCAATGCCGAGGCGTGTGGCAGCGGTGATATTCAACAATGGCGGCTACTCTGGCTACTGATTTTGGCAGGAACCACACTTCACAGAAGTCTATAAATTTAATCATTTGATACTTGGTCAACATGTTATCTACAAAATAAATTTTGTTTTGATATCTCTTGTCTTTCTTGGTGTTGCAATTTGGGTGGCCAGCAGTGTATTTAAATATCAGGTTTTGAACCTGAAATACAAAAAATTCCGAAATGTGTACTCTCATAAATACTTTTTATCAATTATTTTTAAGTGTATATTAAAAATAATACTAGTTAAGAATGCATCATTATTTTTTATCTTTAATTTCCCATTATTAAATAAATAGTCATCCCGTATTTATATAAAAAGATGCAAATAATATTCTTTAAATTTTCGAAACATATTGTATAAAAAACTCTTTGCAACAGCAGCTAATTATTTCTGTAGAGAAAATAATTAAAAACTTATTTGTAAACGAATGTATAATTTTTATTGAAAAAGAAAAATAGAATAATAAAAAATTCATGGATTGAAATGAAATTTTAATTTCAGTATTTATCGATATAGCTTTAAAAAAACTTAGTTTATTATAATTGCCACTTTTAAATTTTTTATTAAGCATTACTAATGGGAAGCGTCTTTAATAATGAATTAGAAAATAAACGATACCTTTGAAAGTATATTTTGTTACAAAATTCTGCAAAATATCAATTAAAGTATGTGCAGAAAAAATAAGTGCCTTTTTAGCAGTTCTTTTGATGAATTGAAGCTTTTAATTTATTGCGAAAAAATTCGTATTTTCTTAAAGGATTCAATTCCTTTATAACGTTTCCTGTTAGTAAAACTTTTTTCAAATGGATGACTTAAAAGAGCCGATTAAACGAGTATTAAATTCTTATTATATCTTGAATCAGAGTTATAAATTTTTACTTTTTATTACCTTTAATTCAAGAAACACCAGAGACATGTATATAAAAAATAATCAATACAAAAAATCCAGATTTTGCCTTATTTTCTTTGCAAAGACAAAATAACCAGTTTTTTCCCTTCAAATTTGATTGCAAACTTCAGATATCATGTAATGACATATCTTGAAGTATTTTTGTGATTTATGTATAATATTTTTTGATTATGTCTCAGTATATAATCATAATACTATGCCAAAATGCTTTTTTTCCAGTTTTTATGAATTGGTGAATTTTTTTCTACGAATTGCTATTTGTCATGTATAGAATATTCTATTAACGTCATTTGCATTTTAATCCGAACTTAATAAAACCTGAGCTTTTAAATTACAATTTTAAAGAGTCTCTGCTCACACATATAAAAAATTACAAAGTAAAGTATGTGCATGATATTGCAGCATTATTGTAAAGTATGATTACCAGGTATAGTTTCCGAGAATTTCGGATTCTGTTACAAAATAATTTGTAAGCGGGATAAAAACTTCTTTTTTAGCAGTTGAGTTTTTCTAATGTTGATGTAAATATCTAAATTACATTAAAAATAATATCTCCATTACTTTAAAAAGGTATATTTCACTTACTTCAAACCTCAAATTGGTGTGAATATAGTACATTAAAAGGAAGGACAATTCCATTAATGAAATAAGTTTGATCAATCAGTGCCCTATTGGTTCCTCAATTTATAGATGGTGGATAAAGAGATACATTGTAGACTCGTTCGGTATTCAATCATTTTCAATCAACTCCTAACATTTAAATCACACAGGTCTGTGACGTAAAATTTGTCTCAAATGTAATCAGTGATTTTTATAGTATTTTTGGTGCTGATTATGAGAAAATTATTGAAAAAATTCCATCACTTTTCCATCACATTTCCATAACGTTTTGTTACAATTAGCATGTCTATTTTTGTTGAGTTTGAGTATTTTTTAATTTGAGGTAGCAAGCACTATGAGTTTAAACAAAATTTCAAGTATTTCCAAAGAAACTGGTTTATTTTGCTTACAAACACTCTTAAAAAGTAATGTGAGAAAGTTTTAAGGCATTGGCAATGAAATTGACATTCTTATATATACTGCACAGTCGTACTAAAACTAGTGTAATACGGTTAAAAATGCATGACTTTCCTATTAGTGCCTGTATGTCGACTTTCCCTCCCATCCCTGACTATCTCCCTCCACTGACATCTTTCGTGTCAGTGTTTGTCTGTCCCCGCCATCCTCCTTCCCACCACCTTCCACTGTACCACATCTAAAAGGATGTTTTGAAAATCTTGAGCTGGTCTTAAATAAAATTTCTTATTCAGATCATAAATGGACGATTTGTGGTGATATAAAAGTGATTTCAATGTTTCTTGGTCAACAGAGTGACTACACAAAGTTCCCTTGCTTTTTCTGCGAATGGGACAGTCGTGACATGAAGCAACACTATATAAAGAAAGAATGGCCGCTGAGTAAAACTTTGCAGCTTGGAGTTAAAAATGTTGAGAGGGAGAATCTTGTAAATCCCAAAAAGGTATTACTTCCCCCAATACACATTAAATTGGATTTGATGAAACTATTTGACAAGGCATTGCCAAACAAAGGAGAATGTTTTAGATACCTTTGTGAGCAGTTTCCTGGGTTATCCGAGGCAAACATAAAAGAAGGAGTGTTTGTCGAACCTGTCATCAGAAAATTAATGAGGGATGCCAGCTTTGAGAAAAAAAGAGAAAAAAAAAAGAAAAAGCAGCATGGGTATCTTTTAAACTAGCTGTAACCAGTTTTCTGGGAAACGAAAAGGACCCAAACTACAAGTCAATCGTCGCTGACATGCTAGACAACTTCATGAAGCTGGGATGTGATATGAGCATAAAAGTTCATTTTCTCCACTCACACCTTGACTACTTCCCTGCAAATCTTAGTGATGTCAGTGAAGAGCAGGGCGACCAGTTCCCTCAAGACATCAAGAAAATGGGAAAAAATGTACCAAGGGAGATGGAACGTTAACATGATTGCGGATTACTGCTAGATATTAAAAATGGACGATCCTCAAGCTGTCCACAGCAGGAAGAGCTGATAAAAGAAGTTTTGATGTGAAGCGAAAGCACTTCTACAAGGACTTTCGACTCCATAGTTATGCACATTTTTCAATACTCTGTTGTGTAAATGTAAACCGTGGCATCTTTTATCTGTTTAGTAAAATTTAGAACCTGTAGAAAAAAATGTACAAATTTGCGTTAAATTGAGTTTTTCACAAAAAAATACACCCTTTTTTTTTAGATAACCTGACGTAATAGAAAAAAAATGGATTTCGTTTTTGAAATCAGCACTGAAAAATACATAAAAATGAGTTATCAAACTACAAACAACTTTAAAAAATATTTTTTTTTGCAGACCTGTGTTATTGAACAATGTTTCTTTATGAGTTTATGAATGTTCCGTTTTAATTTTGTATACTATATATCTCGTTTTATCCCCAAATTTCCCATTAACATTTGACCAATGAACAAAGGTATATATCTCTAATATATACGTTCTAGAGCCGTATGTGGAAGTTCCAGTATTTCAGGATTATGTTCATTATAACCTATGGCATTTTAGGGTGCAGTGCACGGTCTAAATATCAAAATTGTCTTGTGAATATTTACATATTTTTTGTAGGTTTGCTGATTGTACCTGCATGAAGTATTGTAGCTGACTTGCATGAAGTATTGTAGAAAAGTATAAAAAAGAAGCTGAAAGCAGAAATACAAGGTGTAACAAAAAATTCTTACTGCAATAGATATGATCGAATTTTAATGATTTATTTTATGACTTATAAATAATTCATTTACAGATAAAAGAGATAGGGAAAATGACGACTCATTTACTATTGAACTTATGTATCATCTCATGTGTCTATCCTGTGTGTCTTGTTAATTATATAGAATTCATGAACATTACAATAAACGTGCCATAGTTTCTGTCATTTGGCGGTGAAAAGCAAAGTGGTGTAAGTCACACTTTCAATTTTTTTTTTATTTGAGGGCAAAAATGTAATCTCCATGTTTAATTAATAGTGGAATTGCAAATAACTATTATTTGCAATATTATAATTATTTTTATGAATTATAGTTCAATTTATAGCGGAATTTTTTGTAGTTTTTGCAGTAAAACGCTTTGGACTTACACCACTTGACTTACTAACTTACACCACTTTACCTTTCACCGCCTCATATATCGGCCCTCGACAGTGAATGTATTAATTTTGTTTTCATTCACACAGTCTTATTTCTCTGTAGCATGTGTATCTAACCAGTACGTAATGCAACAACAGCTGTTCCTTTTCATTTTATAAAGACATTTCTTTCAAACAGTAATGACACATGCAACTAGGGATAAATTTACCTCGCTGATTTGTTGGTAAGGCAGTAGCGGATTTCTTGTGTCTATATGTTATGTCACTACGACAAATTGTACCTCACGCATGCATTATATGACTAACCTATGATGCTTACGAATGGCCATCTGTTTTTGTGTCTAAGTTGTTATTTCACCAACTTCAGAGATATGGTTATGCACATCAGATTATTTAGGGCACATCCAATAAGAATAAAATTCACTGCATTTTATAAATACATTCTTATTCTTTAAGCGAAAAAATCTATCGTTATTTCGCATTAACATATCCTGCTTTTAATGTCTCAAAAAGGGAACTTCACAATTACTCTGGGCAATTCTTTGCTTCTAACAATCCTTTCCCTTCTGTACCACAGTGAGATATAAAGTATGTCCCTTATTTATTTTTTCTCCCATCAGCAGGAATTTTATTTCTATAACAGTTATCAGATTATGATACTCTCTATGTCGCATGAGATTCTAAACACATTGTGTGCCTTTCTACGATACCGAGGAGCATGCTGGAATTTTGCCTACATCTTTTCTTTATATCTCTTTGCAAACATAGAACTTTCACTGTTTTCTTTCGTCATTTACACATTTCAATTTTTCATAGAGACTAAAATAAATGTCACCTAAACAAGATGGTAAGTTATCGACTTATCGCATTTTAGCGAAATCACTACTAATTCTTTGAACACCACAGAAATTTTACTTTGTCATCTAAAAATTAAACGTGCGTGTAGTACGGCCACTATAAAAGGCAAAGGTCAAGTTGAAATTTTAAGTGATTACAATGCATTTTTCAGAGGAAACAAACTAGACAATGTGGCAGTGAAAGTATTAGTTGTGGTTAGTAGATTGCATAAATTATGATAACAAACATTACTGAACTCTTCACGTGCATTGCGTCTTTGTTGTGATTCTTTTAGACAAGAACTACTCTGGTTTGAAATGACAGATTAATTTATTGATTAAACACACATTATACAAAACATTTCTACTAGATATCTCATAATTCATCTACACATGTCACCTACAAATCCTTTACTCTACATGTTAATTATCTACGACACTCAACATAGACATTTAACTCATTCAATTATTATAACATCATGTTATATAAATATCATTCATATTAACTTGGCTCAATTTACTAATATGATGATAATTTCACTCATTTATATTATGTAAATTCAATCGCGCCCTAACCAGTTTAATTATTATTATCAACTATTCTCAATTGGGTAAAGTAATGATTATGATAATAATTGTGAGGAAAAGGGACGATACCCGTACTGACGAACTTTCGACGTATCGTGATGACCTCGGCGACATCTAGGGCACCGTTCGTATATAAGTTCAATTAGTCGGGGTCCGATGATGGCGATAGACATGAACTCTTAGCGATGTCCGGCAACACTTCCTAATTCAATGAGTTATCATATGACGGTTGTGGGTGCGGGTTTTCCTCGATTTGCAACGGGGTTCAATCAACCATTAAGTTCATGGAAATTCGCAGTGAGCAGCTTGTCATTCTTCTCCTTCTTAATTGACTGCGCAACGGCATTCAATTGGCTTACTTGCGCAATCAGTCGTTTACACAAGGCGGCCACTAAGTATTCTTGAGTATACATCACTCCTTCTTTCATGGGCAGTCTCCATCCCTAGTGGCTTTCAGCGGACTAGATCATCGTGTCGATAAAATACAAGTTACGTTTCAACTCCTAGCTTGCTGGCTGACTTCATACTACTGATTTTTCTAGAGACCCTTCTTCCCTTTCTCGCTCTTTCTTTTTTTCATATGCTTTCTCTATAATAAATTTCTAGCCACGCTTTCCCAATCTCACTGGCCATATTATCCCCATCTCTTCTTCTTCATAAGTTTACGGTTTCTTGCTAATTTCCTTTCAACCAGTAACCTGCGTGGGCGTTATTTTCCAAATCCTCCTCTTTCTAGCCCTTTTCTCATGTATCCCCTTTCTGGGTCCTCTCGTCGAGCACACCTGTTTTATTGCCGTCATAAATCTTTGCCTTTATTGGCGTCAAAAAACTTCCCTTTATACTATCCCTCTTTTATTTGCCTCTTGCTTTTTCTTATATTGCAATCTCTGTTCCCATCTATTTTTATCTCTTCCTTTCTACATCTGCCTTGAATACTCTTTCTTTTCGTTTCCACCGTTTCGGTTTTATTGCTTATAATTGCCATCCACTATTCTTTACTAATATCTCTTTCAATTGACGTGCCTTTTACGTCGGTTCCTTTTTGCACTTTCAAGATGTCGCGAAACCCTGCGACAGACAGGTTGTTTCATGATTTTGTTAATACGTTATGTTGCATGACTTTATTGCGATGATGTCTAGATACGATGGCAAGATGACATACATGATTTCATAAGCTTATGAAATATATAAGTAAAATATATAGGGTGTCCCATAATGATTGGGACAAATTTTAAGGGTTGGTAGGGCATGTCAAAAGGATTCAAAATTGCATAGCAACCCATGGTGGCAAACGTCATCGGAAGTGGTATCAGAAGTACAAGAAATGAAGGAATACAAGACAGAGATTGGGCTTGTGGCGGCCCTGTGGTACAGCGCGCTGGTTTTCGGTGCTGAGGGTGCTCAGATCGAGTCCCAGCGTTGCGCTACGAAAAATGCCTCCGTTCGTGTCGTCCCTTCATAGGGGGTAATGCTGTCCACCTATACGGTGCCCTCATAATAAAATGGACAGCTAAAGCTGTGGAGTAATTCAGGCGAATGTTTCATTACAAGTGCCTCCGCATTGGGAAAAAAAACAAGACAGAGATTATCAGAAATATATATTACTCATAAATATTACATATGCTGTAGTAGATGATACCATTTGAAAAGGTTTCCAAAAGATGCTCAAAGTTTCCACCATTACAAGAGATACAAGTGTTACAGCGACGGACCATGTATTGGCGGACACGTTCGAAAACACCTGTATTTGCTTGGATATCTGCAGCAGCGCAAACAATTTTGCAACCAGATCCATTTCAGACTCAACAGGTGTTTCATACACAGCACATTTAAGTGCACCCCAAAGAAAGAAATCCAGGCTGCTTAAATCCGGAGAGCGTGGGGGCCAGGCAACCGGTCCGCCAATCCCAATCCACTGTTGACCAAACGAAGCACTCAAATGGCTCCGAACACATCTTCCATAATGGGGAGGCACCCCATCATTTTGAAACCACATTCTCACATTTTGCGGCGCAGACTGAAGTAACCCTGGTAAAATCTCTTCCAAAAAGATGAGATACTTTGCCGATGTCAAAGGTGATGGTAACAGGTAGGGCCCGACTAAGTAGTCACCGACCAAACCAGCCCAAACATTCACTGAAAAGCAATGTTGGGCATCATTCAGTCTCACTCCGTAAGGGTTCTCGTGAGCGCATAAATGCGCATTGTTTTGGTTAAAAACACCATCTCGCGTGAAATATGACTCATCCGTGAACAAAACGTAAGATGGAAAATTTATATCTTGCCCACATTGGCCGAGATACCACTGCGCAAAACGCACACGTGCAAAATGATCTGAGGGGAGCAGTGCCTGTACCCTTTGAAGATGATATGGGTATAAGAATTCGGCTTGCAAAACACGATGTACAGTATTTCGAGATCGTCTTACGGCAGCAGCGACGGCACATATGCTGGAATTCGGATTCCTCTCTACGGCATCCAGAACATTCTGTTCCATGGAGGGCGTATTAGTCACTCGTAGCCTACCCTCACTCTTCCTACTACCTCTGAATGAACCATATTCACACAAATTGTGATGGACATTCGAAAACACACGGCGGTCCGGTATATCTCGCTGTGGGAACCGTTCGCGATACAGTCGTTGAGCTGCTCGTGCATTGCAATCGGCCTGTCCATACACTAAATACATGTCTGCCAGCTCCTTATTCGAATAATGTTGCATGCTCTTAAGGCGACTATGGCTCGAATGACGAAAAATCAGATTTTTCTCCTCGGGATCTTTCCGCTCCAACATCACCTAGCGGCGTACGCTGACGTTTGCGATCATGGGTTGCTATGCAATTTTGAATCCTTTTGACATTCCCTAGCTCCCCTTAAAATTTTTTCCAATCATTATGGGACGCCCTGTGTAAGTGTATGAAATATATAAGTGTGAAATATATAATGAAAGGGAAATTTAAAAGTGGAAATTTTTTGTTTAGGAGAAACCAGTTTCACGACTGTATAACTTATTTATATGATTTTATAATTTTATTAGATCAAAAGTAAATATAGAACTGAGCTTCATTTTAAAATTCAAAATTGAAATCAACTTATTGACTTATTTTAGTTTCTTTGCAATATGTACATTTCTGTTGCGATGCATGACATGATTGTTTATAAAAATTGGCACTACCTCCAGGGATAATTTCTTTAGAACATTTCTTTACCAAATGTTTATTTCAAAAATTCTCTTTATTTGAAAATCAATAGTACTCTCTAAATTAGCTTCCTTTCACATAGTAAAAACTTTTTATTTCACATTGAGACTTATCACTTCTAAATTTCTACAAAAAGTTTCATTCTTCAGGCAAACATACCCTATAACGTTAGAAATATATAGAACACTAAAATTAATAATTTGAAAAACGTATACTCACGTTTTATTCCTTGAAAATTGAGGTCAAGATCTTTGATTTCCTCATTTATTTCCAAACCAACTCTTCATTTTTCTTTCTTCGACAAATTTGGAGGAAACGCAGCTAAATTAGATTTTGTTTCACTGTCGAGTGAGAAATAAGTATCAATCCGCCTTTGAAAGGAAGTTTAAATTGAGCGGTATTCTAGTCATATTATGTATTTTGGAACCCGATTATAATTTACTTAGGGGGGAATTATTTAATGAAATTGATTCCACTTACATTAAGAGGCATAATTAATCATCTCTTTTCTTCTCTAAGTGACTCATATGAAGGAAAGTGTGACAATAACTTCAAGCTATTTTGCTTCAAGACTTAACTTTGAGAATAACTTGTAAGTATCAAATGTTCGTTTCTAAAGTGTCAAAAGAGTCACATCATCAATTTCGACTTTATTTAGTAATTATATACTATTAGTGGCAAGCGTGATATTACCAAATTTATAAATTCTGTCGATCTAATGTGTTCCCTAGTTCTTCTGCGAGTAAAAACAGACAAATGCTATTGACACGTCAAATACCCACTTTCCTGAAGAAACGCACTTTGGAATGTCTCAACTACGATCTTATTTAATGTCCAAAGATCTGAATCTTTCATATGGCATACAGAGAGTTAAACGCACATCCGTGTACACTGCTGAACATTAAAATTGCAACACCACGAAGCAGGGATAATACAAACATCAAATTCACATGAAAGCAAGAAAATTCCGGGATATGAAAATGATTAGCATTTAAGCGCAATCGAACGACGTAGGAGGGAGAAACGACATCTCAAACTCTGTATAAAAGAAAAGTTAAACAGAGGGTTTTTCATTCAGAAATCGCTTTTGAATGTTGTTGTTTGTGAGAAGATCGTGTTATTCCTCGTATAAGGAGAAACGGCTACCAGCACGTGTCGGAATTCAATAGCGGCAGGATCGTGGCGTATCGAGAGTGCGGCTTATCGTTCAGCGATATTGCTACTCGCATTGGTCGGAATCCAACGACTGTCAATAGGGAATACTGCGAATAGGGAATCGATGGGTTCAGGAGGGTCATACTGAACGCCATGCAGGATCTCAACGGCCTCCCGCCACTAACTCCCGGAAGGACAGACATGTTGTCAGGTCGGGCATGCAGAATCGTAAAGCCACATCATGGACCTTGAGTCAGGAAGTGGGCTTGTTTGCAGCACAAGTATCCGCACGGAAAGTACGATGACGTCTGGAGTAGTACGGACTGTCTGCACGACAACCCTTTTTGTGACTTCCCTTGACACTGCAGCATAAAGACGCGCGGCGACACTGGTGCACCCAACGACAAAACTGGATACAAGAGTGGCACCATGTCGTCTTTTCAGACCAATCCCGGTTCTTCGTGCAGCATCATGATGGACGTATCCGCGTCTGGAAGCACCGAGGAGAACGCATGTCACCTGCTTGTATTCCATACCATCCTGCTTGGATTCCTTACCTTCCACACGGTCCCAGCACCTGGTGTAATGGTATGGACATCCATTTGGTAAACGACACAAACACCTCTTGTTTGCGTCGTCGGCAATCTGAAGAAACAGCATTACATTTCTGAGATCTCAAGGCCGGTGGCTTCGCCCTATCTTCGAGGCGTCGGAGACGTCATCTTTCAACAAGATAACGCAAGACCGAATGTTGCCTGTCGTGTCCTGACCTACCTCGACACAGAGGGTATCGAACAGTTGCCCTGGCCAGCACGTTCTCCAGATCTATCACTCATTGAAAACATCGGGTCATGGGTTGCTGAGAGACTGGGCCACTGCTCTCCAGCCACTACATTGATGAAGTGTGGCATAGTCTTAAAGCAGCATGGAATGACTTGCCCGTATTTGTAATCCAATCCCAGTTCGACTCGATGCCTTACCGGATTAGAGCCGTTTCAGCTGCCAGAGGTGGCAGCTGTGTGTACTAATTACGGACCTTGTATACCCCCAAATTGCCTACAAAATTAATCATGTTTTCTTCCTATTATGCTGTATACGTACAATAAGTAAAGTTTTGTTATTTTCTTTCCTTCCAGGTGTTGTAATTTTAATGGCCAGCAGTGTACAATTAAAAAATGTATAAAATTTGACGCTTTATTATTCGCTTTCATTTATGTGACTTTTTATCAATTCGTGTAGTACATAAAACTATTCCCTGTTGGGCCGAATACTTTCCTTTTACACTTTGTCAGGAACATCCTGAGACATTTTAAATTCCCCATAGGTATTCCTACCAGCTAAATACGCATTTATTTTACTTTTTTCCCTCGCAACTACTGAATAAAATAAAATTAGTTCGTCACCCTCTGATTCTCATTCCGAATCCATAAGAAGTCCAAAATTGGACTTCATAGTTCTGGGCTGGCGTGGATGAACATACTGGGTTCAATTTGCGGTGCCTCTACCTATCCCATGCGTGTGGGATGTTTAAGTTGGGATTGGGTTGGCTGTATGCTGGGCATCCGTTGGGTTCAATTTGCGGCGGGCCTTATACAAATATGTCCCGTGACGTTTTCATTGCAGAAAGAAAGAGCATAAACTGGTGTACGCTGCGATATATGTATTCTGTATTCGTTCTGTAATTAAATGTGTTAAAATGTGAAGACTGAGTTTGAATTATAGGTCCCAAGAAGGATACATTTACTAAATGCATTAATTTTTACTTTGCTATGATGGAAATGACTGCTTTAAGAGAAAAACTGCAGAAAAAATTACACCCCTAAATACACATATTTAAAAATCTGTCTCTTGCTCTCTCTCCAATACATATATATATATATATATATATATATATATATATATATATATATATATATATATATATATATATGTGTGTGTGTGTGTGTGTGTGTGTGTGTGTGTGTGTGTGTGTGAGGATTTTTTAGAGAGGTTAGAATTTAAGGGCGCAAAAAGGAGCAGATCTAATTTTTAAGGCGTCAAATGTCAACATTATTCGCAATTAATATGACAAGCGTGAGTCGGCGAAAGGAGAACGCCGTGAGAGCTAATAATAAAACTGGGCAGCCTTGAAGAAATTGGCGGGAAAGGACTACTTTGAAAATTGGTGAGCTCAGCTTAAAAAGATCTCGAATAATCTAGATGCGAATTTATCGCATATTATTTCGATGTAGCGGGAAAAGAATAGTCAGACCGGGGAATAAAATCAATTATGATGGATACGCAGTGAAGCATTCCGCATTTTGAGATGGCGAGCACCAGGGTCTATGTTTATGGAGATGTGAGAGGGGTTTCATTGTAAACTGAAGTAATAAACTTATGGAAAATGATTATGGTGTATTTCTTAAGTATTGAAGTGCCTTACTACAACGCTGCAGACTGGATATTATCGATAAAGAAAGGATGTGCTTCAAACCACGTCATATATATATATATATATATATATATATATATATATATATATATATATATATATATATATATATATATATATGAAACGATAACTTTTTTTATAACCATTAAAGGAAACGCCTATTCAAAATTCTTTTATATTATCGCAGTATAATGATTCCCCTCGACCTGATTTTGATCTGGGAATAACCAAAATACACTATTAGTTTTCCCCCTAAAGCCACGCACAGCCAGAGTTACATAAAGTAGAAAGTTCGAGAAAGTTTGACGAAATCTTCCCCTCATATGGCTTTTAGATCAGGTATCATGATCTGATCAATTAGAAGTTCAATGCATCCACACTCCGGGCGTGAGTTGAGGTCTTTCGCTGCTCTTTTCGTCTGTTCGCACCCGTCCTATGTAGTCGCAGCTCTTTTACGCTGCGGGATTTTATAGTATGCCCGTAATGCTCCGGTCAATTAAAGTGAAATATGTTGATACGCTGTATAAGAGTGTATTCCAAGTAAAAGATGTCAAGCGGACTCTCTCCAGAAATAAAAGTTTGTATTTTGGATATTAAAACCGCCTCTTCCTTTCTGACGTTGGTGTGAATCGATTCTTCATTTCGCCTGCCCCGGTGCAAGGACTGACACTCCCCACGACTACAGAACTGTCTGGAATATCACGAGCTCCCCGTCCGGTTGTTCATCGCCACCGATAACATTACACACACACACACCCACACACATATATATATATATATATATATATATATTGACTGTATGTATATGAAGAAAAATAAATAAATGATATTGCGTCATTAAATTTTTGTTCATGAAAAAGTACTGTTTTACAAATTTATTTATGACACACTTAATTATGAATGAGAATTCTATATGCTTAACAAATTCCGGAAAAAAATTTGTATTATTAACTAATCAGTTGAAGTGGATTTAAACTTTGAAACTTCTGAAACAATCTTGAGCCGTTTATTATCGTTCCTTTTAATTCTTAAATAATTTTTGCAATTCGTAAATACGGATCAAAAGTTTACAAAATCAGTTTAGAAATCTGCAGCGGCTCAAAAAAAATGTGAAAAATTTCCACGCACGTATAGAATCAAAGGAATCGAGGTCAATCGTTTTGACTTCGCATCGATCTTTGAACTTTTCTCATTTTTCACTCATCAGCATTTTTTTTTGGGGGGGGGGGGCACACAGCTGAACTGTGTCTTAATCTTACCGCTGTGTAAAACGAAAACCTTCACAGACTAAAACCTTCATAGACAAAGCAAACTAAAGAAAAAAGCAATTTCATAAACAAGAAAACCATTTATTCAAGAAAAATGTAATCTGCATCTGCCTCGCGCAATAAAATTTCTGTACCAGATGCTTAAATTTCTTTTGTAGAAAGATGAGTGTTCTTTTGGTAAATTGGTTTTCTTTCATGAAATGAAATTTCCCATAGTTTCATTATATAAATAAAAATTACTTAAAGATACATAATACATAATTACAATAGTACAACCGAAGTTAATTTTTTTTTTTCAAATCACCTCAACTGAAGTAAAAAGGGACCATATTTTATTCTTATAAATAATTACTGGTAATATGTTTATATTTTAAAGAGGTGATTCCGTAAGAAATATTTTGAATATTTCAGTATTAATCAGAATTGTATCACAAACTCTGTATAACTTTAATTGTATAGTAAATTCTAATTTCTATACAGTTGTACAAATAACTGTGAACTTAAAAATTTCTACAAACAAATGTATAACATAAGACTTGACAGAACACACGCACACACATAGCCGTATTTTATTCAGAACTGATTAAAGACTCCCAAAGCGATTGTTATGTAATAAACCTCTTTTAGACGGCCATATTTTTAGAACAATTACTGGCCTACACAGAGAAGTTTCACTGTATATATATATATATATATATATATATATATATATAATATCTTAAATATTATAGCCTCCATTCTAGTATTGAAACTCCCTTTCCTAAATTCAATACCTAGTAACATTAATTTATCGCTTTAAAACCCTTAGCCACAGAACTTCCCATGAATCGCATGACTTTGCATTTCTACACTTGTATACACCTGGAGTCAGGAGTGGGTTAACATCGCGAGCCCCAAAATCTGCTGACCCTACAAATAATAGTCACATGATCAACCTCGTTCTCTCGCGTTTAAGGTTGAAAGGTGATATTATTCAAAGCCGATCTTCTGGAATGGACGGATGTACTTATGTCACTCTAATAAACGATTCGACCCGACTGCTTCCAAATTTAATTTTATTCTTTTCAGGATGAGTTTATCTCCAGCCATAAATATGAGCTAGTTTTCCCTTTCAGGTTACAATTTAAGGACGTGATGTAATGGATTTATTACATATATATATATCTGTCAGTGAGTCATTCAGTCGGTTACGGAACTGTTTTATACACTCAAGAGCCAAAACATTATGACCACCCCTACATTTTGCAATGAATTCGCCTGGATGACGTGGAAGGCACGTGATCAGGTGGAAGTGGTATTTAACTGCTGCTGGAGAATCTGAAGAATCATTCTTTCACTTACTTCTGTGTGTGATGGGAAAGGCTGCGGATCTAAGCGACTTTGATGGAGGGCAGATTGTAATGGCTCGAAGGCTCGGAACAAGTATTTCCGAAACTGCACTAACTTGCGAATATATATATATATATATATATATATATATATATATATATATATATATATATATATATATATATTCGCAACCTACAGCTGTTAGTACTTATGCAAAGTGGATGAATGACGGTGAAACCAGCAGTAGACGACATGGTGTTGGACGTCCACACGCTATCAAAGAAAAAGGTCATCGGAGACTGTCTCGCATGGTGAAGCAAAACCGGAGCCAGACAGTGGCTCAGCTGACAGCCCAATACAATGCAGGGCCAAGTAGAATAGTATCGCAGCACACTGTTCAGCGGACACTGTTGGATATGGGGCTACTCAGCAAACGTCCCACTCGTGTGCCTTTGCTGACCAAGTGTCATCGCCAACTGCGCCTGCGCTGGGCCCGGAAACATCGCGACTGGTCCATGGATCAGTGGGAGAGAGTTGCCTGGTCAGATGAATCACGGTTTGTCATTCATCACGCCGATGGCCGTGTCAGGATACGCCGTCTTCCAGGCGAACTGTTGCTCCCTCAATGTGCAGTAGGTCATGCACAGGCCGGTGGTGGCGGTATTATGCTTTGGGGGACGTAGCCTTGGGCGTCTCTGGGACCCGTGGTTGTGGTAGAGCAGACCATGAATGCTACAGGGTATCTGAACATCATTGCGGACCAGTTGCACCCTCACATGGCCTCTGTTTTTCCAGCTGGAAATGGAATGTTCCAACAGGACAACGCCCCGTGTCACAAGGCTAAAATTGTGTTGGAGTGGTTCCAGGAACATGATGCTGAATTCCAGTTAATGTCCTGGTCGCCTAACTCACCGGATCTCAATCCGATACAACACATTTGGGATGTCATGGGACGGCAGCTCAGAGTTCAAAGACCACCAATTCGCAATATCTCGGATTTGCGTGACCGTTGCTTAAACATCTGGTACAATCTGTCTCCGGCCATCTACCAAGGACTTGTGGCATCCATGCCAAGGCGGGTTGAAGCTGTGTTGCGCGCCAAAGGCGGGCCAACTCGTTATTGACAGGTGGTCATAATGTTTTGGCTCTTGAGTGTATATATATATATATATATATATATATATCAAACGTTAAATTCTTGATATTTACAGAATATAAAATTTTGAGCTTCCTCTCTGACCTAGTCGGATTCAAATAATTCTTCTCAGAAATAAGAAGAATCCATTAACAGTTGCGCGATATTTCAATAGATAAATCGATGTTTCTAGGAAAGGATTAGTTGATGAAATTAGATCCATTAATGAGATTAAAATAAATATGAGTTTCGGTTTGCAGTAAAAATAAGACGAAAAGCGAAATCCCCTGTAAATCCACATTAGGATTTACCAGGAAAAGGGTCAAGCTTAACATTTATGATAAGTCTTTTGTGATATTTTGACACAAAAGAATATAGCAATGGGCTACTTCCTCTCATAAAATAGCTTTTGTTGTATTATTAGATTTCTAAAATTTTAAATTGTTGTGAATTATCAACTTTTCGCGTTGTCAGCAATTTTTTTCTGTATATCATCACCGTGAGATTTTAGCTCTTTCTCTTTAAAGGTTCTGAATCAGGTCGAGGTGGTCTTAGGATAGAGAGCATTGGCTTTCGGTGCTGAGGGTGCTCGGATCGAATCCTGGCGAAGCGCCACTAAAATACCTCTGATTGTGTTGTCCCTTCATAGGAGGTAATGCTGGACCTATATGGTGCTCCCATAATAAAATGCCCATCAAATACTGCAGTGAATTACAGGCGAATGTCTTCCGACAAAGTGCCTCCGCATTGGGAAAAAAAGTAGTAGGGGCAATTGACCCCCCCCCCAAAAAAAAAACAAAAAAAAAAACCAGCGTATTTTTTTTCATAGCCTAAAATTATATAATCGTAGACCTAATACTAAATGAGTTTAAATTTAAAATGAGACGATGTTTATTTCTTATATATATAAATATATATATATATATATATATATATATATATATATATATATATATATATATATATATATATATATATATATATATATATTTACGGCTGAAATTTTAATTAAAAAGGAAAAATTAATTAGGTAAGGAAAGAACAACTATTTACTTCATTACCTTTTAATTGTATGCTAACCCTTTTATCTTGCATTAAATAATCCCAAAATATAATGTATAGGAGCTAAATTATTTTAATTACTACTGAAAAAAATCTGTTAACAAAGTCTGATTTCTCTTTTTTACGCAGCAAACCTGTTGTTCAAGGTGCATCTTCATAGGATTTAGCTTTGCTAGTCTCTCCGAATCTTCATTGTTCAGAAAGAACTGTTTTAATTGTTCTCTGTATTTCAGTGCTTCCGAATAATCTTTGATTTGGCGATTCCTCATCATCATCCTCAGAAAGTGCCAGTGGTTCAATGGTGTTCCGATGAATGAAATTGGAAACATGCAGGTTTTCTTCCTCAATGGATAAATCGTCGTCGATCTCGCCTTAATCTTCAACTCTGACATTTGAATTCAAATTGGCTACTAGTTCCACTAGTTCTTTTTCGCTTTTTTCACTAGTACTGTCAGTTGCCATTTCGCTTGAACTCAAAAATCCTGCCTCCTTAAAACATTTTAGAACACACCCAGGTTCCACCTTTTTTAGGGTAGACGTAGTCCACGAAATTGCATCCAAAACAATACCGATTTTGCCAACTCTTCGCTGGATTTGCAGGAGATAACCTGTGAAAGCGCATGTCTCAGAAGCAGCTTTCTGTATCGTACTTTAAAGCTGAGGATAATTCCTTGATCAAGTGGCTGTAGCATCGACGTGGTGTCAGGGGCCAAGAAAACTAAATTAACATTTTTTAGCTTTAAATCATCAGGATGGGAAGTAGCATTGTCCATGAACAGAATGATTTTTCTCTTTTGTTTTTTCATTTTGTTGTCTAACTCCACCAACCAATCGCTCATTAACTCAGTGATCATCCGCGCTTTCTTATTTGACTTCCACGGAACACTAAGTTTTCGTACATCAATGCTCTTGAAACATCTAGGCTTCTTAGCTTTTCCAATAACAGCTGGAGTTTCGAACTCTCCCAGCATGTTGCAACACGGCAAAAGAGTGAGCCCTCTTTTGAAATTTTCCCGCCACTACTTTTTTCACCCTTAATACATAAGGTCTTGGTCCGAAAGGACGCGGTAAAAGAGGCCAGTCTCATCGGCATTTAAAATGTCTCTGTCATCATATCCTTTGAACAAAGATTTAAGCTTTCCAATCCAATCTGTTACTTTATTTGAATGTAAGATTTTTCTTCGCCGCAAATCTGCTTAAAAGATATGTTGTGACGTGCCCGGAATTTTTCCAGCCATCCATTTGAGGCCTTAAAAGTTTCTAATCCCAAACTTTCACCGACTTCCCTGGCTTTTTTTGGAGCAAAACACCATTTACAGGAGTGTTCTTTGCACGAGCAGAACGGAATCATTTCGACAACACTTTGTCAATTTCTCTTGTTTCTGTCTTACGAAACTTTTCACATTGTCGTTCAAATTCAGGACCCATATTCTTCGAATTCCTTCTTTATCCTTCATAAGTTCACTAATGTGCGTTTTACCAACGTGGAATCGTTCGCCAAGGCTACGAACGCTCAGCTTTTCCTTTTCCGCAACTTCCAAAACGTCTATTTTTTCTTTCAAATTCAATCTCTTCCTCTTCGACGCCATTTCAACACGATCTGAATCAGTTTTCACTGTCGCACTAAACTGAATAGACAAGTAAAGTTTTAGCCTCACCAGTCACCAACCACCAAGTCCTCCAAAACAGGTTTCTCGCCTCTAAATTCCAAGAAACACGGGGAGTTTTGGAAGAAAAGGAAGAAAGAGTAAGAGGGGCAGAAGAATGCCATTTGTGTACATTTTAGGGTCGAATTCCATTGTGTCAAGCACGGAAGGGAGGAGTCGGGAAAAGTTCGTTGTAAAGACGCATAAGCATAATTTTTAGCTTGCTTGATAGAAAAATTTTGAAATGTTTGCCAAAATAATAGAAAGTTTTAAAAAAATACCTGTCCGCTATTCGGAGTGCCCGCTATCCAGAGGGAATTACATGGATTGTCCTATATAAAAGAATTGGGACTCGTAAAAATGTCCGTTAATTAGAGGTGTCCGCTACTCGGCAGTGTCCGTTAAGGGAGGTACCACTGTATAAATAGATAAATAAATAAATATATATATATATATATATATATATATATCTGTATATATATATATATATATATATATATATATATATATATATATATATATATATATATATATATATATATATATATATATATATATATATATATATATATATAACCCAAAGAGCAGACGTTACCCCCCCCCCAAAAAAAAACTCTGAAGCCGCCCCAGTTTCGAATCCTTCAAATTATCATTTAGTTTTTGGGATTAGAATGTCGGTCAATTGCAGCACTGACTCTATATGAAATAAGATGCAGTCATATAAAAACTAACAATTTATTAAAACTTAACAAAATGACGTATTAAGCAACTCGTTAATACACCATAACAAGAATAAAGCCTCCTGGCTTAAACATTGGTGCATACACACCGCACGGCGATTATGATTGCGCACCGGTGCACAGTAGGTTACAATCAGGCGTAATCCTTTCGCCTGCACGCTCGCTCTCGCTTTTATGGTTAACTAGCTGAAGTACCCGGCGTTGCCCGGAATTTTAAGAAGGTTTGTTAACCAAAATCAATTTAAAAAATTAACACAGTATAAATTAGCCAAAAAAAAGCATGTGAAATGTTATACATATCTCAGTATTTTGGTAGATGCAGTCTTTCATCATTGTACCACGAAAAGCTGTAAAGTAAAAATGTCAAATTGTGGAATGTTTGTTATCCAAAATCAATTTAAAAACTTAACACAGTATAAATTACATAGCCAAAAAAAAAAGCATGTGAAATGTTATACATATCTCAGTATTTTGGTTAGATGCAGTCTTTCATCATTGTACCACTAAAAGCTGTAAAGTAAAAATGTCAAATTGTGGAATGTTTGTTATCCAAAATCAATTTAAAATCTAAACAATTTAGCAAGATTTAACCTTCTATGTTTGGAGCAAAAGAAGCTGATAAGTAAAACATAAAATATACATACATTTATAATAAACCACTAAAAGCTGAAAAGGAAAAATGTCAAATTGTCTTTTGGAAAGTAAAGCTGAAAAGTAAAAATGTCAATTTGTCGAATGTTTGTTAACCAAAATCAATTTAAAGACTAAACACAGTATAAATAACATAGAAAAATAAGCATGTGAAATGTTATACACCCAAATAATTTTTAAAAAATCCAATATAAAAATATATAAATTTATAATTAACTCCTCAGAATTCATCTAGATTTAACCTTTCATCTTTGGAGCAAAAGAAGCTGAAAAGTAAACATAAAATATATACATTTATAATAAACCATTAAAAGCTGAAAAGGAAAAAATGTCAAATTGTCTCTTGGAAAGTTAAGAGTTTTAAAAAGTAAAGCTGAAAAGTAAAAATGTCATTTTGTCGAATGTTTGTTAAACAAAATTGATTAAAAAAGTAAACACAGCATAAATAGCATTTAAAAAAAACATGTGAAATGTTATACACATCTCAGAATTTTAGTAGTTCAGCCTTTCATTTTTCAAGTTTAAATTAAAAATGTCAAATTGTCTAATGTTTGTTAACAAAAAGTAATTTAAAAACTAAACACAGTATAAATAACATAGATTTAATAACAGTATAAATATCATAAAATATATACATTTATAATAAATCACTAAAAGCTTAAAAGTAAAAATGTCTAATTGTCCATATAAATACCTCCATAAATGCAGGATTCTGTAGCCAAAAAAATATATAAATAAAGTATTAAAGTATTTGTTAAAGGCACTGACTGATGAAAAAATTAACAGAAATCTGCAGTTTGGGCTACACGCACCATAAATGCAAGATTCTGTAGCAATAATAGAAACATTCTGTCCTTATTAAACTCCATATAAATCTCTGTTCAATTAAACTGATCCAAATATCATCTGAAGTACCTTCATAAACTATGTTTCTCGTTTCTTGATTCGGGGTTCAATATGAATGTTTGTTAACCAAAGTCAACTTAAAAACTAAACACAGTATAAATAGCATAGGAAAAAAACATGTGAAATGTTATACACATCTCAGAATTTAGATAGATTCAGCCTTTCATCACTAAAAGCTGAAAAGTAAAATTGTCAAATTGTCTTTTGCCTTGTGAACTCTGCATGAAAAATTAAACATAGTATAAAAAAGGGATGGGAAATGTCATACACATCAATACTAAAAAACAACGAATAAATTTTGGTTCGAATTTGACTCTTAGTGTGCTTCAAAATAGTTGAAACTCTTGAAAATAGTTGTTCTCAGATGTACGTGCTTCCAAACGTTGATGACCAGAATAACGCTTGACTATGCAGTGAAGGATATTTATATCTGGGCAGGTATGATTTATGAGTACAACAAAGAGACTCGATTGAATTTCTCTTTAAGTTAAATGTCAGATTGCAACTCTATGCATTCCATTTGACAATTTGCTAGCATTATATCTATATCGACTGTAAATAGAATAGAAAACATGCAAAAACAAAAATTGTTTATTTTCCCCGAAGTCCTGAAATCAATTTTAAATTCTTGTACTAAATCGGAAAGTAGGGCTGCGTATTTTATAACATTTTTAGAATTGTGCTTGGGAAATTAAAATAGTAGCATTAAGATTTTTATGCAGTTATAGGCATTTTAGCTAAATTTCAATAAAAATTACTTCAAATTGACCAATTTATAGAAAAAGTATGCTATTTACAGTTAAGTTTTTGTTTCTTTTTTTTAATTTTTATGTGCTATTTTACCATAAAGCACCAAAAAAAACCTTTGAAAAATCATTTTTTAAAACAAACAAATGGAATAGCTAAACACAAACATAGTTAACCGTAAATAAATCGCAAAACTGTGCTTAAGTTTAGACTGATTCTTTTTAGTTAAGATATACTAATTTTTATGCTTTTAAAAGTACATCGTGAATTATAAAATTAAGAACAATATAAAATACAGTAACGGATTATTGCTTCTTTTAGGAAACAACAAAACAATGTTTCAAATTCAAACTTGTGTAACTACTGCCACTCGCTGCTACTGTCGTCTGATGAGCAAAAAAAAAAAATAAATAATTCAATATTATTCTGATTTTTCACGCTAGTGGAAAAAATGCCACGCCCACTTTAGAGTCACTTGAAATAATTAAACACACACAAATATATAAATTACACAAAAGGTTTTTTTTTTTTAAATTCTGTAATGTGTCTAAATCTCCACTATGGAAATATATCCGAGAATTCCATCATTTTAATAAGAAATTTCTAAAATGAAAATAGCAACAAATAACGTCTGTTTATAATCTGAAGACGATGTTAATTTCACTGAAATGTTTTAAAATATAAATTTTAGATAAGAAATATTTAACGCATTTACTACGCATTACATCGTTTCAATAAGAAATGTCTGAAATGAAAATGGCAACAGAGAACGTTTGTTTACAAAATAACACGGCGAAAATAAACGACGATCGTTAATCGAAATGTCTTAAAGTATAAAATCTGACTTGAAAGATTTTTATTTTCATTTATTATTCTGGTTTAATATATAACTTGAAACTTTTTGATTTTATTTATTTTTATCTTTTCGCTCCCTGTCAGCTAACCCTAACGTGGACGCCATATTCAGAGGGATGATGCCACAAAGTGTAACAGCTTACATTTAGTTTCAAAATTGTGGTTTTTTATTAATTAAAAATCAACGGTAATTAATTTCGATTTTTGAAGTTCTTCAGACCCTCGGCTGTTTTTAAAGACGCCTGTATTTAAAATTTCACGATCGTTGCTCCTAAACTGTGGATTTCTATACAATTACAGAGATACAAACATTCATTTTTATATATTAGATGTGATAAGGCGTGTTTGCAGATTTGCATATTCTCCTCCCGCTTCTTCACGGCCAGGTGTTCTTCTTCGGCAACTATTCGGCTTCGTGGTAACGTTTTCTACGCCACAAGTTAAACTGAATATGTATTTCTGTTTTATCATATAAAGAGCTTTTAAACTGGTAAAGCAAGACTCAATTTTTTTTCCTCTTTAGCTAACTGAATTATTTACCTCATTGTATTCTTCAAAAATTACTCCATTTGGAAAACCGGTTCTCAACTTCTCTCATTACGCCAGTTTCCGTTCTCTTCCTTTATAACTTTATAACTAAAACATACTAAATATATGGTATATTCTCGATAATATTATCTTGATTAATACTATGAAATGTTAAAAATTTTATATAGGGCACTATTGTTTTCAGATTGTTATTAGGGTGAGACTTTTAAGGGATACGCAAGTTGCTCAGAAGATAATGTAAGAAAAATGAAAAGATAGTGAAAGGCGAAAAATTTTCCTCTAATTAATTGGAAAACTTGCTTAGCTGTTTTTTAAAACTTGGATAATTTATAGTTATTTTCTAATTTTGGTGGTGTACTTGAGAAATAAGTACCCCATATGTTAATTTTTGCCCTGAAACCCACATGAAATTTTCTATAGAACTACTATAAAGCAAGTTATGTTAGCAACGGCAAGCATACCTCTGTAAGAGAGGGAACATTTAAGATTCCCGATCTTTTTTTAATGAAGAATAAGGATTAAATATTTCGATTATAAATATATTTGCGGTAAGGTTTATTTTCGGTTCTTTGTTTTAAAGTGCATTCCTGAAAAACAATATTTAAATTTTTTTACTTCTTATGATATTATTTATTTATTTATTTATTTTTACTTTTAATATAAATATTAATAAGAAAAATATTTTAGGGACGATTTATCTAAGAAATTTCTCGGTACTTTTACCTAAATATAAATTTTAAAATTTTATTGACAGCATGTTTTCTTTTATATTTGTAAAGCATTTCTTCAATTGTTTAGCAAAAGGTGACCTTACAGTTCTACACCAACCATCTTACAAACTCCAGTAGTTTGAGAGGCATTTATAAATTTTTGAAACTGCGATTTGAAAGATTTTCATAGTATGTGTTCATAAGACAATTTCTTTTATTTCTGAACACATTTCTTTTGTGGGATTGGAGAGTGTGGCTTGTGAAGGAGGTTATGCCTATTTATTTCAGCATATTAAACATGTGTTACTTCATCGTGTAAATGCATAAGGATCACCACCCCTCCCCCTCAAAACAACAAGCAAACAAACAAAAAAAACGCATGTCCGTCTCTTTAGACGTCCCGCAGTCGAATAAATCTCGAAATTCGCGCTGAGAAGAAATTGGAAAAATCTCGCCAATTTGACGCTCGTCGAAGACACGCAGAGGGGGATAAAACCCGTTCTGGTAGAATAACGCAATACAATTGGTTAGCGGCGACAGTCTATCTGCTGCGGAAATGGCCAAAAGAACTTCGCCAAATATGCCAAGTGATTGAATCTTTTAACTACACAAAAGACGCTGGAAAGAAATGACGAAAATTTTATATTAAATAATTATAATTCAAAATTGTGTAGCTTTATGCTACAGAGTGGTAGAAAAAGGATTCGCTAGATCCTAGGGCCCGATTTAGAAAATTCTTGACTATAGGCACAACTCGGGATGGGGGCCCCCTAACTCTGATTTGGACGTAAAATTTCCAAAATTGACACAGAAAAAAAATAATCATGAATGATCATTGTGAAAGTACCATTTTACCAAGAACTGGCAATTTGAAGCGTAGAAGACTAGAACATTATCAAATAACAAAAAGCAATAAAACATATTAACTTCATCATTAAAACACCAATACAATGCAACCAGAAAAACTTATTAATCCCTTATATACACTATAACATACATATGATGAATTATACATATAACTATACATATGATGAACCAATCAATCAATCAAATTTGAAAGGATATATAAAAAAATTTGCTATTAAAAAAGGCAAAATAAAAAAAAAATTGAATTGGGAATTTTTTCCTTTTTTCCCTTTAAAATAAAAATTTTGTGGGCCCCTAGGCCAGGGCCTACCGGGCCTAATGGAAAATCAGGGCCTGGCTAGACCTAGCTAAGTATTGAACGGGGCAGCCAAACCTCGAATAATTAGTAAGCCCTTTTGTGGCATGTTAACAAATATGGACAAGCTTATATTGAGATTTATGATAACCCTGTGATTGAGCGTAACACCAGTCAGAATATCAGTACTGTAAATCCTATAATATTAGGGACTAGACATCATTTATTGTTTCTTGACCTATCCATATTTCATTGAGACACAAAAATAAGTTTTATATCCATGAAAAAGAATTTATAAGATGCCGATGTTAAATCTCAACTTTTTTTCAAACTGGATTTAGGTAGCTCACTCAGTACAACAGACATAAATTAGCATCCTTTATCCATTATGGAAGCTGTTCCATTTAATGATAACAGATATTTGAATTGTTTCGTCTCATAAAGTGTTTGAATTGAGTAATTCATTGTGAGTGGTTTTTAATTTTATTTTTAGCTACATCGTATATTGAGATTTGTTTTTCAAAAACTGAATGCAATCACATAAGCAAATTTCATTATCTGGAACAATTAAACATAATTATGAATAACGATTGTTGATTTTTATTTTTTCCTGTTCCTAATGAATACGACTGAAGATTTACTCATAACGAAAATTTACCTTGAAACGAGGAGGCACACTATTCTTGGAAATGTGACTCGAATAGCAATGCATTATTTTTTAAATATTGAGTTAGTGTAAAGGTTGATAAAAAAAAGCGCCATCATTATGATTTACCATAAAGCTTCTAAATATCAACAATAAAAAATGTTGACGCTTATGTGAAAAATGATTTTAAGAAGATAATTAAAAACACTTCAATATTCTCGACATTAAAAAAGTTACGAAAAATCTTATTTAATGGTAGAATGTTTACCTACTTTTTTAGTCAAACGTATCTATTTCAGTTTTTCAAAGGAGAATCATGTCTCTATTAGTAAGCGAATATAACAAAAAAAATTCTTTTCTTAGGGAATGGAATTAGAGTTTAGCTAGAATATATATACGCATGTTTAACTGTAAAAAAGGATTTGCACGAGATTAAATGTTATGGTCTATTAGGATGCATCCCATATCACAGTATTAATTAGTTTTAGTAAACTTTCATAAAAAGTTCTCTTGTCAAACAAATATTTTTAAATAAATTTCTATAAATTATTTATGATACCATAAGATTTTCAAATGCTAAACTTTATAATATATATGTTAAGGCTAATGGGTAGTGGTTTGCATAGGATTCTCTAAATAAAGTGTTAATATATGGAAAAAAAATGTTTCTATGATGGTCGATCGACTTAAATTAAAACATTTTGTTTCTTTTTAAAGTGTGCTCTGTAATGCGGAAAGAAATATTTTGCTCTGCTATATAAATCATTTTAGAAATTTCTCCCATAAAGAGGAATTATGGGTTTCAGGTCTCTGCCTACTTTAAAATGACTGTATTGGTGAAAAATGTCGAATTAAAAAAAAATTAATTTTAAAATGCAATCTTTTGGGATTCTAAAACTGTTGTACCAATATTCCTACTATTATGAAAGAAAAGATATGGCCAATTAAATAAAACAGAATTGATGCTTAAATGACAGGAAGTAAAATCTTTAAATGCGTTTTCCAGAAAATTAATTTTTCAGTCATTTTTGTGTACTAGAAACCCAAATACTTAAAAATCTTTAAATATATTTAAATGAAATTTTGAGACAGGGATTTATTATTAACTACGTTTTGAACTTAAAGCTAATTTCTATATGTTAATTTAACGATTTCTCATGTACCTCTACATCAGAAAATACACACACACACACACACATATATATATGTATATATATATAAATAAATAAATAAATATATATATATATATATATATGTATATATATATATATATATTTTTTTTAAATAATATATAATTTTTCCTCTTTCTTTTTGATATATTTCGGGGAATTTTGGAAATGTTCTAAAATTTTTAGTTCATTGCACAGTTAAATGTTACAGTAGTATACAGTATAAAGGAGACTAAAATATATTTAGTTGAAGTGAGTGCACGGTGCCTGGTGTAAGAATTAAATATTTCTAAAAATTTACAAAAAAATTTCCTATAATATAACATAATTATGAAAAGTTTACTAGAATTATATTTGTTTGAATGATTTTATATCACATTTGAACTAAAAATCTACGCATTTAAATCAATATTGTATATTTTTCCAAAAAATTACTCCGACTATAAGCAGATACCTTAAAACACAGTAAACCCCATTTGTTCCCAGAATAATTCAAATTTCTTTTAAAGATTGAAAAAAAAAATACCGAGTAAAAAATATCTTTCTTTATTACGGGGTACAATTAAAAAAAAAATCTTTCAATTGAGGTTGACAGACACTGTAACAAATTTTCGCCATGAATTAATATTGAGCTGAGAATCCATTATGACTACTACACAACAGCCTGCAAATAATCAAAATTAAAATCAAGTAAGATGGGCCGTGGCGACCTTGTGGTACAGCGCGCTGGTTTTCGGTGCTGAGGGTGCTTAGATCGAATCCTGGCGAAGCGCCACTAAAATGCCTCCGTTTGTGTCGTCCCTTTATAGGGTGCAATGCTGGTCTGCCTATATGGCGCCCCCATAATAAAATGGCCAGCAAAACTGCGGGGAATTATAGGCGAATGTCTTCGCGACAAGTGCCTCCGCATTGGAACAAAAAAATCAAGTAAGTTCACGTAAAGTGCACGGGTGAACGAAACCCGACAAGCGCAATTAAATATCTCCTTGTCTAGGCCAAATATGGGCATGTTAAATCCATAGACCGGAAAGTCCCTCTATGACAGACATGTGAAACTAGCGTTCCGTGGGAAGCATCCGGCCCTCAACGATTATTTTTACGGCCCCAGGCCCAGCCAATATATGTAAATATTGTGTCACCTTATGCGCCTTACGAATAGGCCCACCATCCCCTCCCACTGGCAGTGAATACTTTAGTAGCCGACTACCACATACCGGACCAGTAGTCTGGACACTAAGTAATCTTGTACGAAATTATTTGTTTGATAAGTGTAAAACCGGTTATATTTCGCTTTCATAGAACGCTTATTAATCTGTGAAATTATTTAGTGTTTGGTAAGTTAACGTTCTAGAACAAAAAGTGCGAGGATGAAAACATTAAGATCATTCTTATCCTTGATTTTGCTAGCCGGTTGTTGGCCGAATGGCTAGGTCGCTGGCAATTGGTACTAGAGTCCAACTGTTGGCATGGACTCTTGACATGGAGTCCAACTCTTGGCAGGGATAGGCTGTTCTTGTAGCCGTTCGGAATCGGCTTTAAGCAGTAGGTCCAGGTTTAATTAGCCCTCGTGTAGCAAAATTTGACCGTAGCAAACCCAACCAAGCCTTAATGTTTTTATACTGTACTTTTCGAAATAAACCTACGTTTCTACGAGAATTGATTTTGAAGATTTGTTATTTTTGCGGTCTACATAAACTTTAGCCTTGTCTGATATCAGACTTTGAGTGTGTCACGCTTACTTTAATATATCCTAAAACTCTATTGCGCCCCGTGGTTTTGTTCTCCGAAAACGACCACGGGGCGCAGGTTTCAAAATACTCGTGAAAGTGATGACACCAGCGAAACCGCTGTACGAGTTCATCGTTTTTTCGGTATCTCATTGGCTAAAAGTAGCACCAGAGATGTCTTCAATTCAACCTAAAGCTCTATTTCTCCCAGAGTATTTTGCAAAGAAACCCGAAAAAACACTGTATGCGCAGATTCTGAATTAGTAATGAAAACAGTGTGTCAGATTATTAAAATTACGTCCTCGAAGCCAGCGATCTCGCCATACGAGGTTTTGGGAAAACGTAGCAAACAAAACACATTAATATTATTGTTGTTCTTGTTCTTTTATACTATACTTTTTGAAATAAACCTACGTTTCTGCGAAAATTGATTTTAGGTTTATTTATTTATTTATTTATTTATTTTTTTTTTTTGGGGGGGGGCTTCATAAACTTAAAACTTGTTGATTTCGCCCATGTCAGCCTTTGAGTTTGACACGCTTTTGTAGTGTTGCCCGGTAGCTCAGTGGGACTGACAAAATAATTAAATGAAAACAAAGCATTGTGTACCAGGTTCTTAATCCGATATTAGTCACCACTTATGCATGCTAATGAAAAACATCTCCTAGGGAATCTGATTTCCTGTTGCCTCATTTGAGAGTTATTAAAGTAATAAAGAAGTATGTAAAGAAATGACAAGAGGTGGCTTAACTGTTTCCAAGCGTCTTCTCAACGGTGGGGGCTTAGTGGGAACAGAGCAGTAGATCTTCCGTGTGGGCGTGAAAAGGGATCCCGCGGTTCGTAGACCTCAACTGCATCTTCGAGGGGAGGGTGATTTCATGATAGCTTGTTGCCGGGAAAACCCTGGCCTGATGTTTGCTTTTACTTTATATTTTCTTCTGAAGAAGAACAGAAGTGGTCTGGTAGATATGTCTTGGATCAACCCTTTCTTCAGCACGCTCCGCTTTCTTCGGCAGGACCTTTCATCGGGCTAGCTGGAGACTGCAGCAATCGGTCTATAGGCATCCGCCAGATTATGGTTCGGGCGTGTGGATTCAAAATCTTAGCTCTCGGGGTGGGGACAGCGTGCATCCCGTTTTTATTCCTCTAGTTTCCGCTATCACCTGCAGAGGGAGCTGCATTCAAATTTTTAGTTTTGGCGTTCTGGATTTGCCAGAACGATAATCCCTTAATCCCCGACTAAACGATTTTTCAAAACAAGGGGTAGTGAGCAGCTATTAAAGGGGCAATGAACCCCCAGACACCCCAAAAATTCTTGGAACAGCAAAAATTCCTGGAAGACGCTACCCTGAACTCAAAACGACGCCATCTTGAAGGCATAGAAATATACTGTAAGGTCTATATAATACTTAGCCCTTTACCTTCAAATCAGGATGAAATCAGATTCCTTTACATACAAATAATTCAGGTTCTTAACACAAAGAAATATCAAAGAATAATGAAATAAACTAGCGAAAAAATATAAATATATAAAAGCATTAAAGAACATTGTTACACATTGTTACACTAGCACATATATATCTGCAGTTACTATAGTGCTTTTAAGCCCCTCATGATCCAATCCTGTTCTTAAAGATAAATCAACTTAGAATTCCACTGCTGAATTCTACACTTTATCTATGAGGTCAGATAGGATACGATCCCGCCAGATGTCGCCTCTGGGGTCTGCTCGGTCAAAAGTGAGGTGGCACCTGTCTAATTCGGACTCCGACCCTTGTGATGCCATTATTAACCGGACCTGGTCTGGAAATACTTCCTGCCAGGGAGTAATAGAAAGAACAACAACATGTCACGTAAAGATTCATTTTGTTAAAAAAAACATTCAGAAAAAGGCTAGAGGTAGCATAAAGTTCAAGCGTTTTGTTCATTTTTCCTATAAATAAATAAAAAAAAAGTTTTTTAATATATAGGAGAAGATTATTAAAAACTGATTTACAGAGGAAAAATATATATTATTAGTAGAACAATAGTTATACCCACATTACAACTATTTGTCCGGCAGAAACTATAACTAATAAAAATAGAAGCGATAAAAAATACAGTAATCCTTTCACAACAAAACCTCTTGAATATTAATGAAGAATATCTCTCATACTTTTCGCCAGGTTTTTCGCAAATCCAATAATTCCAAAATCCGTAAAAGAGTGTTTTTATTCTTACTGTAACCTGTTGATGTCGCAACGAAGCAGATAAAATATTTATTATCGAAAGAAAACTTGCATTTTTCTCTACGGAAAATCCAGCCAAAGGTACAGAAGATGTTAAATTTATGCATAAAATTAAGTCAGTTCCTTTTCTATGACATTTTTAAATGCTCCGCGTTTTCTTTACAAATTCTTTTAGGATTTGAAGAATTTTTTTGTGAACGAAAGATAGAACTCATGTTTAAAATATCAGAAAAGGAACGATCTGAAACTCATTTACATTGAGCGGTAATTTGAGAGAAAATTTAAGTTATGTTGGATTAAATAGTAACGTTACTAATAAATTTATTAAATTCATTAAAAAGTGTCATTCATAGTATTTATACTACTAAAGAAGTATTTATACTAAAGAAGTACTTATACTATTAAGAAATAACGGATGTTAGACTAGTAAAAAAATGCTATTTTAATTACAAACGTATTGCCAATTAATATGTAGTATGCTAAATGGCGTAATTTGTGAAAAAAGTGATCAGATGTATTTTCATAGCTAATTATTTTTTATAAAGTTTGCTCATAGCATAGATTGAATTTTATGAAATGTACTTGTGGTTATCACCGAAAGCGTGTCTAAACTACATCTGAAGGACCTTTCATAAAATGCCATATAAGTACACTTATAATAAGTATAAATTTACCTTGTAAGTGTAGTGTGAATAACAAAGACTTTAAAAATCACGAATTAATAACAAATATAGAGGGTAAAGTGGGGTAAGTGAGAACGCGGGCTTAAAACCCTTAAATTTTTTGAAAAAAAATTCAAGTGTACTTGTAGGAAAATTCTTGCTCTACTATTATGTTTAGTTTTTATTTACGTAAAATATTGTAAAATGGAAAACTTTTATACCTACCAAACCCTTGCATTTTAACTAGGGTAACCAAGTTCGAGTACTAGCTAAAAAAAGTCATAGCTAATTAACCACAACATATAGAGTTATTTTGAAAATACCCACTTATTTATTAACAAACGAAGAATACAGATAAAATGTATAAACACCATTTTTTTGTAATATTACTTCGGTACTGCAGGGTTTTCACTTGCCCCATATACTGAAAAAAACCTACCATTGTGTTATAACAGCCATATAAATAGTTTTTTCTTCCCAACATGTGTTGTATAGCTGGAGAAACTTCATAACCAACCACCTTTTCCTATGTTTCTTTAACAGCTGATGATTGTTTTAATTCCGTAACATTAGAAAATAGTAAATTATACAACTGAAACTAGTTTTTTTATTGTAGGTTTGAAGAAGTGAATTGTAATAAACTAACTTGTTTAGACTAACTGTTTGTGAATGTGAGTGGAGGGGACATTACAAACTGTGTGTGAATATATTGAATTTCTAATTCTGTTGTCACTATTTCTGAGTTGCCTTTTGTACCAGATGATGACTTATTAATGTTTCTGAAGAGCCGAGGCCTGGAAGGTGCGGTGAAGTAATTTTTTCCGTGTCTTTTTGTTCCTAGAATATTTAGTAGGGCCTAGGCAAAGAAAAAAAAAACTTTTTTTTATTTTTTAACATGCATTTGTTACTCTGAAACAAATAATACAAATATACTTATTTTGTTAATGTTTGGATGTTGCTGACACTGCTAACTTGAACAACAAATTCCTCCACATCAAAATAATGTAAAGAAAAAAATAAATAGCCTTTTGTTCAGCATGAAATATCTATTCTTTCCCTTGCCGTACTTATTTTGCTATAAGCAACTATTTTTTATTGGGACTCCAAATGCGGGGGCAAGTGAGAACACAAAACACTAAAACTTTAAATACTTATGGCAAAAAAATGTTGTGAACAGATTTAAATATAAAATAAAATTATAAACGTAAAACATAATAGAAAGTATGTAAGTAAATTTTCATACAAATACAACTACTTGTTAAAAACGTATTTAGATTAAAAGTGGAACTATATGATTTTGCGTTCTCACTTATCCCACTTCACCCTACACAAATTAGTCGTACTTCCATCGAATTATCTTCATTTATCTCTATGTTGATTCAATAATCTACTTTATAGATTAAATGTACGGTTACAATGCTCTCAACAAGAGTGACGGAATTTAAATATTTTTGTGAAATGACAGAAAACTCTTCAATACTTTGCAATATATTATATAATTTTAAATAGGTTGGAAATGGAATCGATGAAACAAAACAATGCAAAACTTTTATTATGAAGCAAGCAAACAGCTTAAGTTCAGAGAAAATACACACTATTTCACAACAGAACATATTGGTGCCAAAATCTATTGTTAATAACAAGCTATCAAGAAAATGTTTAACCCAAGTAAATCGTCACAAGTAGGACTGGCACTATTTCTTAAATAACCAAAGTTCCGTGCTATAGTTCCTGACAGCTCGTTGGTACTTTTCGAAACGTAATATATCAATTAAACTCTGGTGTTGCGTGAAAACATGAGACAGAAAATGTTAGAGCTAAGGAGGAAAGTTTTCTAGTGTAAAAATATTCAGAGTTGCATGGAAGTTTAAAATTTCTTTTGATGATTAAACCTTTCACGAAGAACATGCAAAACGTCATATTAATCTTTCAGCTGAAATTTGATTTTAGAGAGATGTTTAATTTCTATTCAGGTATTAAACAACCATATAATTTTAGGTGTAATATTTTTTGGTGTATAATTTTAGGTAAAATAAAACAGCTTAAACACTTGTAACAGAGAAACATATCATATTTTTTTTTATAATGCAAAGACTTGTCGTGAGAGATTCGTCTTTTTTTCGTTATTCATCGCGAAATCTCCCTGGCTACTTTATTATGGGAGTACCATTTAAGTGAATCAGACAACACAGTAACGACCAAAACATATTCGGGATTTGAACCTATTTCCATTGCGCTAAAAACGCAAACCACTATACCACGTGGACGGCACTGTAATGTTAAATAACTGATAATGCTTATCTTATGAACATTTGGTTTTATCTATATGATAGTAAAACTGAGACTTGTTTGTCTGTTATTCCTTGCAGTAGAGAAGGTGTGCAACAACGTCATAATTTCCATAACTGTTTAATTGGGACGAAACGGAATGCAACAGGTTTTGCAAAACTAATGTCACCGATTTCTGAATCGAAGGTAAATTTATATTTCACGATAAGTAAATATTTGTTGTAAATTTTGGGAAATTCCTATTGAAAATAGTGCCCATCTACTGAAAAAAATAAGAATTGAACAAAAAGTATAAACTTGAGAGAATTTTAAGTATACTCGTTTTCAGACATATTATAAATATATTTCAGCATCAATTTTAGGATAATTTCATTGTTATCCTTTACCTCCTGAAATAAATCTTTCACTTACGTCATATTATGGGCACGTTAAATCCTTAAACCGTTACGATAAATCCTTAAATAAATAATGTCTATGAAAAGCATGTGCACTTTTAAGATTTGAATGCTTCATTTATTTAATCCCCATTAAAGAAATGCTTTTAGATACGTAAAGTAAAGATAGACTTTACTTTACTTTTTCTGACCACAAAGAATGACTTTGGGGTCAGAAAAAGTGGGAGAAGGTACGAGCCGTCCTCCAGATGTCACCCCTAGGAGGGGGGGGGGAGTCTCGGTCAAAATTGATGTGGCATTATTGAATGATGTTCAACTATACGGCTTCGTCGTTGGAATCAACCAACGATTCTCGCGGGTTAAAGTGCGAATGTCTGAATGGACAAGTGCCCTGCATTGGTAAAGAACAATACCATGTACGTCATATTGATTTTATTGTCTGAATAAACTTGAATTGATTACCGAGCAATTATTTACTGAGCAAGTTCACTTAGTAATCCATTAATTATTCCGCCAAGAATAGCGATAGTAATGGAAACCTATTGTTCCTTGCATTTGTGAATTGTCCGGTTGGGCAACTGTATGTAATGCTTGAAAGACACACAGAAAGCTACACCTCTTGGTGCAAAACCAGTTGCCTCTCTCTATAACAATTAAAATGGATTTCAGAATCTTTTATTCTCAGCTATATGTATTATAATGTTCTGAATCCTCCCTCCCTTACTACATCTTTTCGGTATTATAGATGTAACCGTTTTCAGAACGATCAAGTTTTCTGCCAAACTGTTGTGACCTTTGGAGAATTTTACTGATGATGAGGTTCAAATATTGTAGCGTCAGTGATTAATAAAATTTTATATATTAGTGGACTGTATATGAATCCATTAAGAAAAATATTTAATGTTCTTGTTTAAGTGCAACTAATCAATCTTCTTACTTCTTGTAATAAAGGTAATACTGGAATGGCTTACCTTTAACATCATCTGAATAATACTTAAATAATAAGTTAACACTAAAAAATTTAGTTCCATGCATGTATCCTTAAAGTGCATTTAATAATTGACTTTTTTAACACATAACTGTTGAATTCATAACACACTGAATAACCCTTCGGAATTAGGTTTTACAAAATGGATAATTCACTGCAAAATGTCAACAGTTTGAACAATAATCTCCATAGAATATTTAACGGAAAATAAAAAAATGGAATCACATCCAACATAACGATTTTTGAATTCTTACAGGACATTGCTTTGAATAGAATATACACCACAACAGATTAAAATTTCTTAGCAATTTTCTTGCCATTACTCAGAATCGAATGTACAACAACAACAGAATAAAAAACATTTTAGCTTGAAGAAAAAAAAAGTTACGTAGTGTTGTCATCAATTGACCAGAAACACAATTAGAACAGAAATTACAAACAATATGATGAAAAAATGAAACAATTATTAAAATGAATTATTTAAAAATAAAAATAAAAATAGTAAGTGTTTTATTAAGACTGAACAAATATTGATTAGTCTTCTCAGAATTCGAATCTGGATCAGATTAATCTCCTTTGAGATGTTATAGGGATCCATTAATGGATTCAAAAAAACGGTTGTCTTGTACCTTTTACCTGGCAGTCGCTATTTCAATGAAAATGTCTATTCAAGTTTGTAACATGTGAAATGTGGTAGACAATATCCTAAGCGGATTGCTGATAGAAATTAAGTCTTAAAAGGCTCATTTAACTTTTAAAACATAAAGTGGCTCTTTTTTCGAAGGGATTTTATAGTGTGTATACTATTTAATACTGAATTTATATTTAATTGGCGTGAAATTTGAAAAAAAAAGTTTTTCACTGTAACCGGTTTTTAGAGTTCTTTAAGTAATTGTATTATATGAAATGAATTTGAAGATTGCGTAAACATTCAGATGTATAAATTGTACAATTTTTTCTTAGAATGAAAAAAATTTATCGCATGTATAAAATATATAAAAAAAGTTAAAAAAGGAACTTATCTTTACTTTACGTATTTAAAAACATTGCTTTAATGAGGATTAAATAAATGAAGCATTCAAATCTTAAAAGTACACATGCCTTTCATACGCATTATTTATTTAAGTTTCTGAAATGCGTTAGCATCCTTTGAAAATTGATTTTCTATTAAGAAGATACTGAAAACGCAAATAAGACTAAAATGGATATAAATATTTTGGGATATTTGTATACTCTTTTTATACAGATAGATACACATTAATTTAAGATATACTTTTAATTTTTTAAAAATTTTATAGGAAATTTTCACCTCTAATGATCCTGTAAATTATTATTTTAAATAAAATATCAAAAGGAAATGCAAAAAAGCATTCTAAGGAAATCCATATATATATATATATATATATATATATATATATATATATATATATATATATATATATATATACACAGAGGCTGTTCACAAATTTTTTAGACGATATATATTGTATTCACAAAACTAAATTACATAAAATTCTTGTGTTTTAAATGTTCTATTTGGCATCCCTTATTCTGAACTATCTTTCGACACCGCAATTTTCAGGATAATAATGCCCTTTGAAGTGTCAGGAGAGGTATTCTATCCCATTCCTCCTAACAAATTTCCAGACTGCTGTAAGGGTTTTGGGACGACGTTTGGATAATGCAGATTTTAAAAGTCCGAAAGCACAAAAATCCATAGGTGAAACATCGGGATATTTAGTAGGGATATCAGTGAAGGGTATGGGCTTGATACCAGTTTTTTGTTCCATTTCTTTTAGGAAATTTTCAGTGGATTTTGATGTGTGACTGCTAGCTTTGTCCTGATGGAATTTCACAGATTGATGGCACTGTGGGTAAAGCGATGGTATTTCATTCAGAAAAATTGGCGATAAAATATGTTCGTGATAGTATTTGGAGTTAATCTTGACATTTTTTCCACTCTCTTTATTTTTCACTTGCCATTATAAGAAAAACCAGCAACAATCATGAATCCCTTAGAAAAACTTTCTTTTGATTCTTTGAACCATGTACTTAAATTTTTTTCTCCCCTTTTATGATAATAAATGGCTCTTTTTTTTGTTGCAATCTTTTAAATACACCCATGATTGATCTATTGTGACAATTGTTTTCCATTTTTCTTTGGATAAGTGTTTCTCATATAGAATTCTGCAGTGTGTCCTGCGTTCAGCGATATGATTTGGAAGAAGACGATGCACATTGCGTTTTTTCGCTTTCTTAAGATTTAAATCAACGTTTATCATTTTGTTTACAGTGGCAACCGAGCATTTTAATGATTTTGCAACTGTCCTTTGACTAGGGGGATTTTCTTTTAACATTAAACAATGTACCTTTGCAATAGTCGAAGATGTCCGTTTTCTCCTTGGATACTTTTTTGGAATTTTTGTCCCACTTGAGGCTCCAATCTGACGTTTTTTTTCTTTCTTGTTGACGATATTACCTATGGACGCTTTAGATATCACAAAACCATGACTCTCACATCGTTTTTGGATAACGGAGTATGCATATTTCTCTTCGGAAAGAGCATAAATGTAGCCTTCGAACCACTGCTTTGTTAAAAACGCCATTTTGAATAAAAACAAAACTTTCAAGCCGCAGACGATAATTTTAACTTTTAAAAACATAGTACAATTGCAATTATTTCTTTTGCAGCAAACGAGTTTTTATTACCGCTTACCAAAATCGTCTAAAAAATGTGCGAACAGCCTCTGTATATATATATATATATATGAGTGTGTCTGTGTGTGTGTGTGTGTGTGTATATATATAACTTAATTTCATTTAATGGAAAACTGTATGTTCAGGAAATGAATATATTTAAATGTTATAAATGTGCCTGCAAATAACAAATCCTAAACTATTTTTATTCAGTATTACTATAACAAGAAGGAGAAAATGGACGGAGATAATGGAAAAATAAAATTTCAAAATTTGTTTGCATATGCTTAATAGAGAAAAAATACAACTTATATTAATCGTTATTGAGTTCAATTACTGCGTTACATTTAGTCTGTGTGCATAAGTAAGGAAGGAAAAGAGTTTTTATGTTATACCACTTATGAAAAAATTGTAAATACTTTATGGTGCACGAAATTTACGAACAAGTATTTACACTTTATCTGATCGCTATCTGAATTAACTAATTACTCAGAAGTACACAGAGGTTGAAAAACCAAGCTCCATTGAAAATTACTTTGAAAAAATATTCATTTATTTTAAGAGAACTCTTGAAGAAATAACTTTAAAATGAAGTTTAACTATACATAGTAGAAAATATTCGAATGTTTTCTATTTCAATCGGTAGGCACTTGTCTTCTGACGGTAGGTAGTTCTTCTTTCACTGGCTCATGAAGATCCGATAAATTTTGCTGGGTACTTTATTATGGGAGTACCATTTAGGTGAGCCAGTATTACTCTCTATGAAGGGGAAGACAAGGACACGATGAAGCCTTAGAGAGAAATATTCGGGCAAAGTAAGTCCACATTTCACTGCACCGGAAATCCAACCTCGGTCTCCTAATCCCGAAATTGATATTCCGTAGTCTGAACCATATCGACGTTAAAAATTTAGTAATGAATTTAGTAATTTCGTTGAGGTAAAGGGATGAAACTATATTAAACGGAATTAGAGAAGTGTAAAATTTTTAACTGCAAGACATCTTACCTGGAAATCAACATTCATATTTCTTTTAAGCTGTATAATAATATTAAATTTTAAAAAATATCTAGAATATCTTGAATCATCCTATTTTAGCTCCTTAGGTTCCTCCAACAAACATTTGATGGTCTTATATTTATGTTTAAATTTTTAGTGAAATACTCATAAAACAGATATTTCCTCACTTTATCATATAAATGCAGCGATTATAATGTATAACTATAATGTTTCTTTCTTGCCACAAGATTTCGAAATCACTAAATGAAGACGTTACCCAGAAAAGAAAGTTTATGCCTTATGCTCAGGGCAGTCATTTAAACCTATCAGACAAATTTTTGGATAAAAGATAAGAAACGAAGTTAATGATTCGGACAAGCAAAAGAGGCAAACATAAAGAAATGGGCATTTTTACGCTGTTCTAGAAAAACATAAATATTATCGCCTGAATATTAAAATTACGTTATAAGACATAAACAGAAATAAGTAAGGATTATACAATCACAGTTACCTCATAATGAAGGTATTTATAATGTAGGTAGTGGTTCCAAGTTCAAAGATATATTCTTCTTTTGAAAGTATCTTATTGAAAGAGGTTATTGTTTATTTTACCTTTAGTACTCCAAGCTGATATGGAAATTTCGTGGTGCTTAGGTGAGTATTTTGCGCCCAAATTTCAGAGAATTTTGGTTATAAGTATTCTAAAGAATTGTGTCTAAACGTCAATATTATTTTGGCATAATCAACTTCAGAGGTTCCCAAAGTGTGTGTCGCGGCACCCTGGGGTGCCGCGCTTAAAGATCAGGGGTGCCGCGAAGTGCCCATGATTTCTAATCTAATCTATTGCTAAGGACTATTCCGATACAACTTCAAAAGACCTTTGTATTGCAGAAGTACATGGTTTGTAGTGTAGAAAATGTTTCACATAGCATGCTGACAGATTTCACAGAGCACCTATCACAACGAACTGACTGGTTTGCAAAGTACTTCGCAGAAGACCATACCGAGAAGTTTGCATGGATTCAATATTCATTCAATGTTGAAGCTCCAAAAGAATGCACTTCACAAGAGGAAGAAAATCTAATTGAGCTATCGAGTGACAAAAGCCTGAAAGCGAAATTCGCTTGTTTGGGTTTGACGGAGTTTTGGATATCTATAAAAAATGAATATCCCATTCTAAGTCAAAAGCTATAAGGGTTCTTATTCTCTTGCAACTTCATATCTCTGCGAACTTGGGTTTTCAGCAGTTGCTTTTATAAAGAGGAAATATCGATCGAAAATTAATATCAGAAAAGAAATGACAGGAGCTGTATGAAGCTTTATTCCGCGGTTAGAACAATTGTGCATTGAGCAGCAGGCTTACCCGCCACACTAAAACTAAACACACATATACCAAGAGCATTTGTAAGGTAATTTTATTATTAATTTTATTAATGTGTTTTCCTGTTAATTAGAATTAAAGCACTTGCAGTATTTTTAAACACAAGTAGTAATAATTTATTAATGTTCTTACCAGTTACTTCTTTAATTTCTTCTTCACAGTCGTACAAATATGAAATATATATATTATGCATAATATATATATATATATATAATAATATATCACGTATAGATATTATATGACGAGAGTGCCATAAAATAATTCTAATTCTCTTAAGGGTGCCACGACTTGGATAAGTTTGGGAACCCCTGAACTGGATGATCACACTTTCAAATAGCCAGTTGGTTATATATCTTCAAAACAAGTATTCCCTCAAGTTTAGGTAATTAATACATATAGATATTGTAGTACTTACATATAGATATTGTAGTACTTAAAATCAACTCAGGTTTTCTCTTGAGAAATTCTTAATAAAATCTCTATGTAAATAATCTTGCAAAACCTCTTTTTCAATTTCTTCCTAGTATTACTTTGTTTTTGACAAATAATTCCAATGAAGTGCACCTTAAAAAACACGCAATCTTCAGATTATGCAATACATAATATTCAAAAATCTCACCGCTATGTTTGTGCAAGTGCAACTGTAAGATTTTACAAATTACCACTGAACTATGTATTATTCTTTTGTAGTAAACTTCACAAATTAACCGTTAATATCAAAGTTTTACCACAGAAGCATCTAAGGAATGAATAGTTACATCTAGACACCAAAATCTAGACTCACCAATATGTCTAAGTTTCGATGAGAAACATGACGATTTAGATAAGAATCCAAATTCCCACCACCTACACCTGAAATCTTTACGACATTTCTGCAAACCGATCTTTAAAGCTGATTTCAGGGAGTGTAATTCTCATTTACTTCTCGCCCGGTTTTAGCTATACCATGTTACTGTGATCGCGTTGATTCTAACACTAAGCTGTGAAAGTGAATTCTAGCGCATGCTCACATTCTTACAGAAAACAATATATTCAAATTTATATTAATCTTAGCATGATTTCTTCCCCAAATTGATAGTAGAAATTTCAGATGAGTCTACAATTAATGTTTCTCTTTTATTTTGAATACTTCATTTTACCTAAAAAATAGCGATATTTCGAATGGAGCAATTACAAATGGTAAAATAATAGTAATTTAATATTAATGGTGAAAGATTTAAGTTTAATGATGATATAGAGGGAGCAACCCCTGGTTCAGACTTAAAATGAATTAGCTCTTACATTTTCAGTCTTAAAATGAATTAGTCCTCACAATCCCACTTATTATTTTCTTATTAAAAGAAGAAAAGACTTAGTATCATCGTTCCAAAAAAATTATTAGCATTCTTAGGGGATAATTGCGTTTACTTTTCTTAATTTTACGAATAATTTGATTCTTTCAACTTCAAACATATTCAATAGAATGAAATTATGCTAAAGCGATATAAAAAATTAATCGAGAGTGCATATGATAAACTACGTAAAATAAATACTGAATGTTATTTTTTTCGGCAGAGGATTGAAATAAGTTTTTTTATGCAAAAAAATCATAATAATTAAGACCCACTTAAAATGAGTCGTTTATGTTATTATGCAATGTATTAGATACATTCCGAAGCGTCACAAAATAAACTGAAAGATCAAAATGCGATGAGAATTCAATATGTAATTCTACTCCAACATAATTGTAAATATTTATTCATAAATACAAACGTTAGATAAAATATTAAACAAAAAAAACTCATGAATGAGGAAAAGAAACAACAACTTTAGAAATGTTATTAATTTTCCTTAATAACATGAACTCAATCGTTAAGGGATTTTTTTCACGTTATTTGATATTTGCATCTGAGGTTCGTAATTAAGCTAATAAAGGTATGTTTGTGTTTTTATCTTTTAAATCTTATGTTGGTAAAAATATGTTTACGATGGTAAAGGTATGTTTATGGCTCCTTTGTTTCTTCTAAAGTTTTGATAATTAGGATAATCGAAAGAATAAATTCGTGTAACTATACATTGAAGTTCGTTAAGGTAGATCATGACATTTCTTGATGTATTAACCGTAACACAACTTTCGCAAAGCAGAAAGGTGTGCTTTCATGTTTTGAATCATTCCCGAAATGTATATATTGTCAAATAATAGTCTGAGAGAATGTGTGGTAGATTTCGAGTTGTTTTTGTGGCAAACAACTAAACATTAAATAATTTCTGCAGGTGGTCTAAGTCTCCAACTTATTTTTAGGCGAGTAAGCGTAGTGAAGTTCATTCCATGAGTAAATTATCAGGGTCAACACATGCGCTCGAAAATCAGATGGTTTGGGAATCCAATTGTTAGGGAGCCTACTCGCACTTCGATTTGGCGGTAACGGTAAACGGGATTTGGCGCTGCGCGCTGTTCGGTTTTCGAGGAGGTCTAGATTCGCACGAACTCAATAGCCGGAAGGCGGTTGAATAGGACGCACATTAGAGGACACAAATGAAAAACCACCTGTAAGATATATATATATATATATATATATATATATATATATATATATATATATATATATATATATATATATATATATATAAATATATAAATATATATCCATCTTTGTAAATCGATATGTCATATTGATGTGTTTGTTATTTCCTACGACCCATTGTAATTAAATAAAGTGTTGTTTTATGTGTATCTGATGCTTCGCCTGCATTATTTAGCACGTTGCTCGAATCGAAATCTCCCACTGTACAATATAAGATTAATAGTTAGGATAATTATTTATAAGTTCAGGCAGCGTTGCATCACAAACTAATTGTATTTTGAGCAAGAGCAAACAGATGAATATGAGAATATAACCGGAACGTTCATTTTAATGACACCATAGCAAAAAAACTTAGTATCAGTGGAAATTTCTTTTAGAAAAACAGATGGTTTTTGAGTTTTTTAGAGCGATCAAAGAACCCTTCTAAAATTCATCTCTAAAGCGGGGTAAATGAATTCGCGAGAATCATGTCATGACTTCATGCTGGAAAAAATCCCATCACACTTATTAAAACATTTTTTGACTAAGTTATTCTCGATTTAACTATATCTGAGAATTAAACAAAAAATAATGAAATCGTGTAATAACAAAATATGAAATTTTTAGTTAACCACCATCCAGTTATAAGAAATAAAAATGTTAACAAAGGAAAATGCATAGTGAAAAGTACTTTAGTTTGGTAAATCTGGGAAGTTTTATTCCAACTTAACGAACTATACGCTTTACTCTCCTTAGCAAAAAATTTAGTTTTAAAATTTTGGTTTATAATGAGCATTAAAAATAACTAGGTTTATTTGTACTTAGGGATAAACATCGAGAGCTTTTAGATGAGCTTTAAATATCGATGTTGCGTTACCAATGTTTTAAATGCTGACAGTTTTCCAGGATACAAGAACTTTCTATATATACTATAGATGAATTGTTATACATCTTCTTTCCGTTATTTAGATGATGTGGTTAAGTGCAGTAAAATGAATTTTTTTAAAACTGGTTTCAATACGGGGTAATTTTTTTATTTATAGATACGTCAATATTTACATTAGCGTGCAGAATCCACTCACTTATATTATTATTCAGATATGCATAAAATATTACATTTAGTACGGAAATTTATGCAGTGCAAGCTCACGCTAAGTATACTTTATTACTGTGGTCTTGAAAAATCATCGATTTTTCTTCATAGATACTCCATCAATTTTCATTAATGTATTTCTAACATTGAAGCTTGTCTAGTTATTAAATGCTTGTGAATTTATGACACAGGGTTAATTTAAAAAATGTGATTACTCTTCCGTAACAAACTGCAGTTGTCAATGATTGATGCTTCCATCCTCAGAAAAGTTAAACAATTACGGTAAGAATATTATGAACACACAAATCTCCCTTAGGCATCTATGAATAATTTTTTTTTATATTCGCTTTCAGTCTGGATGAACAGACATTATTTAAACAGATAATTAGTTGTGTTCCATTAAAATAAACATGACCTACTAAATTTGATGTTCTAATAGGATTATTGTTTGATTTATTATTTTTATTGTTATTTTAACATACATGTTTAAGCTTTTTGAAAAAATACTCCAAAAATATGCTCTTGAAAGTGTCATGCAAAGAAGGTTATAAAATTCCATATGAAAATGCTGTTTTCTTCACAATACTTCAATTTCGATGACTTAAATGTTAAATGAAATATTTCTTCAGAGTTACGTAAAAAACAAATATATTGCTACAAATAATGAATTTACTTAATTATAAAGCATTATGAGATATCTCCATTACTTGTACTGAACTAGCTTAGCTTTAGTGTACCTGATGTTCTTCATATTTTTAGAAAAAGGACGTTTTCTAACTTATATCGTTCTTTTTCCATTTAATTTATAGGCTACTGTAAAATACGTTATAAGAATTCAAAAGAACCATAAAACTTCACACTGTTTTCATTAATGACGTAAATGTTAAATTGAAATATTTCGTCAGCGTTGCCTAAAATACAAGTATATTGTTACAAGTAACGAATTAAGGGCAAATAATGAATAAAGGATCATGGTATTTCTCCATTGCTTGTAATGAATTACTACAGTTGTAGTGTACCTGATGTTCTTTAGATTTTTGAAATGGATGTTTTCTAACGTATATTATTCTCTTTCTATTTAGTTTATAAGCTACTATGCTTTAAAATAAGTTAATGAAAATTCGCCAGCACCATTACAATTACATTATTTTTCTGATCAAAGATAAAAAACAAAACAAGAATTTATGTAATAACACATTTTAAGTATCTCATAATTGGAGAAACATCTGAGAAACATCTCATTTAAGATCATCAATTCAAGAGCGGTAAAATTATATTTAACTGAGATTCTAATACTGCATCACAACGCAGCATTAGAATGGCAGTTAAGATCATAGGACACCACAGTACGAGAGGTTAGAATAGTTTGAGCATGAAGTACTCCGTCAAAATTTGTCATTGCTAGAAACACACAACAATTATTCCTAAATTAACTTGTGTGTTTTAATGGCATAATGTATGAAGTTCATCTGTTTATAAATAGACAAAGACTGATGTATAATCCTAGATAACTCTACTATGGATAAATTATTTACAGTATGCGAACACCTGTTTCGAAAGCAAATGCTCTGGGTCTCAGTTTCCAGTCCTGAAAAATAGCTTTTTCCTTATGCGGTAAAGTCATTTGAAAGAGTGTACGATATCATGCCGTTGGTAAAGGAATTTTTCAAGTTATAGTTGGAGTTAAATATTATCTAAAACTATATCTATTGGGTTGGAAAGAAGAGAATCATGTTGAGGTAAATGTCTCCTTAAGTACATGATATTAAACACAGAAAGGATATTTTTAAAAAATTCTACTTTAAAATATGTTCTGTGGTAAAATTTTAATTACTGAAGTGAATTTAAACTTTAAAATAATTGAAAGATTTTTGTAAATTTGGAATAAATTTCATTGTTATTTTCAAGTATCACTAAATGAGAGAAAAAAACAATTTTTATTACTGAGATTTCTTTAAATTTTAAGCATGTTCTATGTATTTTTTTGAACTTTTGAAGAGTTGAAAAGATGTTTTTGTCCTTGCCATAGAAATTTTACTTTTCACTGCCTTACGATGAATTTAAATAATAATACCTACGTTTACTCCAAATGAATATTTTATTTATTTCATGTTTATGAAAATACGGCAAACATTACAACTCATATTTCTTTTTATCCTTATATCACGTTATCTCTTTATTTGTCGATAACTTTACAACAAGGATTTTGTTATATCCACAAAAATTATGCTGACTCCTATCTCAATAGTCATCATCTTTTTTCTTTTTATTTTTGTTTAACACTATCTACACAGTGATACTTGATCATCGCGCTCTTCGTGTCAAACAAAAACAATCCATGGACATGAAAGTAGAAGATACGGATATGATTACTCTGATTTTTTCAATATAGTATCGTCGAGTTCTACCGAGGAGTACTTTTTTGCAGAGGAGTCACTAGAATTCGCTCCTGAACCTCAGGTTGTACATCTGGATAGTTACCCCGATGACTTCCATCTTGAACACTTCAACCACTTCGAAGAGTATGAGTGGATTACTATCCCACTTCGTACCCCCGAGCTTGACCAAACTATTCCTCAATGCAAGTTCAAAAAGTATACTTTTAAAAAGCCCCCGAAGAGGCTATAATGTTGTTGTCTCTCAAATGAAGCAAAAGATTAATGTGGTTACGCACCAGTCTAATTTTACGATCAGCGTTCTTATATATTACAAAATTTTTATTTCTATAAAATTTTCAACAGGATACAGTATTTTCTATTACATGTCAGCCCCGCAGAATGATCTCGGCACCCCAATTCATCTTTTAAGTCATCTGTGTTGTTCTAAATTTTTCCCGATTCAATCATTTGAAGAGTCTTTAAGAAAAGTACTCCATATTCTCCAGGGCGGTCAACATCAGGCTCACGTATGTCAGCTTCTTCACCTCCAGAGCTGCCAACATCATGTCAGTTTCTTCACCTCCAGAGCTGCCAACTTCAGACTCGCTTATGTCTGCTTTTTCACCTCCAGAGCCTCCAATATCAGGTTCACGTATGCCATCTACCTTCCACGTCGCCTCCAGGGCCACCAACACCAGGCTCTTAAAGTTTCTCCGCCAAAACTTACTACCAAAAAAGGCAAAAAGCACTCTGACCTCATCAGTCAGCGGATTGCCTTGCCGAAGGGGAGTCGATGAGGCCTACCTCCAAGCGGTCCTCCCCCAGCAACGTTCTTCTCACTTCGAAATGAACGTCTGAAAGGCTGAGTTTATCGCGGAAAAAAGAAACGAACTACAAAATCTGTCTGTTAAGATTCAGAAATATCTGGAAAAAAAAGTTTGTGAATTGTTGCATTCTTGTAGGACTGTTATATATGTTGCAGGACTGGTTATATATATATATATATATATATATATATATATATATATATATATATATATATATATATATATATATATATATATATATATATATATATATGTGTGTGTGTGTGTGTGTGTGTGTGTGGGTGGGGGTGTAAAGGAGGTTTTCAGAGCAGATCTGATTTTTAAGGCGTTAAAGGTCACTATTATTCGCATTTCATAGATTAATGCGAAACAAACAAGAGTTGAATCGGGAGCGCAACGAGAAGCTATTAATAGAACTGAGCAACCTTGAAGAAATTGGTGGGATACGTTGGAAATTGGTGAGTTCAGCTTAATTTGTTCTCGAAGAATCTAGATGCGAATTTAGCGCGCGTTATTTCGATGTAGCGGAAAAAGAATAAGCAGACCGGGAAATGCAATCGATTATGATGGACACGCAGTGAAGGGTTCCGTGTTTTGAGATGGCGAGAACCAGGCTCTATGTTAAAGTGGAGAGTGGTTTCACCGTGAACTGAAGAAATAAATTTATGGAAAATGATTATGGTGTATATCTTAAGTATTGTGCCTTACTGCAACGCTGCAGACTGGATTTTATCGTGAAGAATGGACGTGGTGCTTCAAATCACGTCATGAGCCGGTAGGATTCGAACCTATGCAGGGAAACCCCTTTGGATTAAAACTGTTTACGGATTTAAGGATGTGCCATTGCGACGAGGGATTCTGAACTCAAAAGTTTTCGAACTGTAAATCGGCAACGTTTGTGCAAATTTAGTGACAGTAAATGATGAAAACGAATAAAAAACGACTTTCGACATTGAGAAATTTTCTGGAATATAAAAATAACTTTGCGAGTGAAACCAAGCAGTGGATTAACACGACAAGAAAGCAGTGGATAATTACGACAAGAAAAAAATGTGTAGAAACTCTTCAAAATGTGCACGTATAATTTTTGTAACTATATTCAACATTTTAATTTTATGTTGCCGTGTAATGAACATTTGTATGAGTGGGGAAAATGAAAATTTGATGGATCTTGATCACAGCATTGTAGCGCAGCAAGGTAGGAGCAAGGAGAGAAATATGGCCTCTGAGAGTGAAGCAGAAACTCAGAGTCAGCGAGATGGACAGAGTGGTGTGGACAGTGAATCAGAAAGAGTGACATTGATTTTGAACTGGAAAAGAAGGAAGAAAAAGTATTGTGAACTTAACATCAAAACCAGAATACTCGAAAGGACTCTCTGACATCATCGAAGTTAGAGGAATCGCATCAAGGACTTCAGAAGAAAATTTAAAGGATTAAACAAAATTAAATAACAACTAGGTGAATATGTTGAAAATTTTGAATATTTTGAAGATTTTATTTTTTGATTAATTTGAATGATGATAGAAAAATAATAAAAATGTAAATAAAGTCTCAAAAGGTAAGCAAAAATTTATGTTAAAAATTTTGTACTATGAAGGAGTGTAAGATTTCAGAATTTTGTAATGACATATTTTAATGAAAAAAAGTTAATTGAGAAAGGGGCGTCAAAGTGAAATTAACATAAGATATGGGTTTAAGAAATGTTATTTTTGAGATGATTAGAATTAGATATTGCTGAAGTTACTGAAGTATTTTAAATTATTGAAGTTATTGGAGGATTCGAGATTATTGAAGTTCTTGTAGTTTCTTCAAGGTTTTGAAGTTATTGAAAATTGTTATAATATAAACCCATAAAATAACATTGCATTTTTCCCACCCCAGTTTCACTGAAGAGCAGGTAAAACTTAAGTACAACTAGGAGAATTTGGGCACTTAAATTTTTCTGACGTCACTTCCCAATTGGTTTGTTGAACATTTTAAATTTCAGTGGAGTTTTAGACTGCTGAAATAAAATTTGCTGTTCATGTGTGGGATTTTGCATAGATTTTGATTAGAATCTTGAGAGTTTTGATAGACTTCTTTCATGTTTGCCAGATTATTTTATTTATACTTTGACATAGGAAAAACTTTAATATTGTTATGCTACGAAACTGAAATATGTTAATCCAGCTATTTGTTGTTGAGGGAGGGAGGGGGAGCAAAGTATAATGTATTAAATTATGAGTAGTAGTAAATATTTTGAAAATTTTAATTTCATTTATTATTAAAAAATTAACAGTTTTGAAAGATTTAGTCAGAATTTATGTGATATTGAGAATATTTTTTGAGTAATTAGCTACAAATTCTGGTCTCCAGAGCTGGTGACAAATCTTTTTGTTTCTATTTGATTTTTATGTTTTTATATTTTGATTTTATAAAGTATTTTAGTTTGATTTACATTTTTGATAAAAAAATATTTCCAGTGTGTTTTTGTGTATTGAATAAAATTTTATTGATATTGTGTGATTAAAAAAATAAATAAATAAGGTTTGGAATTTGTAGACTATTTTTCATCGTTCTAAACCGTGAGAGATTATGAAATGTCTTAATTTTGGCAATGATAGGATTGTGTTAGTATTATTAAATAAAATGTGAATTATTTAACATATTTTATAAATTAAAGTGTATAATTTAAAGTTTGACTAGGCATGAGCAGGTTTTCACATGTCTTCTCAATTCGCATATGGTTCAGAGTTATTAAATTCGTCAGAGTTATTAAGTTCATTTGTCGTCAAAAATTCTCCTATACTAAGCCGCAATTTTACTGCCCATTTTATAGTGCGGGCACCATATAGGCGGACAGCATTACCTCCTATGAAAGGACGACATGAACGGAGGCATTTTTCGTGGCTCGACACCAGGATTCGATCCGAGCACACTCAGCACCGAAGACCAGAGCGCTGTACCACTGGGCCGCCACAAGCCCTTTTGCTGTCTTAAAAGTCCGCATTTTGTCCATTATCACCTGCCATCAAAATATATTACAACAGCTAGTATATATATATATATATATATATATATATATATATATATATATATATATATATATATATATATATATATATATATACATATATCCACCCGTGCCCACCCATCCACCCAGCCATATCGGCACTTAACTCCTTTGCCTATGCAGTTATTCCGGATTTACTCGGTACTCGCATTTGGTTTCAAATGATAATATAGCTTTTCTCGACTCTATTCGGGTTCTAACTTAACCGTCATGCTTATTTTCTCCACACGCAGCAGCAGAAACCTCTGTTACTAGTTTCACGAAACGTTCAACACTTTGGGTGTGGCAAGGAAATTTTAGGCTTCCCAGGTGTTGAGCTACAGACTCTTCACTGGAAATCAAATTTCTCAAATCATCTTCTGTCAAGTAAGATGTTATTGGGGATTCCGTCAAATAACATTTCTGCCAATCAGTAAGATCTATATATGAAACTTCCTCGAAGTTGAGAGACGGAATGTTGTAGTATCTGATTCCTTCCTTTTTTCCTTTCTTGCTCGTAAAATCCTACGTAGTCCAAGTTCTCGAATGGACTGTCTGTCGTCTGTGATCATTGACAAGATTATTGCTTCCGGGTGGCCGAAATAGCCATTTCTCTAGATAATGGGATCGACCACAGTCTTTAAATCGTTTTTCAGATAGCATGAGACGTTTATTGTCTTCCACAAATTTCGTGGACCATACGTGCAACATGGATTTAATTTGACTGTAAACCACATAGGTGGGCACACTTTCATTATGAATTCTGCCTGGGTTTGAAGTTGGTTTGAAGGCTCTGACGAGCTAATGTATAAACGCTTTATTCGATTTGCAGTTGTTAGCCAACGTGCATGAGACATTATCCCAGGGTGCTTTTGTGACAAACTTGATGAGCAGTTTCTACTTGTGACAGCTTGACAAATATCCCAAAGCTATCGCTTGTGTGTGCTAAGATACTTTATGTTGATTTTCGGAAATTCGCTCGAAATCTCTACAAATCTCTCAACTGAGAGGTTTTTACAATTTGTCAATGCTTTCCCAGTAGGACCAGAAAATGCATTTGGGCCAGTCTTCCACCATCCAAATGCTGTACTAAATGTCGGAGTGGCAACTCATTTGCGTGCAAATGGCAGATAAACCAGTACAAGGGTTTCCCAATGGCTTCCCCAGAAAGGCGAACACACCGATTTTATAGCCAGTATTACCGACTGTTCCTTAGCACCCTATTGCTACTAGATGATGAATGTCAATATTCTTATTCTCCGTGAACTGCAGCATCATTTGAGAAATACTCAAAGCTGATGAAGAGGTTAGTGCTATGTGTCCGAGGTACTTGCTTCCAGGTTCCTTAATCATTGCAACGTGTTCTTCCAGGACTGTTTTCTGGTACATCTTTCCCCCTATGCTCTCTTGCATTAGAGTTTTGTCCTTCCTTCCGTCAAAATAAAGTCTCTTCAGTGGTTCCAGCTGTCTTTCATTTCCTTGCTGATATTCTTTCCGAATTTTTTCCCTCTCTCTTCTTATTTTATGTCTATCAATTACAATTAAAGTGTCTGTTTCGGTAATCATCCCCAAATCTTCCAAAACAGTGCTTGCAATGATGGCTCCAGCCCGATCTGAAACTCCGGTTCTGTCACAAGCTATAGCTACTGCTGGGTATCGACTTGATCGTAACGTCTTTTTCCCTTCAGATTAAGTCATCCTGGATGTGGATGGGGAAGACTTCAAGGAATCTGTGTCACTATCGGAGTTATGTGGATCCACGTCAGAATCTGGATCAGGATATATGGCCTATATGGAGTAACAGATGGCGAAACGTTTCTTTTAAGACTTAATGCTTCTGTCTCTTTCTGCTTGCTATCGGCTCATTTCCTCAGCTTTCCGTTTCTTTTAAGTCAACTGCGTCTATGGACATTTGCCTAAGTGCCCGTTGGTCTATAAGAAAAGTTCTTTCCATTTCAGGGATCCTATTATACTTTGGGCAAGAACATTTGTTAAAAGAAACACATGAAGAAATATCGAACAATTTCCGTGAGTCTTTCACGAAGGTTTTAAGCATCGTTTGTAAAGTTGTTGTTGACAATGTTTTCATGCCAAAATATTTCTTTACCTTTCCGAACGCAGTGTGTCAGCTGCTGCCTTTCTGTATTGTTTCGAATTTCCCCTGTATTTTATTTAAGAACAAAATGACGAGTTGCATACAAAACAATGGAAATACGCATTTGTAACTCTATGGTAAAAATCTGCTAAAAATCACGGCCGAAATGGAGACGGAAGATATTTTTTGTTATTCCCAAAACTTTCCATACGTGACCTACCCACCAGTACCCAACTTAGCCGCACTAGGGCAAAAACAAAATCGAAAACTTTTTTTTTTACGCTCCGCCCTAATATATATATATATATATATAACAGTTCCGTAACTGACTGACTGACGTATTCACTGACATACATCGGACAGACCAAACCGCTGGACCTAAAGGGCTGAAATTTTGCATGGCGATTCTTTTTATAGTGTAGGGGTGCACTAAGAAAGATTTTTGAAACATTCTTCTTAGATTTTTAAAAATTTTTAAGCTGTTTTAGTAACTTCTTTTAAGTTTGCATTTAAAACAATAATTTGGGGGTTATAAAATTTATATCATGAGACAGATTGTAAAAATTGTTTTAAAATGAGATCTTTATAGAATCTTTACCTCCATTTTCTGATTTTTGGTGAATTTTAAAAGATTAATTTTTTGATCACGTTTTTTCTTTTTCTGCTACAATAAATAAATTTATCGTCAAGTGCATAACAACTAAATAGAGAAAAAAAAATTTCTTGCTAATGCGGCAGACGATTGGACATTATAAAAAAAATATATATAAAGATACAGTAAAAGATTTTATGTTCCTCAAACTGTACTGTACTATATTAACTGTACTATATTCTTTAATATTTCCTATTACATTTAATTTGAATATTTTCTTCTACATTATTTTGTCTATAATAATATCTCTTATGATTTTTTTATAAATATATTTTTTTAGTTTTTTTTACATCAATTGTATACATTGATCATCGTATTTATTATAAATATATATATATATATATATATATATATGTGTTTTTTTGGCATTAATTGCATACATTGACCGTTGTATTTAATTTGAATGTACTCCGTAGTGAAGTACGGGTTTTCAGTTACTATATATATATATATACACTGCTGGCCACTGTAAATGCAACACCCTGAAGGAAACATGCAAACAACATGAGATTTACAACATGCATTAGCGGAGGTGAGATATGCAAATGATTAGAATTTCAGCGCAGACGCACATCACGTGCGCCTGTGGCGCCACTTCAAAGCGCTTTTTAAGGCTTGGAGATTTCGACGATTTCAAGTTCGGCAATTGTGTTTTTCTTGTGGTTTTTTCAAAAAAACGATCAATTATGCCTCGTCGAAAACAGCGATCATCTTTTGATCAAGTATCCGAGTTCGACAGAGGAAGGATAGTGGCCTACCGAGATTGTGGAGTATCTTTCAGGGAAATCGGTAGTCGTGTTGGACGAAACCAAACAACTGTAATCCGGATATGTGATCGTTGGATGCAGGAGGGTACGACGGACCGGCGTGTTCGATCGCATCCACCTCAGCGCACCACTTCACGTGATGACAGGCAAATTGTGCGCATGGCAGTGACGGATCGCTCAGTCACATCACGAACCATAGAGCAGCACATGCAGTCTGTAACGCATCATCCAGTGTCTGCGCGTACCATTCGACGCCGTTTACAGCAGAGTGGTCTGTCCGCAAGACGTCCATTGCTTTGTCTACCCTTGACGCAGAATCACAGACGCCAATGGTTCCGATGACAGAAGGATGTGGACAGCAGAATGGAATGAAATTGTCTTTACTGACGAGTCACGCTTCTGTCTGCAACACCACGATGGTCGCATTCGAGTCTGGAGACACCGTGAAGAGAGGATGCTGAACAGCTGCGTTATGGATCGCCACACTAGTCCTGCACCGGGTATTATGGTATGGGGCTGTATTGGATATCACTCTCGCACACCTCTAGTACGCATTGCCGGTACTTTAAACAGCCAGCGCTACATCTCCGAGGGGTTGGAGCTGTGATAATGTGGCCACAGCACCTCGTAAAAGTATCGTCATGATTTTGTGACACAAGACACCAGATATTCCAGATTAATTAATGTCCTTTATTGGACTACAAAACTATATACATTGTTATTTACAAGTCGTAGATGGGCACCTTACACGTGCAAAGTGAACTCGATAGGCTCATAGCTAAATCACAGCTCCCGAGCCTCCAGTCAAAAATCTCGAAAAATCCTCTCTGGATCCTGGTCTCTCTCTCTGTCCCCTCGAGTCGGCGATCACCTCTTTATAAAAGCCTCGCGCTCCTCGTCACAATCCGCTAGCCCGCTGACGTCATCTCGCTCCTGACCGCTCCCTCAGCTGTCTTTTCCCTCCGGCTGAAACGACATCCCGGAGTCGGTCCTTTTTTCGGCCGCGGTCCTCTTTCAACAGGACATCTACCTCGTTAATGATGTTTTTCCAAGTTACCTTACCGTAATTGGAGCTGAAAGGCTGCATAGGCCCCTCATCCGGTCTTTGTTAGCCTGAAAAATGTACGATTCTCTGGAACAGAAAACATTATTAACAGGTCTTTCTATGGAGATCATCTGCCGCCAAGACAGCTGAACTTTATGTCACCCTCGGCCAGTTTGCCTTTTCAATATTGTTCTCCGAATAACACATGAGGAATGGAGGCAATTACGTCTCCCGCACGAGGAATGTGTAGACTACATCACACACACCGCTTAACCTTTCTGCCCATTTCACAGAATAGCAAGGAAGGAGTGGAGGCATGTGTCAACAAAGGTTGCCGCTACTACAACTCCTCCCCCCTAAAAGTCTTTTTAAACATTAAAAGGCTAAAGGCAAGTTCAGTCGGTCCATTTAGAAAATCCCACAAGAAACCATTCCCAAGAGGTCATTACCCTTTGGCTTTCTTCAGCCCTAACTCAAAAGAGTCACAACCGCCTATTTTAAACTTCACTAAAAACCCTAACTGCCCTCAGTCTGAGACACAATAATACAACACCTTTACACATAATAAATTCATACATGGTTAAAAACAACACACATAAAGCACTATCCTTTTAAAACATTTTCACATTAAATTATTACATCCCATTAAATTAACACATCATCACATTAAATTAACACATCATCACATTAAATTAACATTTTCACATTAGTTATCTCACAACATTTTCCAATCTTAACCTAATTAACAATCATTTCTAAGATTTCTGCCCCAATTCATTAATCGGGCGTATTTGAACTACGATGTAACACATGAAACGAACATTACTCAATAGATAGATCCTGTCATCTCTAAATACAGGACTCTATATTACATGAGATTAAAACACAGACATCACACTTATATAGAATCATATAGTTACTTAATATCTTAATTACCTGACAACTCATATATCTTAAGGCACCGCATTTAGGCGGGCGTTAAATTGAGAACAGTTTTAATTCTACACATTTATACATTTTCTTGTAAGTATTTACAACCAACATGTGACAATTAACTTTTGTCACTCTGTCCTGCTGAGCCCGTCTGCGTTTCCATGCAATTTACCTGGCTTATGCTCTACCTCAAAATTATATTGTTGGAGGCATAGTGCCCAACGGGTTAGCCTAGAGTTCGTTCCCACCATTTGTTTTAAGAACACCAGGGGATTGTGGTCAGTTTGGATTATAAATTTCTGTCCATCAAGGTAGTGATTTAATTTCTTTAATCCGTACACTATAGCCGCTAATTCGCGTTCTATCGTGCTGTAATTTTTTTCGCCCGCGAGAATTTTTTACTTAAATATACAATTGGATGCTCTTCCCCGTCAATGAACTGAGATAAAACTATACCCGCGCCGTATAAACTCGCGTCCGTCTGCACCACAAAATTTTTGGAAAAGTCTGGTGCGTACAACACCGGACTTGTCATGAGGTTTCATTTTAAGATTTCAAACGCCTTGTTGCACTCGTCGGACCAGGCTATCTTTTCTTTCTTTATCTTACCTTTTAAGGCATTGGTTAACGGAACTGCTAAAACCTCATAATTTTTTACATATCGAGAATAGTATCCCGTTAACCCCAGAAATGCCCTGAGCTGAGTTTTAGTTTTCGGTACCGGGAAGTCTTTTATAGCCTCGATTTTCACATCACTGGGCGACCGTTTCCCCGACCCCACTTCATGCCCCAGAAAGCGCACGTGGTCCTGTGCAAACCTGCATTTTGATGGTTTTACCCTTAAGTTGGCCTCCCCCAGTTTTTTTAAAACCGTGTCCACATCTCTCAGGTGGCGGTTCCAGGTTGATGAGAAAATTGCTATATCATCAATGTAGGGCAAAGCGAAGTGCTCCAATCCTCCCAAAACATTCGCATTCAATTTGCAAAAATAGAAAGGAGCATTCACTAAGCCAAACATCATAACCTTGGGTATAAACGTTCCAAAAGGAGTTACGAAAGCCGCGTATCTTTGCGCGTCTTTTGTTAAGGGGATTTGGAAATAACCTTTCGTTAGATCCATTACGGTGATAAGATTCGCCTCACTAACCTTCTCGACCACCTCTTCAATATTTGGGAGAGGGAAAAATTCAGTACGGGTTTTCTCGTTCAGCTTTCTATAGTCCACGCAAGGACGAGGGTCTTTCCCGGGGCTCTCAACCAAGATCATAGGAGAGGCATAATCAGACTGCCCCACCTCGATCACCCCAAGTTTTAAAAGACGCTGTATTTCTTCCCGTAGAATTTCGGTCTGTCTGGGGGACATGCGGTAGGGTTTTGCCCGCACCGGAATATCATCCTTCAACACAATGTCCATTTCTACTAGATGGGTGATTCCCGGATCTGAAGAAAAGGTCTCCACATGTCTCTCTATCATGCTACGGAAATCTCCGATTTGTTCGGCTGACGCGCGGTTTTCTAAATCGCTCCCTCTTACTACCTCCCAAAAATCCAGGTGAGTTGGGTCTGCTAAGGGATAAGGAATTTCGGCATCCTCCTCAACTTCCTCGACCTCCTGATCGACTAGCAGGTTTACATACTCCGGTCGACTATGATACGGCTTCATTAAGTTAACATGGTAAATGGTTGATTTATTCCGTTTCCCTGGTAGGTCAATCGTGTAATTTGTTTCGGAAATTACACTCGTGACCACTCCCGGTTCTATCCAATTAACCGCCATCTAATTTAATTTTGAAGTGGCCAAAACCAAAACGGGGTCTCCGACTTTAAATTTTCGTAGAACAGCATTCCTGTCGTACCACAGTTTCCGTTTTTCCCTACATTCCGTCATACTTTTCTCCGCTAACACCTGACACGTTTTTAGTCTATTTGTCAGATTTAACACGTATTCCACCACATTTGGGTCACTACTCTCCTGGTGTAACCAATTTTCATAAAGTAAGGTGTGTGGCATCCTCAAGTCGGCGATCACCTCTTTATAAAAGCCTCGCGCTCCTCGTCACAATCCGCTAGCCCGCTGACGTCATCTCGCTCCTGACCGCTCCCTCAGCTGTCTTTTCCCTCCGGCTGAAACGACATCCCGGAGTCGGTCCTTTTGTCGGCCACGGTCCTCTTTCAACAGGACATCTACCATGCTTCTTGATGGACGGTCTCGTTAATGATGTTTTTCCAAGTTACCTTACCGTAATTGTAGCTGAAAGGCTGCATAGACCCCTCATCCGGTCTTTGTTAGCCTGAAAAATGTACGATTCTCTGGAACAGAAAACATTATTAACAGGTCTTTCTATGGAGATCATCTGCCGCCAAGACAGCTGAACTTTATGTCACCCTCGGCCAGTTTGCCTTTTCAATATTGTTCTCCGAACAACACATGAGGAATGGAAGCAATCACGTCTCCCGCACGAGGAATGTGCAGACTACATCACACACACCGCTTAACCTTTCTGCCCATTTCACAGAATAGGAAGGAAGGAGTGGAGGCATGTGTCAACAAAGGTTGCCGCTACTACAGAGCCAATTGTCCTTCCTTACCTTCAGGGCTTGCCCACAGCCATATTTCAACAGGATAATGCGCGAACACACGTGGCACGCATTGTCCAACGGTTCTTCGTCAATCGCCAGATTGAATTGCTTCCCTGGCCGCCTCGCTCTCCGGATCTTTCGCCGATAGAAAACATGTGGTCCATGGTTGCTCTACGATTGACCCAGATTCTTTGCGCGTCTGCTGTACCCCAAGAACTTATCCAAAGTCTCTTTGAATCAATGCCGAGGCGTGTGGCAGCGGTGATCTCCAACAATGGCAGCTACTCTGGCTACTGATTTTGGCAGGAACCACACTTCACAGAAGTCTATAAATTTAATCATTTGACACTTGATCAACATGTTATCTACAAAATAAATTTTGTTGTGATATCTCTTGTCTGTCTTGGTGTTGCAATTTGGGTGGCCAGCAGTGTATATATATATACGAGGGTTGTAAATAAAGTAATGGCAACATACCCAGAAAATATTTTAATATACTTACAAATAAAATTACATTACATTCCTTCAATATAATCACCAGCAAAGTCATGTACCTTTTGCTATAAATCAGGAAGCCGTAGGGTATCTTTGGCAAGGTGTTGTGTGTTGATGTCAGCGACGGAGCGCTCTAATGCTCACATCACAGACGGCACGTCAGGAAAACCTGATGCCTCGACGGGTGTCTTTCAAATTAGGAAAGAGGTCGTGTCAGGGAAGTACGGAGGGTGTTCCAACAACTCCCGTGTGCAGATGGTGCGATAGCCACGGGCAACCTAGATTTTAATCCGCGACCGTTGATCACTTTTTGTAAACATGATTTAGAACGGTAGAGATGACAATGTCCACTTCAACGTCACTCAGAAACTACCCCTTCTACTGGATCTACGGTTTTATGTACTCTACACATCGATTGCAGCTCCACCTCACTCCTCCGATATCCTGTTTGAGAATGCCGATGTTCTACGACTTTCTGGCCAACGTTGCCATTTCTTTATTTACAACCCTCGTGTATATACATTAATGTCCACAATGTATCTTTTCGTACTAAATCGATGATTTTCTACAACTTTGTAAATCACTTTTTTTCCCTATCTCGTTTCATTTTCGAGATAGGAATGCTAACTCCGCAGTTTTCCACTAGGTGGCGCAGTCGGTGGTTTCATTCAGTAGCGCGTGGCTACTTTACTATACCTAGACACCACTTTTATGAATATAGCAGCAGCCAGAAGTTAAGAGGGTGGGAAGGGACTTTAGTGGACATACTGTATATACATGGGTATGGTCTTTAAAAAGAAGAGGTAAAAAGTATTTTATTTACAAGGCTTTAACAGTAGAGTTGTACATCAAATTTATAACTCTGCTTAATTAAACTATTTACAATTAGGGTGAGTTACTTTGATGCTGAAGGTTGCAATAGATGTGGGCTTTATATTCACGGATAAATATTTTTCCCTTGATGTTTATTTACTGCGAATAAATATGGGTCAAAAATAAAAATTGTCTGAATAAATTTTCAATGCACTTCTAATATCTATTTTTATACCGAAATATGTGTTTGCAACTGTGTTGACAGGAGATCCAAAAATGCTTTTCAAAATCTAGATAGAAGATAAATCAAATATTTGTACAACTTCATACTATTTTAGACGTTCTTATCGTTCTTAACGAATGAAATGCAAATATCATGGATGTCTAAATTGAGATCTACAGAACGGCTTTTTCCCTTTTTTCAATTTAATTTGAATAGTTTTAACGTGAAGTAGCACCGTTAAAACCAGAGTAATAATCGAAAGAAAAGTTAACAATATACAAAAGTGGACTGAAAATTTTGTTTTTCAAATAATATTCTAGAATATATTTTATAAAAACAACTCTCAAAATGTTCACCAGTTTTAAATCATACAGTAAATTTTGGAACTCAGACTTTTTAACTTTAATCATGCATCTATACAGAGGGCTTTTATGTGTAATAATTTCCTATTCGTTTCTGTCGGGAATGTTCTATTCATTATTAGACTAAGGCAGGGATCCCCAACCTTTTTGTACCTAAGAGCACATTCTAGAATACCAGTCGGACGGCGGGCACCATTTATTTTTTCAAGGGGAATTTATAGTTGGACATAGTTAATAATACATACACATAATATACAAAAAAAACATATAACTCCAAAAATATAATTAAACATAAAAAAATTATTGTTAATATTCTTGTGTAAAATAAATGATTACTAAATATGCATACAGAATCTACAAAGTATAAAAATTCTTTATAAAAAACACCATTTCTACTTTTGTGTAGTTAATCATTAAAAATAACAAAACTTTTACATAGCATTTTATTAAAAACTGAAATATTTTTATCGTGGTCGCACAGCGGAGGGCACACGTAAAACGATCAGCGGGTGCCATCGTGCCCGCGGGCATAGGGTTGGGGACACCTGGACTAAGGTAATCACAGATATTTTCATTTTCGTCGGGTTACTACACAGTTAATCAATTTCCCTTAAATGTTATTAATTTTCTGAGCTTTAAGTTTACTCGATTAGAACTTTTCAGATATGTGTAACCCCCTTGAAATCCCCCATACCTTTAATTTGAAATACATTGGTATGCAAAACTTAAGGAACACTACTTTTTTAAACTTTATAACCTAAACGTTAAATAAAACAACTTGACTCTATTTGCATAACCGAGTCTATTCAACAAAAAGCTGGTGTGTATTAAAATTTTGAAATCTGGGTGTCAGAGCTGGCGTCATAGTGAATAAACGATAAAAACATAAATTGGGGAATTCTCTTCAAATTTCCGAACGGTACGAATGATCGTGACGGACGTTCTAATGAGATTCGTCCCTAATTACAAATCATAATATAACCCTAGGACACTGTGATATTAAAAATGGGTTGCTAACATAATTACAGTATAGCGGTTGGGATTCGTCATGTGGAATAGAAGATGACACCAATAAAGGGACAAAAACGAGGAATGGCGACAGAAAATTATGAACCATGTAACATATTTATTTTGAGGGAATATGAAGAAAATGGCTTAATGCCCCCGAAAATACAGAATATTTATCATTCTAAGCGACTATGAAGACCGGTGGATGAGTCTTGAGTCCCCATGCGCACAGCACCGATTTCTAAGTCCAACTCTCTCGCTTTATCTGAGGCATCCTGAAAAACACCCTCTCTGTTCTCTGTCCTGTCCAGCCGCTCGGAGAATATATCCCTTGCAGATGGCTGATGAGTTTTGCAACTGTGTGAAGTATGCCAAATTCGGCGAAGAGCGCTCGCCAAGAGGTGAGAAAATCTGTGAACGACGAAGACAAGGAAGAACATGTGTGTACATGGGCAGGCGAAAAACCAGCCAAGCTTGTTACTTCTGGGTTACCAACCCCTTCTACCCCGCAAATCGGAATTTCATCTCCATCTTAGAGCTAAAAAATAGGTTTTTGTTGAATAAAGAGCCACAGTTAAGGGGCAGTATCCACATTTATGTGATGAGCGCGGCATAAAGGGGAAAAATCCCATCTGAAAAAGATTGTTTTAAGGGGCGATACAAAACGTTACGACAGACACATTTAGACGATTTTACACATAGTAGACTATGTGGGAAGCTGAAGGAAGGGCGAAGTTTGAGTGTGAGGTTGTCGAGTTCAATGTCACCCCTGACCTCGTTTCCATGCATGGACGGTGTTCCAAATGAAAAGTACAGTTCTGAGAAGGTTAGGGGTGGTCCTCCGTGGAAAACAACGGCTACTGATGACCGCTTTATCATTGTAAATGCTAAGGGAGGTCGTTAGTAGCGAGTTCTCTACCGAGATAGTTTGCCCGCCGGCCCCGACACTGTATACCGTTAACGCCTGGTCATCGGTGCAACCGTCTACATTTGTGCAAAGAGAACAAAACTAAAAACCGCAGTGTGAGAACGTCGTCCTTACTGATGAGGATCTCCGCAGTCTCAGCAGTGATTTTGGCCGACAGCTTATCTGGGACAGAATTACTCCTGAAAAGAGTCCCCATCCGCTCACCCCCACTGTGCTGGTGACCAGTGTTTTTACTCTTTGCATCTTTCAGTTGTAGACGGGGACGCGGGGGGCCAGGGGCTAGCGGCACACAGAGTACGGATCGGCGGGCAAACAGTCATTCTCCATGGATTCACCTGGCTACAGTAAACCACGAAACCTGGCATCTGGAACTGCTCTGCAGCTGCTTTGCAATGACTGACGCTGTCTGTTGGCGATTTTTTAAAGCCTATACACCATTAAAGCGGTCACCAGTGGTTGTTGGTTTTCGCTGCCGACCACCCCACCCTTTTGCACAGATTAACCTGTCGTTTGAATTACTTGTCGTTATTTGTAAATTTCTTTTAGACGATGGTGATTATTTTGCAGTCTGATTATTCTTAGACGTTTGAATAACGCTTCAAATTCATTGTAAAAGATCCGTTTGAAAGGAGTGGTATTTGAAGTTGGCACTCCTAACGTCATGGTTAGCGTTCTAGTATATTAAGTAACCTTGTGGACAATATTCTATTTAAAGGCAATTTGAGAAAAAGTGATTTTTAACTTATGCCATATCGGCAATCCTTTTTTGATTCCATCAACCAGAATATTGATCTGAAATCATTTATTGAATTTGATAATACTAGTTTTATACCATGAGGAATTTTGTCATGCGTTCTATTGCTGTTTCATAATTGCTCTTTCGAAGGTTGGGCACAAATGTAATGGCCGTCAGCCAGGCGTAGGGTTTAAAAATGCTTCTTCAATACGACTTTCCAACGATGACTAGTAGTGTTGTCTTTAAGACTCACATATGTTTACTTTTTCTAACCAATAAAAAATTTAAAATTTCAGCCAATAGAAAGAACAATTGATCAATTTTACTCCGAACTTGTCTTAATTTCTGCAAGTAAAATCTGTTTAATTCAAGTAAGACACATTGCGTGCTTCAATCGGAGTATGATTTTATTCTCTAGAACGTGCTATAAATGCATGAAAAATTATGATTAATAAAATATAAAGAAATATAAATCATAATAATTATAATTGTAATTTTGTTAAGAATTTATATATTTTTATTTATCTCACCTGATCTATGTTTCTCTGCAAATGACTACAAATATAGCATATCGAATGATATAATTGTAAAAATGAGAATTATTGATAAAGGATTAAATAATTTTAATCCTTCTTTTTTATTTTATGTGTAAATCATAGTTTTGAATATAATAATTGAACACTTTATATATGCAATAATAGTAAAATTGAATTTAGCAATCCCAAGATTTCAATATTTATAGTATTGTCTTAAAATTCAAGTTCAAATAAAACAAGTATGATGTAGAATTGTCATATGAAAAAACGTTTATGTTAAAAGTGTTTTGTTTGAATATAAATCAACGCAACTTAAAACGAAATTTACATTCCGATGTTCAATCGAGTAAAAAAATAAGAAATCTTTGAAACTTCCTACTTTGAAGTATGAAAAGTAATTTTTCTAATGAATTTAAAATATTCAGATTTGTTTTCTCATGATGATGCTAATTTGCGAAATAAAAAGTTGTTGTATCTTGGAATATTGGATATATCCTTTGACTCCTTTTGTTTAATAAATGAATTTTCCTCTTTTTCAAATCATTAAGACAAAGAAAGTGTTTGTATATTTTAATGGATTTTTTCAAAGGTACTTGAATTTCTAGACAGTTTCAAAGAACCTAATTGGTTTAAGTTCATCAGTTTCATCAATACGTCTTCATTGTTAGTAATTTCAGAAATTAGGTTTTTATGTCTTATTATGTTCCGCCTTTATGCATTAATCGAAACAATAAGTATTTTTTTTGTGAAACTTGATCAACATCAAAGGAGAAAACACTTCGATAGATAATTTTTTTTCGCCATTTTGAATTGTACACAAGTATTATGACGGCCATTTTAAATAGATTTGTCATTAAAGCTATGCTAAGATGGTCTGTTATCGACGTTTTAGTATATAATGCTCACTGATCAGGTGATATAGAAATTCGTATAGTGTCTTGTTTGGAAGCTGCAAGACATCTTTTCTAGTCAATACGGGCAATAGTATAGAGTATATCTTTAAGAACTTAAGGCACAAGGTCTTGGAAGGCTAAAAATTATGAAACTGCGGAAATATATGTAGCGATTACTCATTAAAAGTTTTGGGCTCTCGTATTATATTCAAATACCAGACATTAGCCACTTATGCCTTTAGCCTTTAAAAGCTACATCAACACATTCATTAAACAGCACATCTTTCCGAGAAAACGCACCTAAGATATGTGCTAATTCCTCTTTCAAAACCGTCCAAAAAACTGTTTCCCTTCCCGGAGGAGTTTGGTTAGAAAGATATCATAAATGCAACCAATGATCGCGATGCTCGAAACATTTGATGCCACGGAATTCGCGCCAGTGAGATTATATGTATCTGAATCGGCGTAAGGTGATCAACAAGCAACAGAAAAAACTGCTTGAAAGTTTTCATTCCGAAATCAGAAATGTGCACAATCTTCAGGTTCATGGGAGGCAGCGCAACACAAGAGTCCCATATCATATAAACTCATTGATTCTATTCTTGAAGTAGTGTCGAGTTCAGCGTTCTTATATGTCGACAAAAATCGACATTTAAGTGCCGATATTTAAATGTCGACATTTAAGTGCCGACAAAATGATTTATGCAACTTTTTTGCAGACATGTGAAAGCGTCAGAATAAAGTCATCCAATGACTTGAATATGTAATTATATGATACTTATATGATATAGTTTTTATGTCTGTGATCATTTTCAGAAACACTGGAGCAAAATCCAGATCAGTAGAGATTTTCATTATTATTCTCGTCTCATTTTCATTTCAAATGAAGGATACCGACTATTTTTCTTTGAAAATTAAAAGGGAGTTTATAGAAAATTACTTCTAGTGTTTTTTCTAATGTCTATACATTTTTTAATCTGAATGATTTGTATTTACACTTCAACCATTAGAAAGAATAATAACTGTTGTAGAGAAACGAGAAACGAACCTTGAAATAATTTAGAAGCTTGGAAAAATTATCCTAATTATCCAATTTTTTTTACAATGATTTCAATAATCCTTTCAAGATCATCTTATAATCCTTTTGCTTTGAAAACACATTCTTGAAGTAACATGGTGAACTTTAAAGATTAATATTTAATGCTCTTTAAATTAGATTGCTTAATGCAGAATTCATCGGTCGACTTACGACAGCCCCAAACTAAACGAACACTTCGAGGAGTGACATCTGGTGGATACTTGCCCTCCTCCAATCCAACCTCAAAACGGAAGGACTTTCAAGCCAATGGGTTTAACAAACCCATACCCGTTGTAGACAGAAAGGCATACAGCGTCACTTGTCGGGATTCTATCCTAGCACTCTCGGTATTGAATTCCGATGTGCTGCACATAAGGGTATGTCGGGTCTTGTATATATATATATATATATATATATGTGTGTGTGTGTTTGTGTTTGTTTCTGTAATGCTAGAAACGTAAACTAGATTTAACTATATTTATTAGTGTTAAAATTAAACAAATTAGCGTTAATTTCAGGTAATTTACTATTAGAGATTCCAGCGTGCTTCCAATGCAGGAAGTAGCATTGTTTTTCAAAGAGTAGGGATTCAAGGACAGTCGCATCGCGCTGCCCCAAGAATTATTATTAGTACGCGCTTTTCAGCTAGCCTAAAGCGGAAAATTCAAAAGACCATGAGGTCATCGATAATTAACTGCCTATCACGCCCTAGGACTCCCGCAATCACCGAATGTTCGAAATCACACGAGTCTGACTCACGCATGTAGCACGACGCTTCGCCAGCTTAATTGTAACGCTTTTAAAAGAACACAGGATAGATTAGTGTTGTCCGCCGTTGCATGAGATCGCGTATCGTGAGCTGAGATGATGAGGAACATAGCGGTAGCTGATTGAATTGAGTTAATATGTGTTAATAAAGTTTTTTAATTGTTATCTAAACAGTTTTTACACTGCTGGCCACTGTAAATGCAACACCCTGAAGGAAACATGCAAATAACATGAAATTTACAACATGCATTAGCGGAGGTGAGATATGCAAATGATTAGAATTTCAGCGCAGACGCACATCATTCGCGCCTGTGGCGCCACTTCAAAGCGCTATTTAAGGCTTGGAGATTTCGACGATTTCAAGTTCGGCAATTGTGTTTTTCTTGTGGTTTTTTCAGAAAAACCACCAATTATGCCTCGTCGAAAACAGCGATCATCTTTTGATCAAGTATCCGAGTTCGACAGAGGAAGGATAGTGGCCTACCGAGATTGTGGATTATCTTTCAGGGAAATCGGTAGTCGTGTTGGACGAAACCAAACAACTGTAATGCGGATATGTGATCATTGGATGCAGGAGGGTACGACGGACCGGCGTGTTCGATCGCATCCACCTCAGCGCACCACTTCACGTGATGACAGGCAAATTGTGCGCATGGCAGTGACGGATCGCTCAGTCACAGCAACAACCATAGCACAGCACATGCAGTCTGTAACGCATCATACAGTGTCTGCGCGTACCATTCGACGCCGTTTACAGCAGAGTGGTCTGTCCGCAAGACGTCCATTGCTTTGTCTACCCTTGACGCAGAACCACAGACGCCAATGGTGCCACGACAGAAGGATGTGGACGGCAGAATGGAATTAAATTGTCTTTACTGACGAGTCACACTTCTGTCTGCAACACCACGATGGTCGCATTCGAGTCTGGAGACACCGTGAAGAGAGGATGCTGAACAGCTGCGTTATGCACCGCCACATTGGTCTTGCACCGGGTATTATGGTATGGGGCGGTATTGGATATCACTCTCGCACACCTCTAGTACGCATTGCCTGTACTTTAAACAGCCAGCGCTACATCTCCGAGGTGTTGGAGCCAGTTGTCCTTCCTTACCTTCAGGGCTTGCCCACAGCCATATTTCAACAGGATAATGCGCGACCACACGTGGCGCGACCCCACGGTTCTTCGTCAATCGCCAGATTGAATTGCTTCCCTGACCGCCTCGCTCTCTGGATCTTTCGCCGATAGAAAACATGTGGTCCATGGTTACTCTACGATTCACCCAGATTCCATCCCTAGCTGCCACAGCAGATCAACTTTTACAACGTGTGGAAGCTGCTTGGTCTGCTGTACCCCAAGACTCATCCAAAGTCTCTTTGAATCAATGCCGAGGCGTGTGGCAGCGGTGATCTCCAACAATGGCGGCTACTCTGGCTACTGATTTTGGCAGGAACCACACTTCACAGAAGTCTATAAATTTAATCATTTGATACTTGGTCAACATGTTCTCTACAAAATAAATTTTGTTGTGAAATCTCTTGTCTTTCTTGGTGTTGCAATTTGGGTGGCCAGCAGTGTATTTGCCCCAGGCCTTAATGATGACTGCCTTTGAGATTAATTATTTAGATAAAGGTTACGTGCTGTAAGCACCGTGTCATATGTATAAATATATATATATATATATATATATATATATATATATATATATATATATATATATATATGTAATATCTATAATGATCAAAAGTCAAAATATTTGTTGAAAAGCTCGGGACCTTTTAACCTTGATCCCATAGCATAGTAACCGAGATCGTGCATTTTTCACATCATCACGATCTGGATGATAAAATTTTCTAGAAATAACCATTATTTTGCATCTGAAATAATAGTAAAAAAATATGATAAAGAATTTTCAGTGACAAAATGTTTCAGCGAAATGTTTAACCGCTCATTTCGCGATAAAACGTATCGGTTATCTTTCTTTCATTTTCCCGAACGCCATTTAATTTCTCTCTTTTATTTACTCAATATCTTTTTTTAAAGCAGCTTGAAGTAAAAATTTTATTTGCCCCCAGGACTGATTTTAGCACCATATCTAATCATAGATTAGAGTTTAAAATTCATATATAATATTCCCGGTAGTTTTCAAGTTGTGTCATCAATATTAGAAGCACGCAAGGGAAGTATGCTTTTTAAAAGATGTGAAGAATTTTAAATTTGGAAATTTTGAGAAAAACGTGATTACCTGTTTTAAATTTTAAAGAAGTATACGGAGAAAAAAAAATTAAATAAAAAAAATTATGATTCTTTTTAAACGCCCATTGTAAAACCTAACGTGTTCCAACTTTTAATCACTTTTAAATTCTTTTCTTTCCTTTCTTATCTACTCTTTTCTGAGACAGCAGCGTGACGAAAAATTAATTTTAGCTTTGGGATGCAGAAAAACACGAAGCAATTAAAATATAAATAAAAAAGAAATCGTATAAAAACGTTTCTTGTTATAGTTTATATAATAGGCGAGGTGGGACTTTTTAAAACTAAGGACATAATTATGCTGCTGTTTTCGCACATTTCTGGAAAAATTTGTTCATTAAACGAGAATTGCAGAAAATGAGACTAAATGAGACTTTAAAAAAACTCAGTAGTTGTTTAATATAAAGATAAATGTTTTAAAATGACTGAATGGTCATAATGGTGTGGAAATGTAATTTTTTTTTCCTTAAAACTATATATAAGAAGCAAATTGAAAAACTTTGAAAAAATTTTTCACTTTCAATAAAACTTCTGTATAATGCATAAAATCTTATTAGCTTTATATCATCTAAGAAACATTCAAAATGCGACCTGATTGCTAAAAATCATTTCAAAATTTTGAAATTTTTTTATTTATTTTGTCGTTTTTGTGTATAATGTAATTGTGTATAAAGTTTCTAAAGAAAAATAAAAGAAAAGAAGTTTCTTAAGTAAAATGAATGGTTTTGGATATTATTTCTAATAACTTTTTATTTCATGACTCAATTTAATGGGATATTTTTTCTTTGATAGACAAGAAAATTCTGTGAGCATAAAACCCTCAGGTGAGCATAGAATAAAAACGATGCGTAGGTATTAGAAATTTGCAAAGAAATATGAATTAATTCATATTTAGATATAAATTGCATAATATTATCAAAAAATCACGTTTACTTTTAACTATTTTTGTACGGAATCCATACAAATTTCCTTCCAGTCTCGTTAAAGAAAAATATGGTAGTTAACACCAAAATATTTGCACCCACACACATATTCTAATATATCTGCATTTAAAATATTTCTATTCACCTCTTGTGCAAAAATTAAGATATTAAAATTTTGTTTTTTGAATGTTAGTTAAAAAGTGAATAAATTTATCACACCTATTAAAAAATGCAAATATCTAGTTTTTAAGAGCTTTAAAACTTGCTAATATGGAATCGGTAATTTATGTTGTGATTTGGGAATTATTATAAGCTTAATGTATTTTTTTCATGTCCTACCTCTAAATAAATTGAAAAAACCACGTTTATTTAAGTAAAAGATAGGAAAAAAATGTAACATAAGCAAAATAGTTGTATAAGGAGACTTTTTTCATATTATCTAAGAACATGTCTCTAATAGAAGACATAATTAACATTTTTTTCTAAATGCGAAAACACTTGTCGCTAGACCTTCGCCTTTTGTTGTTCACCGCGAAGTCTTGCTGGCTACTTATGGGAGTATCATTTAGGTGAGCCAGCATGGCTCCCTATGAGGAGAAAAACGATAACAACCAAGCCTTATTCGGGATTTGATACCAAGCCCAATGGGTGGAAGGTCACTTCGCAAACCATTATACCATGTGGACGGCACTATATTAACTCTTGAGGAATCCACACGTAACTGGAATGAGTAGTTCAGATTTCGCTCTTAAACGGTCAAGCCCGGATTTTTCTGAAGCGGTTTTTCTCTGCGTAAAGCGTTCAGCCTGGATTTTTTCGTAGCCAGTTTTCTGTCGGTAAAGCTTGCAGCACGGATTTTTCTGCTACTTCCTACGCCCCTCGCAAATTTCATTGATTGACATGGGGGATGTTCTTCGGTTGAAGGGAGTTGAACGTAATTGGTAGATTTCGGTACTGCAGTATAACCCGTGAAAAATAGCGCTATGCATAGGCAAATGTTCCTTTCATTCCAATGGTAATTTTGTTCGGGAGAATTTCTCGTAAAGTTCCACCTGTTTGCTTTTATGTGTGACTATAATTTTTGAAGAATACAGTGTTTTTAAAATAAAAAATATAAATGATCAGTTGGACAAACCAGACAATTCAAACAATTTCCCATGAATCCATGTCACTAACAGTTGATATGATTAGAATTTAAAACGATATTTTCAAATTTGTATTTTAATGTATGTAATATATGTAATACTGTGGGTGATAATATAATTTAATAATCACTTCGAACCATACCGGTAAGTGATTATAAAAAACTCTTTCCTTTGTTTATGTAAAAACAAGGTAATTTCCACTTTTTTCGCTTTGAGTAGTGATGATATTTGTTCTTTTAAAACATTTATATAATTGATAGGAACTTAGATAAGGATTAAAGATTAGTAAGAATAAGTGAAAATTATATAAGGATTCTGTTACCTTATATAATTTTCACACGAATTAAACTTCTTAATGAGACACTACGCACTCAAAGATCTATTGATATATTTTATCAAAAATACTCAAATTTATCTAAAAAATACATAGATAATTTTTCCTAAATTTTATGAAGCATTACAATTTATGCGGAGATAAAATAGTTCTTTTGAGATCCCTAGGAAAATTTGAGCGAGAATGTAAACACATGAAATAATGGAAAGCTATCTAAAATAGAATTTTAAGTCTTAATAGAATTTTAAGTAACAGAATTAATGGACAAAATTGAAAGTTATATTTGTTATATAGTACAGAAATATAATAATTTTACTGTACAAAATTAACGGACTTACTGTTGTTATTTTTAACGACTGAAAGAAAGATTTCAGGCAGAAGTCAGGGCCGTAACCAGATATTATTTTCGGGGGGGGGGGAGGACAGGGAGGAAAGATACTGCTATTTGTGGCAGATAATTGCTTAAAACTACAGGGTTTTTTAAGCATGTAAACCGCTAATGAGTACCATAAAACAAATGTAGTTTTGAAGTAACAACAAATAAAATATAGTAAACATTTTTAAAGCTTAGAATGAGTCGAAGTATGCACATCATTAACTAAATAGTAAAACAAACATTAAAAAGATAGAAATTTCCGTGCTATTAATTGTAATTTGTAAAACAGGAGTATAATTGAAGAAAATGTATACTGAAGAAATGTTCAGAAGGTTAAAAATTAAGTATAAAAAACGACTACACATTTCTACACACTGTTTACATTTATTCTTATATGTAATGGAATCCGCTTAAGACACACCAATTCTGTGGTCCCAATTTTATTTATATACCCAGGGCCCGACTTTGCCTAATTGGGGCCCGGGGCAAAAACTTCTTTGGAGCCCCCCTCTGCTTCACTACTTCAGTAATGAAGAACCGAACTTTATGGAGGTATTTAAATTTTTCACCTCATTATAGATATATAACAAGAAAACTGACTAGAACCTAAAATAGCTATAAAGTCCCCCCTAAAAGTATTATGAAATTAATTAATCAAAAGAATATTTGATATTTGTGAGAATTTTGAGAGAATACAACTTATAATTGATTAATGTGATTTCACAGTGTTGCGAAAATCCAACAGAATCCACTGAACACGATGGAACTGAATTTTTCGCAGTTGCGATTAAGATGACCTAGTAAACAATCATATCGTTGCAGTTTCTGAACTTTTCACAAGTTTCCGAAATGCAGTTTTCTGATTGTTAACTTTGTCATCTAGCTGCGAAAAATTCATATCCTTCCTGACATTCGGGCCTAATTCAGCTAAATTTCACCCTAGAAAGCCATGGATTTACGAAATATAGATATTTTGTGTTCATACGATAGATTAATGAAGACGCTAACAATAAACTGACGGATTTTACACTCTACTGATATTTTGTTTAAAAAAAATTCATTAAAGAAGGAAACGTAAAATAAACTTTCTATTTGATTTGGGGGGCCCCTCTGAAGTGGGGGCCCGGGGCAACTGCCCCGTATGCCCCTGCCTTAGTCAGGCTCTGTATATACCTATAATGCTATGATTCACCTTTTAAGAAGTTTTACCTATAGCATTACTATATATCCGAGTAAACCTATTAATAGAATATACTCAAAGTTACGCTTGGCTATTGTTTATCATGAGTGCCTAATTTTAAAAAAAAAAGTTTAAAAAGTTTCAATCTTTTGGTCCCTTGGATAATTTTTTCGGCGGGTTTCCCAAATATACAAGGTGTTGCAAAAAGGACTTTACAAAATAAGAAGGGTGATTGTACTCCTCAAAATGAACAATATTTACTATTATATATATATATATATATATATATATATATATATATATATATATATATATATATATATATATATATATATATATATATATATATATATATATATATATATATATATATATATATATATATATATAGCGGCCTTGTGGTACAGCGCGCTGGTTTTCGATGCTGAGGGTGCTCAGATCGAATCCTGGCGAATCGCCACTAAAATGTCTCCGTTTGTATATATATGTATATATATATATGTATATACATATATATATATATGTTTGTATATATATATATATATATTCATATATATGTATATATAAATATATATATATATATATATTTATATGTATATATATATATATATATATATATATATATATATATATATATATATATATATATATATATATATATATATATATATATATAAACACACACACACTCTCTTAGAGAAGAAAAAAAAGCGACGTACCAAGAAAGGGTAATGCAAATTGGACACGAATTGATATGCATACAGGTTTCGATGGAAAGTGCAAAATTTTAAAATTTGGCGGTCAATGAATGAACACGTGACGCTTGAGCACATCTTAACTGCTCAAGTGGCTGGATATTAAAGAGGAGAAATTTCGATTCCAGGTCATAAATTTTTTGCCAATTTCATTCCGTGTACTCAAATAGACAGTAACTATGCTTCGCATACAGGTGCGCGAACAATATGCGCAGACGTCAGCATTTGAGAGAGGACGTGTAATTGGGCTTACAGAAGCCGATTGGTCTAATCGGCGAATCCTCGACATTTGGATAGGAGCGATGCCACTATTAGACGATGTTGGCAGGAATGGTGAACTATGGCCGAACACAGCGTCAAGAAGGAAGCGGTCGGCCTAGAGAAACGGCAGAACGTGAGGACCGAGCAATCGTCAGAACGGCAGTCGCAGATCCAGATTCATCATTATCATCGATCGTACGTGCAACTGGTGCTTCAGTGACCGCAAGGGTCATTGATAAGTGGCTCAGAGAAAAGGGAATGATCTCACTGCGCCCCTTAAGTCGACTACCATTGACCCCTGTACACCGACAAGTCCATTTGCAGTGGTGTTGGGTACATTCGACCTCGAATGTCACTGACTGGAGGAGAATTGTCTTCAGTGATGAGTTCCGCTTCGAACTGAACCCCGATGACCAGCGAATACGCGCCTGGAGAGGTCCCGTACAGTGATTTTCCGCCATACGTGCCGACAACCAGGAGTGATGGTCTGGGATGCCATTTCATTTCATAGCAGGACACCTTTGTTTGTCATCCGCGGCACCCTTACAACACAGCGTTACGTCTACGATATTCTACGCCCCGTTGTGTTGCCCTTCATATCACGCCATCCTGGGCTTGCATTTCAGCAAGAGAATGTCCGCCCGCACACGGCGAGAGTTTCTACTGTTTGTCTTCGTGCTTGCCCAGCGCTACCTTGGCCAGGAAGGTCGTCGGATCTCTCTCCCATTGAGCAAGTTTGGAGCATTATGGGCAGGGCCCTTCAACCAACTCAGGATTTCAACGATCTAGTGCGCAAATTGGACAGAATTTGGTACGATATCCCGCAAGAGGACATCCGCCACCTCTATCAATCAATGTCAAGCCGAATAACTGCTTGCATAAGGGTCAGAGGTAGACCAACGCGTTATTGACTTTTTCAATTTGTGCAGCTCTTTGTCTTGAATAAATCATCAAAATTTGACTACCGATTTTCGTCCCATTCGGATAGCTCCTCCTTGATGCGCCGTTTTTTTCTCTAAGAGTGTATATATATATATATATATATATATATATAGTGATAACTTCAGACTCCGGGTAGCTAAAAATGTCCAGAGTCAGTCTACAACATTAAAATACAGTTTTATTAAATTTAAGTCGGAAACATTTTACACTATTTACAATGTTGATCTACCTCTAGACATAGAGGGAACTGGCCTTCGTAATAGCCAAATAATTTCGATGATAAGATGTCGGCAAGTAAATTCATAACTGAACTAGAAGGTCGGTACACAGCCTCTAGAGCATACAGCTCTGAAAATAGAGTAACTTCGTAAGGAAAGTTACAGCTAACGAGAATCTTATAGAGCGGGCTGCTCTGAAATATGAAGATAACTTCTTGATGAAGGAACGTGCTAACAGAAGCCTGTAGAGCAGGATGCTCTGAGATAGCTATACTTCAGGGTGAAGTATTAGTTGACGAGAAGCTTCGAGCGGCTGCTCTGAAAAATAAAGTTCAGGAGGAAGTCGGTCGCTTCTGGACAACTTAGACGAAAGGTGCTCTCTAGATGAGAGTCTCGACCAAGTCTGCTCAAAAAACTGGATTTCTTCTCCCGGCGTTGGCAATCGTGCTTCCGGTCCCGTGACTGCAAATGTTTAGGTTGGCTGGCACAATTTGTGACGTCATGTCCGTTGTCTGTGATTCGCTTGACAACGAAGCCATGTGGTCGGCTCTTATAAATCAGCTGATCTGAAAATCATTAGTTCACGTCGAAATATTCATTAGTTTACGTCCTCCCAGGGCGCACAGATAGGAGCAACCCCATTCTCTGCTTCCAGACACCTTGACGCTGATCTATAGAACTGTTCGCAGGTCATCTGCTGTGGGAGGTCCGGCTGTTTGGGTGATTTATTTAATTGGTAACGGATTCTTACAATATATATATATATATATATATATAAGATATCGAACCTAGGGTCACATTCCACACTGAGTAGCAGAAAAATCTAAGGTGAGATGTAGAAATTGAACTGTAAACTGTGAAAAGACAGAGAAATAATGAAACTTAAGTTTCATAAACCCATTTACTCCTTTGATACATGCTAAAATCCCCTTTATCTGACTAAAGTTTATCATTGCTAGGGTTTCTTCGGATGTTGTTACAGCGGGAAATTAAAAATCAAAAAAGTCTTAAGTAAAGCCAAAATTAATTCACTCTACTGTCAGCAGAATATTTTAGAACGAATTTTTGAAAAAGAAATTCCAGCCTTATATGGAAAGTACATTGATAAAGTTGAGCTTCATATGGACAAAGCCTCTAGTCATACGTCTAAATTAACTGCCGCTTGTTTAGCAAAGAAAAAAATTGAAAACAGTTATAAAGTATATCTCATTTAATGAAATACCCGTTGTAGCGAACTGAGGTTCGTAGTTTCAAGCAGTAGATGAACTAAACACACCAGGTATACATCACTCATTACATAAACAAACAAATGCAATTTATTCAGAAAATTGATGATGATGAGATATGTACACTGCACAGATGTAAGATGAACTTCGTAAACTTAGGAAATCACACTCGATTTAATTCGGCGTGGGGCGGAGTAAGAACTCAGAAGTCCGCTAGGCTAGCAGAAACTGGCTCTGCTTCAATGATGAAGAAACGGCACTTCGTCCTGATGGGAAAGGGGCTCCCCAATAATATCAACGGCGGTGACCACTGCAAGCACCCGGTAGCGATGAAAATAATAAAATAAGGAGAAGGTACTCCTCACTGGAAAATAAGGTAGCAAAGGCTACTTCCACTAAGACTGGTCTCCGAACAAATTAGCGGAGTATGTTTACTCCTGCAGGAACTAAATCGTCGCTGCAAACAGTCACAAGGGACTCTGAACCTCTAAGGGCGGCAAACCCGGCTGCTCTTAAACTGGATCCGCTACGTGTCAGGAACAAAAAGACGCAAGCCACGACTAAGGGGTCCATTCTCTTTTATAGGAGAGCCTCCACCGGATATTGCATCACTCTCCGGAAAGGTCGAACGATCTAGAACAAGTGAGCAACGGAAATGGGTTTCCCGGGGCGATAATGAAATATTTTCCCCGGGTCTAAAGCGGCCGCCTTTTTAGTTTTGCCTCAAAGCCACTTCAAAGAGTCTCAAAGGGCCGCTTCGGTAAAATGCGAAGGCACGAGTCCTTTTCTTTAGGCACGCGGCGCTTCCAGGATGCTGCTTAACAACTGATAGTTCATGAATGAAAAGCACCTGGAGTCTCCTGTCATTTAAAACTGACGTCAACCGGTGTCACCCGGTGGCGATGACTAAATCAATAAAAATGACCGAGGCCTCATAACGTTCTGTGGAACAAGTCTATCGGATGAACAAAGGGAAAATGCCGTCAGCATTTTGCCACCTGAGTTGTCGGGATTCTTTTGATGACTCTCAGGCCGAGAGAGAAGAATTTCTTTTGTTAACGGAGAGGTGGAAATGCAATACTCTACACCGTAAAATCACTTTACGCTTCTCCAATGGACTTTTGCGCTTTCGGTTTATTAAAACGAGCCTTAGGAAAACGGGATCCACGATCACTGAAAGGACTTTGGAAAACGGTCCAAGAGGAATGGGGTAAAATTGACATGACAGTACTAAAAAAAGTTTACTTTCATAGAAAATTCGAGCTAGAGCTATTGGTAAGAATCATAGCTATCAGAGGGAAGCAAATCGTCGCAAAAAATACGGCATTTATACATAAAACTTAAAAACGTCAGCCATGAGCTTACTGAAAAAGAAAGGTACGTTTTTAAGCCCGAAAGGCATCCGCAAAGGCCTGAATGTCCCGAATGAGGTGACAAAAGCCGCAATGCGTTGGGCCCTTTCTGTCAAGGGGATTTGCCAATACCCCTTTGCAAGATCAAGTATTGTTATGAAATCAGATCCTGCAATCTGTTCAACCCTTTCCTCTATGTTGGGGAGGGGGTAATATTCGGTGCGATTATTTCGTTCAACCTACGATAATCAATACAGGGTCTCGGCTCACGACCATCGGTTTCTACCAAAATGATAGGCGAGGTATAATCAGACTCACCTACTTCTATCACTCCTAACTTTAACATTTTGTCAATCTCCAACTTCAAGATTTCATTCTGTCGGTGTGACGTTTTGTATGGTCTAGACCTAACTAACCTTATCCAAGATCAGCTCTATGTCATGCGAAACTTTCTCGGTTTTTCCTGGGTTATTAGAAAAAATATTTGCATGGCTACACAATAATTTCTTTAATTCCCTTTGCTGAGTGAGATTTAGAAGAGCGTCAAGTTCGCTCTCGCGCACAATCTCCTCGTAATCGAAATCGGTAACACCGGTTTAAAAAACGTGGATTGCGAAATCATCCTCAGTACCAATTCCGACTTTACCTTCATAAACCCAATTTATAGTTTCGGGACGCCTGATATAGGGCTTCAGCATATTAATATGGTAAATGCTGGATTTCTGTCTAGGTTCAGGAGTTTGCACTCGATAATTCGTCTCGGATATGCGAGCTTCAATTTTCCCTGGCCCTATCCACTTCGGTGCCATTTTACTAGGCCGAGATAAAGAGAAAATCAGAACTAAATCTCCAACCTCGAAATGCATTTTAACTGCGCTCTTATCATACGCTTTCTTGCGCTTAGATTGTTCTTCACCCATTTTCTGAGCAGCTAACTCTCGCGCTCTTTTTAATCTATTCACTAGGGTAAGGACGTGCTCTGTCACGGGTCTTTCTTCCTCACAACCTCCCATCCAACTTTCATAGAGTAAAACTTCAGGTGTTCGTAGGTTTTTTCCATACAACAGTTCGGCCGGTGAGAATCCCGTACTATTATGCGTTATAGTCTGAATCGCGAGGAGCGAGGCTGGTAAATGACGTTCCCAACTCTCCCCGTTTTCCAAACATAGGACTTTTAACAGTCTCTTAAGTGTTCGGTGGAATCTCTCTACAGGGTTGTTTGTGGGTGCCCCACTGAACTATGGGTCACCTTGATGCCGAATTTCTCAAAAAATTCGCACGTTAAATCGCTCGTAAAAGACGTGCCATTGTCGCATTGCACCTCTTTCGGGAACCCGGTTCTACTGAATACCTGCAATAAGGCATCCGTGACAGATAATGACCTTAGGTTTTTCACGGGAATTGCTTCAGGGAACTTTGAAGCTAAACATATAGCGGTGATTAGGTACTTATTCCCATTCTCAGATTCGGGTAAAGGTCCGCAAGCATCGATGTTTATTTTGACAAATGGCTCGCTAATTATAGGCGTTAATCGCATGGGGAATCTCTTAGTATCTTGAGCATTTCCTATGCGCTGACATGCGTCGCACGACCTCACGTATTCCTCCATTTCTTGGTAACATCGGGGCCAAAAAAACGATTTGGCTAGCCTCTGTTTCGATTTCGTTGCGCCTAAATGAGCATTTGTTGACTCATGGCATACTGCCAACAGTTTCTCCCTGAATACCTGTGGGACAACTAAAAGACTTCGTGTATCCCCAAAGTGGTCCCTCTGTTGTTTACACAGCAACCCGTTTATCACTACATAACAGTTCTCGCCGGTTTGACCTGAACTTCCGACCTTTTTTAACAATGCGGCCACTTCTGCACATTCCCGCTGTGCGTCTGCGAAATTCTCTGGGGAAACATTTAATAGACTCAACGCTGGGTCTTGCGGTCGAGGGGGGGTAAATCTAACAAATTCGCCTGCCCCTCCTTTTCCAGTTGTGTCAAAACGATTGACTCCCCGTCTGAGGGACTATTGTCCGAACACTCCCAGAGAACCTCGTTTGGCTCAAGCGTCTGTGTACAGCTCTCTTGACATTTGGACTGCGAGCATGTTATTGCATTGATTTGCATGCTCTTAGAGTTTTGTTGACCCTGTCTCAGAAGAGCTGCCGTTTGATTTCCCAATATGTATCTTTGTTGATTTGACCTGTCGCTAATTACACAGGCCTTTGTTGTTATATCTCCATACTGGGAGTTCAGAATTACGCACGCTAGGGGCACGTTAATGGCACGAGAGTCTAACGGCTGAGTGAGCCAGACTGTCTCGCCGAGATAGTCGTCGGGCGAAATAAATCTTTTACAAACCAGATCAATCGTACTACCCGTATCTCTAAGTATCTCACATACCTGGCCGTTCACAGTCCCTATACTCACATAGGGTTTTAAGGGATCCGTGATTTCCAAATCGGCACCTATGGAGTTAACCTCTTCTTTTTTTGTTAACAACGGACACTGGGGCCTAATATGGCCGACCTCGTTGGACAAATAGCACTTAATGTCTGGCACGCGCCTTTTGTCGAACTCTTTAGGGTTCCATTCTTTACGGCGGTTTTCTTTTGGGCGAGGGGAGCTCACTTTATCTAAATTTCGTTCGGGTTGGTGTTGTTCGGGGGGGTTTTCAACTTTCTCTCCCGTTTTTACAGCCCCAAACATTTTACGTTGGTCGGGCGCGCGTCCCTCGAATTTCTTCGGCTGGTTGGGGGGCTTACCTGTTTTTCTGATAAGCTCAAACTGGTCCGCGTCTTTGACCAAGGTTTCAGGGGACGTGTAATTCTCCCAATCCCTTATATTTTGCTCCCGGATTTCACTCCCCATCTTCCGTTTTAATTGGTCGACCAGAAAGAGATCTTTTAACGCCTCAAAAGTTGTAACACCAAGACCCTCTATCCAACCTTCAAAATACGTCTTTATTTTGAAAAGATAATCTTTCCATAGGGTTCCTGGCTTACGCTGGTGTCTAACAAACTTCTGGCGAAAAGCTTCAGGACTGAGCCTGAATCGCTCGAGAAGCACGCTCTTAACATGGGAATATTTTTGTGTGTCCTCGACTTTTTCCCGCAACACAATGGCCGCGACCGATAATGGTAACAGGCTAATTAAACTGCCTGACCATTCAGCTTCCGGTATTTTTAAATGCTGTGCCTGCCGTTCAAAAAGGCAAAGGTACAGGCTTATATCAGTTTCTTCCGGGTCAAATTTTTGCATTATGTGCCTTAATGAGTGTCCCGCAGGTCTCGGAGGTGTAACAGACGGGCTCCCTACTCATTCTTAATTTTGCTAGCTCAAACTCTCGCTCTTGTTGAGCTAATCTATCCTCCCGTTCTTGTTGAGCTATTTTGTCTTCCCGCTGTTGTTGAGCTATTCTTTCTTTCCGCTCTTGTCGAGCTAATTCATCTTCCCGTTTTTGTCGAGCTAACCGTTCTTCCCGCTCTCGTTGCTCGTTTTCTATACGGGTCTCCATAATTTCACCTAACAACCCTTCAGCCAATTTTACATTGTAATCTGCTGAACTTTCAATTTTTTTGATCATCTCAAGCTTCAGCATTCTTAAATCTACCTCACAACTCATTTCTATAGCGAGGTTAACTGAGTCCTCTTTCTTTGCACGAACAAGAGAACCCATGTTTGACAGAATACAAAACTATTACTATACTACACAGAATACTACACACTATTATCAACCCTGAGGTAATAATTACTTTAAAACCTGAACACAAAATGCAACTACACCACACTATCTACTTTACACAATATCACTAGTTCTTATTTTACTTCACATTACAAAAAAAATTCTTAACACCTTTTAAGTTCAGATCAAGCTATTAATTACGGTTATTAAATTCAACAATTTAATTCTCCTAATTCTGAGCAAACAACCAAAATATTATTCACTAAACTACTGTTGGATACCAGCACAAAAGAGAAACAGAATGGTACCTACAATTTGATGTGAAGACTGGCATCTAGTTGGCACTGCAGCAAGTTTATCAGATGGCACAAGAACGTCAAACGTTCTACTATAATTCACAGGATACACACACCCGCGATAGCACTTTCACACAGTCTCAGTTCTGAAACGCGCGCGAATGTCACTAAGGAAATTAACACTGCAGCAGTTTAGCAGATTTCACAAGAACGTCAGCCGCTCTACACTACTTCACAGGATACACACCCTCAATAGCACTTTCGCACAGTCACAGTTCTGAACACACGCGACTGTCACTAAGGAAAAACAAAATGTTCCTACTCTCGCTTCTTTTCGTCGGAAAACTGCCACCAATTTATGAATGAATATATACCTTCTGTAGCGAACTGAGGTTCGTAGTTTCAAGCAGTAGATGAACTAAACACACCAGGTATACATCACTCATTACATAAACAAACAAATGCAATTTATTGAGAAAATTGATGATGATGAGATATGTACACTGCACAGATGTAAGATGAACTTCGTAAACTTAGGAAATCACACTCGATTTAATTCGGCGTGGGGCGGAGTAAGAACACAGAAGTCCTCTAGGCTAGCAGAAACTGGCTCTGCTTCAATGATGAAGAAACGGCACTTCGTCCTGATGGGAAAGGGGCTCCCCAATAATATCAACGGCGGTGACCACTGCACGCACCCGGTAGCGATGAAAATATTAAAATAAGGAGAAGGGACTCCTCACTGGAAAATAAGGTAGCAAAGGCTACTTCCACGAAGACTGGTCTCCGAACAAATTAGCGGAGTATGTTTACTCCTGCAGGAACTAAATCGTCGCTGCAAACAGTCACAAGGGACTCTGAACCTCTAAGGGCGGCAAACCCGGCTGCTCTTAAACTGGATCCGCTACGTGTCAGGAACAAAAAGACGCAAGCCACGACTAAGGGGTCCATTCTCTTTTATAGGAGAGCCTCCACCGGATATTGCATCACTCTCCGGAAAGGTCGAACGATCTAGAACAAGTGAGCAACGGAAATGGGTTTCCCGGGGCGATAATGAAATATTTTCCCCGGGTCTAAAGCGGCCGCCTTTTTAGTTTGTCCTCAAAGCCACTTCAAAGAGTCTCAAAGGGCCGCTTCGGTAAAATGCGAAGGCACGAGTCCTTTTCTTTAGGCACGCGGCGCTTCCAGGATGCTGCTTAACAACTGATAGTTCATGAATGAAAAGCATCTGGAGTCTCCTGTCATTTATAACTGACGTCAACCGGTGTCACCCGGTGGCGATGACTAAATCAAGAAAAATGACCGAGGCCTCATAACGTTCTGTGGAACAAGTCTATCGGATGAACAAAGAGAAAACGCCGTCAGCATTTTGCCACCTGAGTTGTCGGGATTCTTTTGATGACTCTCAGGCCGAGATAGAAGAATTTCTTTTGTTAACGGAGAGGTTGAAATGCAATACTCTACACCGTAAAATCACTTGACGCTTCTCCAATGGACTTTTGCGCTTTCGGTTTATTAAAACGAGCCTTAGGAAAACGGGATCCACGATCACTGAAAGGACTTTGGAAAACGGTCCAAGAGGAATTGGGTAAAATTGACATGACAGTACTAAAAAAAAGTTTACTTTCATAGAAAATTCGAGCTAGAGCTATTGTTAAGAATCATAGCTATCAAATGGAAGCAAATCGTCGCAAAAAATACGGCATTTATACATAAATCTTAAAAATCGTTTCCATAAACTATTAAAATAGTTTCCATAAAATGCGAACGACCTTCTGTATTTTTTTTTTTATTTCTAAATATGACTAATATTAAATAGGTTTTAAAATATAGGATCAAATGAACATGATTTTGAGATTTAGAATTTTTAATATTAAATTTTACTTTTGTCTCTCAAAGAAATCTTGAAGGATATGACACAATAGTTTAGATATAAAGTTTAGATATTGAACAATCGTATAACAACAGTAAACCCTTGGAACTATTCATATCTATTAAGTTAGACTTTGTTTACATATTTTGTCCCATTTGATACCAGTGTCCTCATTGCTGTCGCCTTAGGTGAGGGTAATTACTCTTACTTTTGATCGTTAAGAAATAAACGTTCAAATTCTAAATTTCAAACTAAATTATATTTTTACTTGGCTTAATTTTATGACTTCAGTAAATCTCAGAGAAAATAAATAAGTTTATTTTAACTTCGCGAAATAAAATAAATCAGTTTATTTTTTCATGATATTCTTCCATATTGGTGCTTACATGTACAAATTATTTTTCTAATAGGAAAGTTTCAATTTTCATATGAATGTAATTAATAAACAAATATTCGGAATAACTTAGAAAATAAAGGAATAAAATTTGAAGGAAGATGGTTAAATTGTCCAATCTTGAAGTAAAAATTCCATATGCCTGCAAAAACCAGCCCAGATTTACGACGGGGAGAGACAATGAGTTCTGAGCAGGGGAGGCTAGCAGGGGTGAGATAACAAAAGGAACCACCCTCTCGGAATTGTATTTCACCCTCCGAAAGGGGGTATGAATTGGTTTCTTCGAACACTTTATACATTTAAAAGAGATTTGTTTTATAGTAATATCTTTTGGGTGTGTGTGTAAGTAATTTTCGTTTAAAAAGCTATGTATAAAAGATACATAGAATTAGTAAAAAATTCAACGTTAGTTAATGGGGTTTTATTAGGCATGTCCATCTCTCGTTTATTGAGAGTTAAATACGCTTGAACTCTCAACTTAAACCTCATAAGGAAAATCTATAGACCAACATACCAACACGTGACGCAAGCCTACTTAGCCTGGCACTGAAGGACAAAGGCTAGTGTGGTTTGCGATCGTTCAATTTTATTCGATTTAATTTTACTGTTAGGAATTTATTCTTCCTAACATTTGAAATTTACTCTATGGACGTCCAAACAAGAAGCAATATTTAATGAAGTACTTTAGATAAATCTGAAAGAGTAAAAATAAAAAAAAACTGAATGATACATCAGTTTCAGCAAGAAAATAATCATTTTTCAATATACAGCTTTCCAATATTCTCTGCAAAAATGGCCTTATATTTATGGAAATTGGTTTCATTGAGATAAACTAGTTATACTAGTATTTAATCTTATAGTCACTGAATCATATGAGAAAGAAGATTTAATGCAGTATATTAGATTTAGAGAATTAAGAGGGTATAAAGCAGTCTACTGGCGTCATTAAAGAAAACATAGTCTTTAAAAACTGAATTTGACCTTCTGCTTTTATTGTGTGCACTTATTTGTAACCAGTGGAAGCATTTTACTACTAGAAAATTTCGTTGAGTCCTAACGCTTATAGGGTTAAAGTTAGAAATTTATGAAAGAAAGTTGGATGTCGGGTTATTAGCACTGGGAAGGACGATAATGAATAGACGGCCGGAAAAATATCCTGTGATAGTAATAATGGTTGACAGGATTATCTTATCTCCGGTTTAAGCAACGAGAAACTAACGTATCGTATAATTTTAGCAAATCCTGTTCAAGATGTCTGTTGCTAAGTTGGAGTATCTGTTATCTGTGAAAATGGGTATGATCTATGGCTGTTGAAGTAAGAGTATTCATTAGACGTAAAGACGCCAAAGTGCCGGTAACAATGTCATTTTGCTCTGTAGTCAAAAACGTGTATGCTATGAACTAAGCAATGCATCTTGGTCTATGATAAACCTTTAACATTGATGTTGAAATTACCGTCAGGATATGATGTAGACGATGAAGGCTTGAAAAATTAATTTTAATAGTGACAGGGAACCGGAGGCCAGTTTCCAGTAGTGTCGTAAATAGGCATTATGCTCGTTCCATTTAATGCCTTTTCAATGAACCTATAATATCGAACTACTAATAATGGAAATTCTGAAGTCTTATATGAAACTGTTCTTCGGAGAAATAATCGGTACTGCTTATCAACGGAATGATGTTCATCTTCGTATAGCATGTATTAATCAGTCCGTGCATTTATTTTTTCTCCTCAGAATTCAAAACTAGCGGATTTAACAGTTATGTGATAAATTGCTCTATGATTTGAAAGATATTTTCTGGATCTCTACAGAATCAGAACACTGGAAAATTCGGCTAAATGCCGTCCAGAATCTGCATGCAAAATGAATTTGTATACAAGGGCAGAAATATCAGGTCTCTCTCTCTCTCTCTCTCTCTCTCTCTCTATATATAGATATATATATATATATATATATATATATATATATAATATATATATATATAATATATATATATATATATATATATATATATATATATATAATATATATATATATATATATATATATATATATATATATATATATATATATATATATATATATATATATATATATATATATATATATATATATATATTATATATATTATATATATATATATATATATATATATATATATATATATATATATATATATATATATATATATTATATATATTATATTATATATATATATATATATATATTTATATTTATATAATTCTCTATCTTAAACTTTTCTGGAAAACCATTAACATTCTTATTTTCTTGTTGCGAAGGATCAGTAATATGATTTCAGATCTGGCTAAAGAAAACTTAAATTACGAGGCATCAAAGGCAAGGTATTAAATAGTACTTTCAACAAGACAGTAATTTCAAATGATAGTGTTTACCTTTCATATTTTTCAAAAGAAAATTTGATGGTTTGTATATTAATTTTTTAATACTAAACGACTATTTATCTTATCTGACTGCTAAGATAGAATTTCAAGGGTGTTCCATGTTTAAATATTTTTGCAGCTAGTAAAGAATGTTTTTCAGTCATTTGTCCCTTAAAAATGCAAAAACTGTGAGTAAACTTAAAGAATTTTAAATTCATACAGAAAAAAAGAAGAGTTTCAAATTATTACAATGTACTACTTTTAGCTCAAAATGTAAAAAAAATGAATTTAATTTCTATTGCAAGTCCGCTTTTACAAGTCATAAAGAATTTTTAACTTAATAGATTTTTTAACGTTTAAAAGAGATTTGCTTTATAGTAATATCTTTTGGGTGTGTGTGTAAGTAATTTTCGTTTAAAAAGCTATGTATAAAAGATACATAGAATTAGTAAAAAATTCAACGTTAGTTAATGGGGTTTTATTAGGTATGTCCATCTCTCGCTTATTGAGAGGTAAATACGCTTGAACTCTCAACTTAAACCTCATAAGGAAAATCTATAGACCAACATACCAACACGTGACGCAAGCCTACATAGCCTGGCACTGAAGGACAGAGGCTAGTGTGGTTTGCGATCGTTCAATTTTGTTCGATTTAATTTTACTGTTAGGAATTTATTCTTCCTAACATTTGAAATTTACTCTATGGACGTCCAAACAAGAAGCAATATTTAATGAAGTACTTTAGATAAATCTGAATGAGTAAAAATAAAAAAAACTGAATGATACATCAGTTTCAGAAAGAAAATAATTATTTTTCAATATACAACTTTCCAATATTCTCTGCAAAAATGGCCTTATATTTATGGAAATTGGTTTCATTGAGATAAACTAGTTATACTAGTATTTAATCTTATAGTCACTGAATCCTATGAGAAAGAAGATTTAATGCAGTATATTAGATTTATAGGATTAAGAGGGTATAAAGCAGTCTACTGGCGTCATTAAAGAAAACATAGTCTTTAAACTTTATTTTTGTGTTTGAACATTTAATATCAATGATACAGGATATCAACTAATGCAGAATTGAATAGATTTATATATATAAATGTATTACTGATTATAATATCTAGAGACATCAATTAACAGTAGATATGATGATCTTTGTATAATGTAATATTATTTCTAAATATGTTAAAATCTGCGTTAGTCTGTGTGAATATCAATTCTCATATTTCTGCTACGATAAATCATATCTCATGTAACTACCGAAATATGTATATTAGCAAATTTATTATTATACCTAATCAATATTCAGAGTAATTTTCTAAAGAATATTTATTTTTTGTTTAAGATATTGAGGAAAAACTTAACTTGATGTAAATCAAACTGCAAAAATATGCAGAGAACATGAATAAAAAAGTAAATCAATATATTTAAAAGCTGAAAAAATGTCGAAGAGTTCAAAATAGTAAAAGTCACTTTTTGGATCTGAGTGATTTTGAAAGTTTGTTCTGTGAGTAAGTAAATATGAAATGAACAAAGAATTATTTCACAAGGGTGAAAATCAGAGATAATTTGACTCGTTTGGAAAAAGGCAAGAAAGTTAAATTTATGCAGAAATTGGTATGGAGTTCTGTTTCTTTTATTTCTCTTGAAGAACGGCCTAATTTATGATGGATTCTTATAGTGTATAAAAAGTATATATATATGTAGAGAGAGTACGTTTGGGAAATACACGAAGAGCATAATTAACCGAGTGTCAAACAGATCTTTGAAAACAAAATCCGTAATGTTATAGAATTATGCAGATTCTTTAATTTGTTTCTTCAAAACTATTCTTCTTTGATTATTTTCATTTTAAATCTTCACGTACTATGGAAGTTGAGGATTTCTACCTCTACGATTTATATATAAAAAAAAACATTTTAAGGATTATACATATTTTTTTTCTAGAATATCGTAAACTTTTTCTTTCATGCATTTTCTACATAAGATTTTCTTTAAAGTCATATATGAAAGATCCTTAAATAAAAGTCCATATTAACTCCCTACAATGCTTTTGTAGATACCATTAAACGTATGCATGTAGTAAAGAATTTTTAAATATTTTTTCCTTAAAAAACTATCCCAAATTTATTTTTAAATATAAAGGAGACAATAAAAAACCTAAAATGCTTCATAAAAAAATCAAATTTGATAAATTTAACCACACATTTCTGGCCCAAAAAGAATCGAGGTTAGTATTTTTCTGACAGTGCTCATCAATTTCTAACTTACCTTCATTTTTCTTTTATCTCCATTTCACGAGAAAATGCAGCTGAACTAAATTTGATTTCTATCATGAGAGAATAAAAATCGTAGAACGGTTGAGAAATAAGTGTTGGGGTAAAGTGTATTAAAGAGAGCACGTTTCCTAGAAACTCACAGTTTTTATCAAAGTAAACAATTACTGTTTTAGTGTTATTTCATCTTCGCAGACATCTACTTTTTCACGATTTAATTTGCAGCGTACGTCATAAGAAGGTTCTTGGAGAGCTTTAGGTTTTTAATACTTTTGGCAACTCAATACATATTTTTTATGCACTACAACAATAACGTCCCTTCTGTGGAAGGGACAGCCAAAACCCTGCTTTTTAATACTCACACCATGAAAGCTTGTCTTGAAAAATTTCAACACCATATATTTGTTATCTGTACGAGGCTTATTCCAAAATCTCTCGCAGGTGTGGGAATGGTAGAGGATCCCAAGCAAAATAATCAAATACTATTATCATTTTGTCAATTAATACGTTAAAGCTAAATAATCAAGTACAATGATCATTTTGTCAATTGCCGTGTTAAAGTAAAATAATCAAATACTATGACAATTTTGTCAATTACTTCGTTAAAGCAAAATAGCTAAGTAATAATCAAGTACTATAATCATTTTGTCAATTACTGCGTTAAAGCAATATAATCAAGTTCTATGATCATTTTGTCAATTACTGCGTTAAAGCAAAATAATTAAGTACTATGATCATTTTGTCAATTACTGAGTTAAAAGAAAATAGTCAAGTACTATGATTATTTCGCAAATTACTGCGTTAAGGCAAAAAAGTCAAGTAATAATCAAGTGCTATGATCATTTTGACAGTTACTACGTTAAAGCAATCTAATGAAGTATTATGATCATTTTGTCAATTACTGCGTTAAACCAAGGTAATCAAGTACTATGATCATTCGAGAAATTACTGCGTTAAAGCAAAATAATCAAGTACTATGACCATTTTGTCAATTGCCGTGTTAAAGTAAAATAATGAAATACTATGATAATTTTGTCAATTACTGCGTTAAAGCAAAATAGTCAAGTACTATGATTATTTCGCAAATTACTGCTTTAAGGCAAAATAGTCAAGTAATAATCAAGTACTATGATCATTTTGACAGTTACTGCGTTAAAGCAATCTAATGAAGTATTGTGATCATTTTGTCAATTACTGCGTTAAAGCAAAGTAATCAAGTACTATGATCATTTGACAAATTACTGCGTTAAAGCAAAATAATCAAGTACTATGATCATTTTGTAAGTTACTGCGTTAAACGATTTTTAGAAGAAAGTTAACTATCAATTATTTAAATTTTACTATTTTCTGAAAAGACGTTCTTCAAAGTATTTTCCTTAATTTTTCGCATAAAAAATGTTAACTTGCAGATCTATACAGGGTGTCCCAAAACGACCGCATAAACTCTGCACAGCTAGATTCCTCGTTGGCAGTACATAAAAACTGCCCAAAGACGCGTTTCTGTACGATCCATAGTTTACGAGAAAAATACGACAAACAAAGTATGACGTCACTGCCGGTGCAAGAAAAAACACTTTATTGGACATATCAACAACAATATTTTCATATCTTTCCAGACGATAATGTTTAAAACGTTCGCCGCGCATATCGCGTCATGCATACGCGCGCGCCATGGAACGACGTTAAGCCGCCATTGAACTGGTATTTAAAAGGCTGCATTTTGCAGCTACCGGTAGTCTTCGTATGGTAGCCATGTACTCCGTTCGTGACTACTGCGACATGTACTTGATGTAAGGCCGATATAATGGAAATGCTTAACGAACTGCTAGGGAGTATGCCCGTCGATATGCGTCCCGCCGTCCTCCCGACGTCAACGTCATGCGTAGGTTGGACGACAGACTGCGAAATACGGGAAGCGTCTTGCCAACAGCCAGTCTTCACGATACTGGAAGACCGTGGAGCGGCCTGACGGTAGCACAGGCGGATGCAATACTGCAGCGGGTAGAAGAGACACCCGAGGTAAGCACACGCGCATTAGCCCGTGACATGACTTCGAGTAAAAGTACTGTGCACAGGCTTTTACGGTCTGAGAGGCTACACCCATTTCGGTACACAACCGTGCAAGGTCTGAAACCAGATGACTTTCAGAAACGCGTGGCCTTCTGTGAATGGCTGTTGCAGCAACAGAACACAGATAATGGTTTCATTGCACATATCATGTGGACTGATGAATCATATTTCACTCGTGATGGGGTATTCAACCATCACAACAGCCATATGTGGTCCCAGGTCAATCCGCATGCAATCCGGCCGCAGAAACATCAGGAACGTTGGCCTCTTAACGTGTGGGCCGACATATTCGGGGATCGCCTGCTTGGACCATATATGTTGCCTGAATGGCTCTCGGGACAGTCGTACTTGGTGTTTCTCAATGAGGTCTTAACTGAGTTCCTCGATGACATACCATTAGCGGCAATACAGGGACTTTGGTTCCAGCATGATGGGGCTCCGGCGCATTTCTGTGCTCCTGTACGTGGTTGTCTGGATATGGAATACCCGGGCATCTTCTTATCTGGAATACGGCTCCGTCGTTCATTGCAGACACTCGGCATGGGACACTGGGCTCTCTACAACTTCTATCTCCAAACTTTTACTGCACTCGAATACGGCTCCGTCGCTTATTGCAGACACTCGGCATGGGACACTGGGCTCTCTACAACTTCTATCTCCAAACTTTTACTGCACTCGAATACGGCTCCGTCGCTTATTGCAGACACTCGGCACGGGACACTTGGGCACTGTCAGCATCGGTTCACGAACTTTTTTTGCTCTCTCCTCATACGTCTATATGCCTTGACACCACTTCTACCTCTCACAAACTTCTGACTGACTCTCACTTCTCAGGTTATCTCTCTGCCTTCACACTATTTTTTATTTCATATATTTTCTTACTAATGTCTCCGCCTCTTATAATTTCCATTGGTTATCTGGAAATTATCATGCCATCGCCATTCGTCCGTGCTGCCTCTCCTCAATCCCCTTTTACCAATGCGCGTCGAGGGCGGGATTTATAAATTCTCCCCCAATTTTAACTTTTTCCCATGCTTTGGCTTCAAGTAGGGTGGGCTGTTTTATAGCCATCATAAATTTTCTTTTATTCTCTTCTTGCAACTCACTGTCTTCAACTTTTATCTTCTATTTATTGCTACCAACACTATCTCTAAATTTCGTTCCGGTCTATGGCTTTCTTCCCTTCTCCTTTATTGCCCTGTTTCTTTCTTGCATTTAACAATTATTTTATTTTATTTTGTACTTTTCAATGCTCCTGTCCCTGGCCGTAACACTACTGTCATGTCCCTATGACAGCGGACATCTCAAGGAACTTGTTTATCGAGACGTAATGACAACACAAATGGACTTAGTTGCTCGTCTGCATGCTGCTTGTACTTCGGTGGACCCCGCGATGCTGCAACGTGTGATGACAGCCATTCCACAGCTTGCTCAAACCTGCCTCGACATGCACGGTGGACACTTTGAACATCTGCTTTAAATTGTGCATGCTGTTGATATGTTCAATAAAGTGTTTTTTCTTGCACTGGCAGTGACGTCAGACTTTGTTTTTCGTATTTTTCTCGTAAACTATGGATCGTACATGAACGCTTCTTTGGGCAGTTTTTATGTACTCCCAACGAGGAATCTAGCTGTGCAGAGTTTATGCGGTCGCTTTAGGACACCCTGTATATCTATGAATTTACATATACAGTATTATACTTAATCATTTTTGCACGAATTGTTTGAAATCTGAACTGAAATATAAAAATTTGTACCGGGTGTTTCAAAAGTCGCGCACATCAACCTTTGTGGTTGAGTTTTAAAGACAGATGAATTATGTTAACAAACATAAGAAAGGACAAACAAAGGTTGAACGATTATCTTTATTGTCTGGTGTCAGACATGGTCAAATCACACTAAATGTTCAAAATTATGTCCGTTTTCCTGGACACACAATCGAACTATCTTTACCAGATTAGTCGACACTTTACAAAATGTGTGAGAAGTAATGTCCGATATTGTATGAAGGATGTTACTCTTAAGTTCCTCAAGCGTATGGGATTATTGCTGTAGCAACATCCTTCATGCAATATCGGACATTACCTCTCACACACTTCGTAAAGTGTCGACTAATCTGGTAAAAAGAGTTCGATTGTGTGTCCAGGAAAACGGACTAAATTTTGAACATTTACTGTGATTTGACCATGTCTGACACCTGACAATAAAGAAAATCGTTCAACCTTTGTTTGTCCTTTATTATGTTTGTTAACATAATTCATCGGTCTTTAAAACTCAACCACAAAGATTGATGTGCGCGACTTTTAAAACACCCGGTATAAATAAAACCCTGAAAAACTGAAACTATTCTTTAGAATAAAAAGTAATAATTTGGATAAAAACTGATATGAACATTTACACAATTTGAAATGTGCTAAAAGTATTTTTTCTCTATACTGTCGTGTCGTGGCCGACAGCAAAATAATTCTTCGGAAGAGGTATTCATTTCGTAAAACGAAGACAAAGACTTAATTTAAAATATATTTACAAGCCTTTATTAAGACCTCCTATTTATAATACAAATATGTACAAATCACCTAGTTACATAGCATCAGTATGTAGTGGCTAGCAAAAGCCAAAGTAAGTAGACGTCACAGGTCTCTTACTCAAACGAAGCAGTGTCACGTTCGGCAGTCGGCTCAAGTCTCTGTCTCTCCTCCGAGAAACCGCCCTTTTTAATCCCTTTCGTCTTTTCCAGAACAATCTCGGACCTTCTCGAGGATTCTTTTAAAATCCCCATCTTCCGGTTCCGTTGTTCCCACGATTGGTGTTTCAAAGGCGCGGAAGGTCATAATTAAGGCCCACGACTACATCTGGTCAGAGTCGGCTCCCAATTGTCTTCCACGGCCATGGGGATTCCATTTGCGAAGATTGGACAGCTGGTCTTTATTCTCTTTTATTTAAATTACCTGTCGAGAGCGCTTCTGAAACAGTTCACAGGCAATACCACACACAAACACACATAAAAAATATATACATTTCTTCACTACGCCATAATACCGATAATGTTTCTTTACTTCTATTTTTTTAAAAATTTGTTATATAATTATTCGTTAAATAAATTTCGTATTTAAAAAAATAATAAATTAAAAATATTTTTAATCAATCAACATAATATGTACAGTCGAACCCGCTTAATGGAATATAAGTTAAAAAAATATCCCGTTTAATGTAATAAATTTTCAATGTACCAAACCGTAGTAATTTGTTTCTGTGTTAAATTTCCCGGTTAATGGAATATCATGTTTTATAGCTATCCCGCTTAAATGAATAATTTTTAACCATGATGATATCGTTCCTGTTCTATTTCCCACACTTCTTTTCGGAATTTTTTTCTGTAAAGTGCAATAATGAATGTGCAGTAACTGAATGTCTTCCAACGCAATTTTGTCACATCGCAAAAAGTGTGCAATCGCGGGAAATGACGTTTTCGTGGATTTGAAGGGCAATTCACTGTTGTTATTCTTTTGCTACCACTCCCCTCCCCGGCTATTGCTCGGCCGCTCATCCTACGTTTCCCTATTCAGAGAAAAAACAATGAGCTTCACCCCCAGATGAGAGCTAGAAAGTGTGTGTGTGTGTGTGAAGTAAATGTGAAACATCAACATGTCCTTATCTTGAAGGGGACGGGGAATACCAGCTGTAACGAATCCCTTCGGAGAAGCGCAACATTACCTTGGGGGTCTCTAGCCTTGAAAATTTAACTGTATATTTCCTACGGCGATTAGTTCGACAGTTCGCTTTCGTGAAATCAGTCATCTCTCTTGTGACTACAATGTCTTCGAGACGAAAAGATCTTAGTTTAAAAGAAAAAGTAAAAATTATTGAGTTTGCAAAAGTAAATACGTGTACGCAATTAGAACTCTCAAAAAAGTTTGAGATATCCCAAGCGCAAGTTTCGAAATTGTTAAAAAATAAAGAAAAACTCTTGAACGACTGGAAATGCAACAAAAATCTTAATGAAAACCGAAAACGTACTGGAAAAGAATCTGAAGTTGAAGATGCTCTTCTTCGGTGGTTTCCTGAAAAAAGAGCTTGTAATGTTCCTAATAGCGGATTATTATTTTATCAGAAAGATGAAGATTTAGCACAACAGTTAAATATAACTGATTTTAAATCTACAAATTGTTGGTTGTGCAGATGGAAAAGAAGAAACCAAGTTTCTTTCAAAAAAATTCACTGTGAAGCAAGTGATGCTGATGAAGCCGCTGCCAGTTCTCGGAAAAACGCAGTATTACCTGCTTTATTACAAGGCTACAGTCCTTCTTGTATATATAACTGTGACGAAACAGCACATTATTATAGAGCAATGCATGATGGGACTTTGTGCTTAAAAGGCGAAAAAGTTGTTGGATGAAAAGTCCCGAAAGACAGACTGAAAGTTTTATGCTGTAGTAATGCTGACGACAATCATAGAATGCACCTTTTTGTAATCGGGAAATCGAAAACCCCACGTTGTTTTAGAGGTGTAAAATCTCTTTCAGTTAAATACGAAGCGAATTCAAAGGCTTGGATGACTGCTCATTTCTTTCAAAACTGGTTAGTGTCATTTGACAATGAGATGAATAAGATGAAAAGAAAAGCTATCCTTTTTATCGATAATTGTCAAGCCCATAAAGTCGACATAAGACTAGAAAATGTATCACTTTATTTTTTGCCTCCGAATGCTACAGCTATTTTACAGCCAATGGACCAGGGAATTATATCACTTTTTATGAGGAATTATAGAAAAGAAGTCGTTAAAAAGATCATCGCCTGCATGGATGATACTAGTGGATTTTCTATCAATAGTTCAACTACTAAAACTATTAGAAATATTTCAATTCTTACAGCTGTTCATATGATGAACAAATCATGGAATAATATTTCCTCTGAAGCAATAAAAAAAATTTCGTAAAATGTAAATTTTTAACAGAAGTAACAAATGATGAATTAAATGATGAATCAATAACAAATGCAAATGATTTACCACCACAAGGAATAAAAGAAGAAAATTTTTCCAATTTTGTAAACTTCGATAATGATTTGGTAGAATGTGATGAAACTTCAGACCCTCAAATTGATCAAAACAAAGTCAATGAAGATGAATTTCATGAAGAATGTACCGATAAAAAGGTGCCGTCACATGTTGAAGTTAATAACGCTTGTGATATTATACGACCCTTCTTGGAAACGAAGCCAAATACAGACTTTCATTTATTTTATAAACTAGAAAATGAAATAACAGATTTGCTGCATTCACAGAATAGTAAACAGTCTATAATATCCGACTTCTTTAGCAAGAAATAAGTAAGTAGAATTGTAGTTATTTTCCAAAAATTAAGATAAATATATATATTCTACAATAAAATTAGCTTATTTTTCATCAAATTTCTAAATTTTAACGCCTTTAAAGTGTTTCTTTTAATTAATAAATTTTTGTTAATTATAATAGTTTAAATATGTCTGTGGTTTAGGTAATTTTTAATTCTTTCTTGGTTTAACTGTAACTTGAAACATTGTGGAAGTGTCAATGTGATCCCGGATAATGGAATATCCCGCTTATTAGAATAATTTTTCGTGGCAAATTGGCTATTCCATTAAGCGGGCTCGTATGTATTAGACTATAAGTAAATTAATACCATTCGGAAAAGGGAATAAAATAATTCTTAGAGAACACTGCGTGTGATGTTGAGATTACAGATACATTAATGCTTTCGAAACCAATAACTTGGCAAAAGGGAAAAAATTTTAGCGTCAAAAAGCACATAATGCTTTATGACACTAAATGCGTTTCCTTTTTCATTTATACAGTGTTAACCATTCAAACTATGAGTACATAGGAACGTTTTATTCGGCCTTGAATCTTATTTACTCATAAATTATGTATTAAATGTATGTAATCACTGCTTTCATATGGTTGCTAACTTGTCAAAAAAAGTTTTCTAGGAATATTAGAGCAATCCTATAATGGTTTATCTATCATTTAATTATATTAATATGCTCAATAAAATTTCGAAATCTTTAGAACATAAATTTGTGGGATCATTATTATGAGCTATTTCTTCCTTTTTCCAGGGGTATGTTTTATCATATAAATTGCAAAAAATATATAAATAACCGCCTCCTACTACAGGTCCGATATTTCTAATAGACTTTTTTATTCCCTGGGGTTAAAAAATGTTTTTTCGAGGGAATAAATCTGATAAGATTTATTTCCTCGAAATGTCTGATAACAGTTGCTCTTCAACAGAAGAATCAGTGTTGATGTCAGAAGTACGCACCAAGCAATCCTTTTTCAAGTTCGTTCTCACATTTTAAGTTCCAAATTCGTTCCTCTACGATCTTTATATTTTATCACCTTAACGTGGTGTCTAAAATTAGAGACGTTTCGGAAAGAAGAAAAACATTAATAGGAGACCGGGACACATTTAAAAAATTTATTTATTGAGTAAAAATTTTGAATTCTTTTGTGATGGTTAACCATATAATTTGTAAACAAAATCACATCATAAAACGTCTAATAAAGTTCTTAAAAATTTAAATTTTTCAAAAAAGTAGGGAAATTTAAAATTGTTATAACTCGAGATATTATTTGTCGAATTTCAAAATTTTTTCATTTAATTAAACAGAAATAGATAAGTTTTAATTTTGATTCAGCATTGTCTGAAATATTAATTAAAAAATCTAAAATATTTATAGTAAAAATTTTAAAAAATGATGTAACTTACTTTTAAAAAATCATATTTTCAAAAGTAAATATTTTTTTCAAATTTGCTGTATCAAAATTAAAGTAAAATAATTGAAAAAGACATGTTCGCAGTTTGAAACTTTTGTCTTTAACCGTTCTTGACTTATAACAATTTAACGACGTGAAATGATGAAAATACTCATCATGCGGAAAAACGCATTAAAGGTATAAACAAAGATTGGCTGCTATTAGAATGTTACAGAACAAAAAATTAATATCTCCTGTTCTAATAAAGATACAAACATGATTTAAAAGTCATTTTAAGCGGAAAGAACAGAAAAATTTTCAATGTAATAATTTTTTTCAAAAATTTGAAGAATTTTGTCTCTTCGACCACCTTGAATTTTTAAAATAATTAATCCAAATTTGCATTTAGGTAATTTATATTTAGAGTGTCAATTTTTTCGCTAAAACTAACCTAAAAAATACCGTTATTTCATATAAAAAGTAAGAAATACAAAGTAACTTGAAACATCAACTGCAGTTAATTTTTCAGTACTAATATAAAAGACAAAAATTATAGTGTTGTATATATTAATTTCTGTATGCAGACATATTTCGAAAGGTAACAACCTGTTGCATTTTAAGTCTTACAATTTTTAAACTTCCAATGAAATTGTAAATTGTACATAGTTGTTCGAATTTTCTAAGTATAAAGGAATGCTATAGACTGTATTAGAAAATATATACTATGTGATTATATCTAATCCCACAAACATTTTAAAAGGGAAAAAAAGGATTTAACAACAAAGCAAAATCTATCTGAGGGCAGTTTAATATAAAAATTCACTATGATAGAAAACCTGTTTTAATGTTTAAAAACGTGGAGTTTAGATCCCAATTTTTCATTATGGTGATCCTAAGGAACTACTACAAAAATCGAAGGGATCAAAGATTTACAAAATTTTTGTAGAACAATCAAATAATATATCAACTTGAACAACATAGACACCCACGTCGTATAATGGCTAGTATCACGAGCTCGCAGTGATAGGACTTGTTCTCACCTCCCCCTGAGATATGGATGCTATAGTAATACTCCCTTATAGTTAGCAAATTTTTGTTAATGTATATAGTGCTCTCATAACAAAGTAGCCAATAAAGAAACGCGGTGGCTATGGGTGTAGTCGTAAATATTAATGTCTGCTGCTTTGGTGGGAAAAAAAAAAATCCCCTCAACTACGTTTGCTTTACTACCACTTCTTTTAATAAGGAATTATAACACAATTACCATTGCATATAATAGATTAAAATACTGATTTTTTTTAATTATAGAAGCACGCTTGCACCTACATACACTGGAAATAAATTAAAATATGAAGACTGAATGAGACAATTTTAATGATAAAAATCCCCAGTTGCACATGAATTACAATATAAAGACGGATATAAAGTTTTAAGAAAGGGAGTAATTACACTTTTAGATGTTTATATATTTATGTGGAATAAAGAAACTGCTGTAATAGATGAGCGTTAGAGTGTGTTTACAGACTTTATTGGCCGTTCAACTATATCTGTTGAACAGGAACAAGAAGTTTGTTATTATTAATTCACATTGAATATGATTGTGACTGATATTGGAAAATCATTGTGACAGTGTATATACATTAATATGATATTAATTAAGGATTGTGCGTGTTTCATTTGAGGCAGGCCAGTAGATCTTTATGGAAAAATAAAGAGTAATATGTGTAGAAGCGCTGAATGTTATAATTCACCGCGATGTGTGGTCGAGAGACGGTCAATAATAAAACTCTTATAACAACTTCAGAGGCAAAAAAATAAATAAATACAGACTTGAAGATTAAAGTGGCGTGTAAAAGAAAAGCTGTCTGTGTGGCCATTGATAGCGATCAAGAGACTATAAAAATTGCAAGATAGATAGTGACGTTATTTTATGGCCCAAAATAAAACTTCCAGATAATGGTCAAAATTGTATTTCAAACGAAAATTACGGTGGGGAGGTACTTGGTAGACTGTGAACATGAGCAGTAAAATAAGGGACCAATTGGGGCAGGAACTGCTAAGAAAAAGGCAGCCTCACTGTGAGAGAAAAAGGGGCGGGCCAAAATGGTCCCGGTAAACGGAAAGTCCCAAGAGGGAAATAAAACGAGAAAAAGGTCGACAGATTTCGTTTGCGGTTCCCTAGAGCTCGCACGTTATAGAAGGCTGATTGAGCTGTCTCGGAGTCTAGCGGAAAGTTCTGGAATCCGAGAAGATGCTGCTGCCTATGACATGATGTGGGCCTCTGTCAATGAAATCATTCATTGCTGTATGCTTCAACAGTAGCAAGTGCCTCCCGAATGTTCTAGAAATAAATGTTTTGTTCGAATATTTTGTCTCTGCTTCTGATTTCTCATGTATTAAATGATAATATGAAGGGGAACCTCATTCTATTATTAATTTCACTTTAAAAGAACTTTTAGTATTGTCAAATAAATGTATGATAAAGGCCAATTCTCTGTGCTTCCTTGATTGTACCAACACATGCACACCTAAATTGTTTTAAGGTTGTTTTTACTACCTATAATATGTATCAATGACAACAATAAAATGCATGATGTACAAAATTGTTTTCCGTTTCACTTGAGATATGACGTTTTAAGTTGAAAAAATCTCCCCACAAAAAGAGCCTGAAAGGAGGTGGGTACTACATACAGACTTAACTCGTTTTTTCTTTGTTTTAATTTCCATGACGTAGCCTAAAGAGGTTTTAGTGTTCCCGAAGTCCATGCGTTTCGTTTCTTACTCATTGTAATCTCTTTAGGGAACTTTTAGATCAAGATACTCGAAGAAACCATTTTTTTTCCACAGATACAAAAATTGTAATATAGCTTTTATATACATTATGATAATGTAAAAGACGAAATATAATTGTCAAATATATCATAGTGGTAGGCAAAACTAAGAACTTTAAGAAGTATTTAGTTCTTTATCATATGTCAAGTACTGAGTACTATACTAGAAGAAAATTACATACTTTTTAGATATATGTGTACTGTTCTAAAAATTTACCAATTGTTTGGTACAGTATTTAGGGACTATTTTTTATGGTGGTCATAACATTACCTGAAAAATATCCACATGAGAAAACTAAAATGACCCTGATATACCAAGACAAAACCCTTAATGCTACTTCGAATCGAAATATTGCTGCCGATGAGGCAAATTTGGGCATGACCGCTCCAGTAAGAGGATTTTTTTCAGCAAGATAGTACCACATTGTTTGCTTGGTGATCAGGTGGAGTCAGGACATTGACCAAAAGTTTGGGTAACAGGAATCGTAACACGAAGTTAAAATGGGTTATTCCGACTGGTTATGCTTCTTCTTCTTCTTCATCAGCACTACAGCCTGTCACAGGTCAAGTCTTTCTCCATGAACCTCCTCCATCTGACTCTATCTGAAGCAATAGATTGCCATCGGTTGACTCCCAGATCCCTAAGATCTCTCTCAACAGAATCGACCCACCTGGGGGGTGGGGGTGGGGGCTTCTTCTTTTTCGCGTACCCTGAATTTTTAAAAAGGTTACCAATTTAGTTGGGTTTGAGTCATTGTATCTAAAAAGGTGTCATAGCCATCTTATGTGGCTAGCCTTTATAACTTTGACAATATCTGGTTCTTTAAATCTACTGTAAATCTGATAATTACATCGTATTCTATTAAATCTCATAATTACATCGTATTCTATAGAAATCATTCTGCGTAACTGCTTCCAAGATCTTCCGGAGTATTTTTCTCTCAAAAATCAGCAGCTTATCATTTTCAGATTTATTTAATGGCCAGCACTCGCTGCCATATAGAGCAACTGGTCAAATTAAGGTTTTGTAAAGGTAAATTTTTATTTTAACATCAATAAAGTTGGACTTGAATTGATTTATCAACACATAAGACATCTGTTTTCCATAAGTAACCTGTTATTTATTTCAGGTTTTATTTCATTATTATTACTGATAACAGTTCCAAGGTATTTAAACTGTTGTACACACTCAAAAGTAAAATTATTTATTTTCAAAGGATATAAGTCATAGTTTCTCTGCGTTACAGCCAAAAATTTAATTTTCTCCTGGTTAGTAGTGAGACCCATTCTTCTAGCAGACTCCTCAAGGGAGACGAAAGCATTGATTACCGCTTGTTTTGTTCTGCCTATGCCATCAATATCGTCAGCAAAGGCTAATAATTGTATGGTTCTATTAAAAATAGTACCTCTGGTGTTTATATTAGAATCTCTAACAGCTTTTTCAAGCGCTATATTGATTAATATACAAGCAAGAGAATCTCCGTGTCTCAAACCTCGTTCAGTATAGAAGACCTCTGAGAGGTCTGAGTTAATTTTTACTCTGCATTTAACTTTTTTCAAGGTCATCTTAGTGAGGTTTATCAATATTTTTAGGACGTCAAATTACGTCATAGCTTTAAATAATCTATCTCTCTTTATACTATCATAAGCAGCTTTGAAGTCAATAAAAGGATAGTATGTGTCTATTTTGTACTCTAGTTTTCTCAAGAATTTGTCTTATTGAATGTATCTGGTCTATGGTAGATTTTCCATACTGAAAGCCACACTGGTAATTACCTATAATTTTTGCAGTATATTTTTGTAATCGTCGTGATAGTAGAATTGAGAAAATTTTAAACGCAGTTTTTAAAAGTTTGATTCCCCTATATTTGCCACACTCAAGTTTGTCACCTTTTGTGAAGATTGGGCAAATCACTCTTCCCATTCGGTGGGCATCTGCTCTGAAATCCAGATAGAGCTAATAATACTATGTAGCTGTTTAAGTAATGCTGCTTCATTGATATTAATTATAATACTATGTAGCTGTTTAAATAATGTTAGTTCATTGATATTCATTAGTTCAGCCTTAATACCATCGGGCCCAGCTGATCTATTGGGGTTTAGTTTTTTAACAGCTAGTTCAACTTGATACAATATAGGCACTTTACGCTCTTCATCCTGCTCTGCAGTGTTAGCAGTTGGCATATTACACTCCTCATCCTGCTCTACAGGGTTTGTAGTTTCACATGCCTGGCCATTAGTAACTAACTGATCAATTGGGAGTCACTACAAGAAAGGAGAGTTTCAAAATAGCCCCTCCACGTTGTTAGGACTTCTTCTTTTTCATTGGTTATGCTCTTGAATATTTTAAGCCTATGCGGGTTGTTATTCATGAAGCACTGGAGTACATTCCCGTACTACGATTCCTAGTATTGATGGAATAAGCACCCAGACGCCAGTCAGCGGTTTACGAAATGTGAAGCTTTAACCCGGTGCCAGGAAGATGAACCAAATGATGTCACCTCTTAGTTAAAATTGATATGCATGATAATATAATAACTGCTTAATGCCACTGGCATGGGAATGTGAAATACTAATAAAAAGGTTTGCGCAAATGCAATGTTATGCCGCATGACTAATTTGGCTTGATATATATCCATTTTTAAGTGTGTGTCCAAAGTACCCCACACTACACTATAATCATTTTTACTGGGTTTTGTGTTATGTATTTATAGTCGTTACTCTTATATTGATGAAAATATCGATTTTTCAATTTTTTGTTAAAAATATACTTTGACACCTCTAGTATATTGGTACAAAGTTTTGAGATGATATGATTATTGTAAGTGTATCAAAAATACCTTACATTATCTCGACAGCCCTTTAAATGTCACGCCCACTTCAGTGTTTACATTCTTTTTACTCTAAAATTCCCTCTCTGAATCACAAATAATCCACTTGATAACCCAGGTAGTCACAAATTATGAGTAGGGACCTCAATAAATGACATATTTCTTCCAAAAATTCTACCAGTATATCAACGGCTTGCATCTAGTGAACCTCTGGAAATATGTGTGCGTTGTGGAACTCAAAATGCTAATGAGAGTTTGCACAGTGTGATTTGGGCAAAGTGCCCTAAAGAAATATTTCTTAATAAACAACGTGTAAAACTCTGTGTAACAACAGAAGTTTGTAAATTTAATACGGGTACAATGCATACAATAAGAGAAGTACAAAAGGCACTAGAAATGAATACAGGTCATTCCAAGAAAAAACTTGGTGTTGAATTTTTGAAGAAAACACTTGGTGTTGAATTTTTTAACATTCACGAAAATTTTTGTTTCGGAAAAGGCATAATGATGCAAAGTACCAACTTGCCCGTAAATTATAAAAAATGCTAGTCGTAAAAGAAAACAACTATCCAGAAAGAGAGAAGGCGTTACATAATCAACAGGATGTTTTTAAAATCGTCAAGTGTTATGTGCGAGGTTTGTGCACTCTTTTGGTGAAACATTGCAACTTGAATTTTCAAATTCTGAACAAAACTATTAATTAATACTATAAATCTTTATTAGAAATGTCTTGTGATCATATTTATGAATATTTAAAAGCACTCTAAGAAAGATATTTAAATTGCTATTCACATTTTTCACCAATTCTCTCATTATTTCTGTTTGGATAAGTTTTTAATAAAAGCCTCTAATTATAACAAATTTTCACCTATTCAAAGAAAATGGCTATAATTTCAAAGATATATAAGTAGTAACATAATGATATTAATGTTAAGAAAACTGAAATAGGTTTTTACAGTTTTTTCAGTGCTTAAAATCTTTAAATTGGTTTTTCTCAGTTTGCTGTTTTTGATGTATTACTGTGTTTAAAGCATGATTACGACTACAAATATATGTCAAAGGACTCCATTATTTTCTTGTATGTTCAATATAATGTATTTAATAAAACTATGGATGGATTTTACAATATAATGAAAAGAAAATAAGAAAAATCGAAATGTTGAGGAAACCATGTTTTTTACTGCGTTTTTGCTTATATTTGTACATTTTATTTTTTTTTCTCATAAACTAATTCATTAATTGTAAAATCGATCCATGAAATTATAAAGTATAATGTCATTAACATCAAATAAAAAAATAAAGTTAGAATTTTGAGAACTAAAGGAGAAAAACAATTTTTTAAATTCGTTTACTTTAAAAAAAAATTAATTACTCAATTTTTACCCACAAAATGATTATTTTTTCTTGTTAAAATCAGTTTGTTTAAGTATTACCTATAATAATATGTGTATACTATAGGTAAATATATTTCTGCAAAAATATTCCATCAAAGGGTACTGAGTCCCCTTTGCCACTGGCATGGGAATGTGAAATACTAATAAAAAGGTTTTTGCAAATGCAAAGTTATGCCGCATGACCAATTTGGCTTCATATAGCCATTTTTAAGTGCGTATCCAAAGTAACCCACACTACACTAGAATAATTTTTACTGGGTTTTGTGTTATGTATTTATAGTTGTTACAGGTTACTAGGAAGCTTGGTGTGTTCAAAATCCGTTACAAAATACCTTCTATAATACTTGAGCGATATTTATTATGTAGGGGAAGGATATCATCCTTATTTAGGGATGTTCTTATTTGCTTCGCCCCTGATTCAATAATTTGGTTTAAAGATATAGTAGATGTTCTAGATGTTAGCAAGTCACATCAATACCCTTTTTCAAAATAGTAGAGAAGTAGTATATGAATTTACACTATAGAAACTAATTGCCGTAAGAATATGCAAAATGTTACATGGAATGGTGCTGCAGTCTGATGACTCATGCAATGGAAGTCGTTTAAAAAAATAGATGCGCATGTATCGCAGTATTCCATCTTGAATTCATAATAACCAAAATGACACCCGAATCAACGAAGCCACTATATGAAAAGATATGTCTGTATTTTCTTTAAAGCCTACATTGGTTACAGTGTGCCTACAGTACAGCCTAGCCTCTAACTAGAATGATACAAAACCGAGATAAATGTGACATATTTTTCAAGAAAATAATGTGCGATATAAATATCGATATAATACTTAATCTTTTTATTTGTTTGTTTGTAATTTAATTCAAAAGAAAGGGCTTAGAAATTGTATTATATTAGTAGTACATAATAGAAATATTCCTCTAAATTGAGACGTTTAAGAAACGAGCAGAAAATTATTTCGTTTTGAAAAAAGACTCTTATTTAGTAGAGGGGCTCTAGAGCAAGGAAAAGAAAAGAAAAATATCCAAGAATTTTATAAAACACCAAGTCATCACATGTTGTCATTAAACGGATACTTTGAGGATATTGATTAGTGATCAGAGAACACAAGAAAAAATCCTCACTAGATTCCTTATAAAATATTTAAAAACTCATTATGAGTTTCCAAGATTCAAACAGGCTTCTTTAGGAGTAAAGAAGCAACCGCAAGATGCGATGGACTTCGAGTAAAAGTCCCGACCATTTTATAGGGAATCCAAAAAGGATTTTTGCTTCCTATTTTTTGAGGGGGAGGGGTGGCCCAATTAGCAAAGGTAGCGAGCAAGTGACCTGCAAGTTGCTGGTTCGATGACTGTGGCTGACAAAAACCATTGTCGTGTACATAAATGGCGGCTGGTGCACGGAAAAAATCTGTCGTAGCTGCAATGTCCTCCAAGTTCCCAAAATGCCTCTGAGGGTGCGGGGTCAAGTGTTAAAGTCTTGTCACTTGACTCGATTCAAAATTACGGGACCGGTTCGTATCCAAGTTAGACTCCGACCCTTGTGGTACTAACCGGAGCCCCCCCCCCCTTTCATCCAATAACCTATATGGACCTGGTTTGGAACCTCTTACCAGGGATTATCAGCATCAACAACAACACTTCCTATTTTTTTTAACCAGTTAGGTAATTTTGTTTTACGCGCAGCAGTTATTTCTTAAAAATACTAAAAGTAACTAAATTTGATTCCTAAATTACAAATAATACGAATGGATTATAGTATATAATCAACTATAAAATAAACATCCATTTTTGTACAATATTGGAATTATCCTAAATGTATAATAACCAACAAATAAAGAAGAACCCAACAGGTCACGTATAATTTCCAACGAACTACACGGACTTTTTTATAAAGTCCATCAAACATAAGTTATTAGAGCTGTTAAGGAAAACTTGTGCATAACACAGAAACTCGTAAAAGATCTTCAAAACACAAGTTGATAACAAGTTTAAGCAATCCTGATTAATTTTGACTCTATGATGGCATATTAAGTTTAATATTTTATATGCTTTTTTTTTAGTGAAGTTTGAGTTTATATTTATCTTTTGGGTATTATTATAATGTGCATTTTGACTATAATGTGGCCGTGGGAAAGTTATGTGACAGACATATTTAAAATTTAAACTTCTTTTTGAAGTATTTTCAAGCGAAGAAATATTTATTGTGTGCGAATATCTACAGTAGAATAATGCATCGTATCTAAATAGCACATTTTCCCATTTCTAAGTTTATATCAACTATTTTTCAACTACCTCAAGAGTTTTTCCCGTCCCTATGCATTAAAATCAACTTTAGTTCCTCGAAAATTTATTTTATTTTTATTTCATTTCTTCTGAAAAGAAAAGTGAAGAACAGCGAAGAGAAAGTTAAAAGATGGATGGTTAGCACGAAGAAATTGACCCAAATTTTTTGATCTGTGAAAGTGATTTAAATCCCCCCAAGTTTTTCTTTTCGAAAAAAAAAGAATTGCATATTACTTCTATTGTTTTGTTATTCTTGAGAATGCCATTCTCATGGAATTTGGTTGAGGAGAGATATATGAGAATTGGAACATATTCAAGGAAATATAACTTAGAAATGGTTATAAAATGTTTTGGATACAGAGCGAGGGAAACTTAAAAAATTAAATTGAAAAACTATGTAATCGTATAATACTTGATGACATCTATGTTTTATTTAAGTTGGATTAATTATGACAAGATTTCGGTCTATCAGAACATTTATGTTGTAATTTTTTTAAGATTTAGAAGTAAGAGAAGAATGCATGCAGCGTAACAAAAGTTACTCATTTGTGTTTGGCAGAAATACTAAAATTATTTATTTTATATGAATACACCAAATTAAATTTATGAAAGTTGTAAATATCTGCTTCTCACACATGTTATGTGTAGCATCCATTCTTCCTAATTAAACCTTCATCTAAACTGGAGTTGAACTTTTGTTATGATGTATTAGAATTTACATTAAAACACATAATTCCTAAAGCATGTATACTGTTTTCTCCAGCTACCAGTAGATTTTCAAAACAGTCGCCCTGAGATGATTTATTCCGCAAACTTTCGTTAAAAGCATACTTTATTTTAATAAATAGAGGAATCGTTTCATTTCTTCATTTTACAGTTTTATCTTGGCAAAGACTTTAGACCGACTGCGGGTATACGATACTATTCCTGATCATAGGCTAGTCACCAATCACCTCTTAAGTCACTCGTACTCTATATCATTAGCCAGATATTGTGATGAATAGAAGTTTAACCTAAACTTTGTGAGTTATAGAAATAAAGGAAAATTTTAACGATATAAATACAAATGTATGTGTATAGTCAAATAAATGATAAATGCAATCAGCCACTCCCTAAAACAGAATATATTAAAATGGTGCAATGTACATTTCTCTAAGAATGTTTAATTATTAGAATCTAACTTTTAATTCTAGAAATTGTAAGAATAAAAAAATGACGGTATATATTTCCCTCAAAACAAATACAATACTAATCCATATTTTAAATATTTAAAATTTTTACAGATATTTTAAGATTCAAATGCATTTATTAGTTTGCAGGAAAATTGAAAAACAAATTTCATTTTCAAATGCTTTAGGATGATAGAATCTCATATTGCATAATGTTAATAGAAGATAACTTGCTATCATTGTAAGTCTCAAAATATTTTTCATTTATTTATAAGAAAATGTAAATTAATTTTCTGTAAGTTTTTGATATTAATTTGAATGTTTTGAATTATTATACGTTTTGGTTGATCTTCTTTTTCCTTCCTTGTTATTTCATTTGTTCTTGAATAAAATATTTTTATAAATTATACAGGCCATCCCTTGGACTTTATTTATAATGATAATACATTAAATTTACCAATAAAATTCTAGATATAAAATGCAAAACGAGAGAGAATTTGTTGTGTTTTTGCTACATACTTAGTTATAAGATTACTGTGTGAAATTACTTTTAAATAAATTTAATAACAAAATACGCCTCTTTCAGGATATAAAAGAAAAATTTATTCGGGCTCTCAGAAAATAATTTATGTTTTCTCTGATATTTCTTCTATAAAATTCTTACGTAGAATTTAAATAAGATGCAAGAGAAATGTTCGTTGTTTTAGAGAATAATTTTCTATTCTGACTTTCTTAAAATTGCATTGAAACAAAATGTAGTTCAGCTGGCTCTTTTCGATTTAAAAAAAAGGGGGAAGAATCTCAGAAACTTTAATAAAAAAATGTGCAAGGGTGTTGACTTACTTTTTATAAATCTTTTTTTTCTAAAATTCTTTTCTATTCTGATCTTAGATTTACGTTTGAAATGTTCTTATATATTCTTCGCCTTGGAAATTTCGACCCATGAATTTTAAAGTTTTGCTATATTATTCATTTTTAAAGTTACTTGCCAGAAATATTGATATAATCAATAAGTAACGAACAATAAGCCTACGTTAATGACCGTAGTCTTTAAATGGCTACGAATCTTTATTATTTTGATCCTGATTTATGCTGGAAATTCATATTACAGTGATTTCCGCTTATAAGATTCACGTTTGTTATTACTGCTTTTGATTCTTATAAGCGGTTGATTCTTATAGCCGAAATGTAGGTTTTTGGTCAGGCACACACACATCAATATATACATATATTAGATAATTTACCATAAAATACTCTTTAATTTACGTTAATTATCTTTTATTAAAATTATTGCTTATAAATTTAAAATACTTAATTTCTTGACCTATAAGTAGATACACATGATTATAATAAGAGAAGAAAAAAATATAATATTTATTACAACATATCTGCTTAACAGTTTAACATTTCAACTACAGGAAGGGTGCAAGAAAAAGTTTTCTATGGTAGTTCGACGTAATGAAGTTTACAGGAGGCTGTTTATACCTCTTTCAATACCAATAGTCTCAGACCAAGATTCACCTTCTAGCTTACGTTTCACGGTTTGATAACGTGCTGAATCTACTAATGCCTAAGTTTGCCTAAGTGATAGTAGACACTTCGCCGAAAATTTATGTGTTTCAGGGTGCAGGATGCCGCAACCAGGATGTGGGAGGTGGGAAAAAAGAGTCCCTGTCTTTGTTTGTCACTGGAGAAAAGTGAAATCGGACCTGGACGGGTAGAGATGCCTCTGGGTCAAGCTAATAGGACAGTGTTGTGCTAAAGCGGTTAAGGAGAAACTATTATGTTATGTCTAACAAAGAAAGGGATGCATTTTACGACTGCATTCCATCCCATCTTATAACTCTTTCTTTAAAAAAAATAAAGAAAGATTTTCATGCCTTTTGAGTGTTTAAGTGGCTTTTTGGAAAAATGAAAGGAAAGCGAAGAGTGTAAGCTGATTCTTAAAACCGGTGGATTGATTCTTTAAAGCGAAAATTTTAACATGGAAATAATACATTTGTTTTTGTTTTCGCGATATTGATTCTTATAACCACTGATCACTATAAGCGGTGGTTACTGTATATATATATATATATATATATAAGTGTATGTATTTAACTAGTCACTGTGTATAAAAAGTATTAAGTAGAAATTTGTATACGATCAATTAAAGTAAACATTGAATCAACTAATTTATAAGAACAGAAATCTTGGGGGATATATCGTTACCTCCACTAATGATTTTTACCTATTTTAGTTATCTAAATTATTTATTTAATGTCTAAAAAGAGGCATCATTTTATGATTAAACAAAATACTTACAGTTGCAGAGTGATGTATGTGCGTTCATCCCACTGCTCATGTTTACAACAAAATGGGAAAATCTAACTGTAAAAAATACTAACATCTTCAAAAAAATCTTTATTATACATTGATTAAAAAGGTTAAAAATGCCAATATATTAATGCCTGGTTTTTAAAAATTTTATTTAAAACCGAATAAAAGGCACCAAAGAGTATTTTTGTTAAATTAATAATCGAAGATGCCATTTTTTGTATATTTAATATTTTGTATATTTTGCAGTAAAAGCAGCCCACTAGAATAATTCTTTGCGATGGTACACTCAAACTGCTATAGTGGCTTCTTCTGTCAACATAAATATTTCTTGTGAGAGGTGATTCAACATATATTAAGAAATAAACAAAAATAAAGGAAGTTGAATAATTTTTCGTACCGTGAGACAGAAGTCGAATTATTTATCATAAAATTTTAAATTTCTAAAACACATACATTTTTGCATATTTAATAACGATGTAACTTAAATGAAACCTATTCGCATTCTAAATTAGATAGGAAATAGACTTACAGTTGAATTTCTATTTAATGATGATCCAATACTCTAATTAAAAATTTCGTAATACAGGAAATTCATGAAATAGAAATTAAAGTAACGTAAGTTAAAGAGTTTTAACCTATTAAAATTTTAAAAAAATTTAAAACATAACTACTATATCATATGTATAGTATATACATAGTATAGTATAGTATACTATAGTATAATTACAGTACAATACTTTTAGAGTACTGGCGAGTAAGAATGAGTTTGTGGCGAGAAAAATAGATCAAGTATTTAATCTAATATTACGAAAGAAAATTTTATGATAAATAATTCGACTTCTGTCTCACGGTACGAAAAATAATTCAAGTTCCTTTATTTTTGTTTATTATTTAATATATTTTGAATCACCTCTCACAAGAAATATTTATGTTGACAGAAGAAGCCACTATAGCAGTTTGAGTGTACCAAGCATTTTATCTAATATTACCAAAAAATTAGATAAAAGGCAGTACATGTATCTTAAAATTACATAAAATCATAAATTAAATAGCTTAAAAGTGATAGGCATCAAGAAACTTGGAATAGCAGAGGGGGTAAAAGAAGTTTCCAACAAGATAAATTTTAAAAGCTCACATATTTCGTATCACATATAAAGTCTTAAACTGCAAAAATATCTCTAGTTCTGTTGAGTGCATAATATGTATAAAAAGAAACCTCTGTTAACTACAATTTTTTCACAAATATATGAAACTTACGATACTTTACCCGGAACATGTTCTAAAAATTGTAATCCAAGTAAAATTATTTCGAATACGCCCAAATTTACATTTTGTTGAACTTCACCATAAAAAAAATAATTTCGTTACATGAAGATTTGCTTTATGTAAACTCTGTTTTAGTCAAAATTCTGCGAACAATTTCCAAAAAAGAAAAAAAAATCAGAAGAGTTAATACAGTGAAAGATACACACAAGATGATTTCAAACTCGTTTAAATGGGATTTAGCATTTCTAATATTTTATTTTTAATTTTAAACTTCAGAGCAGATGTATTCTTATTTAGAGCTCGAAGCTTCAACTAAGAGAAATTCAAGGTATATATACCGTTATATATATATTTTTAAAGTTTTGATTTAAGAACTTTCTTCAGTTTCGAAGAATATTTGTATTGGTCACATCTGACCAGGAATCACTTTAAACCAGACGTATACAGAATTGGTTCTGAAATACCCTACAGCTGAATAAAATGTCTGTGACACTGGAATTGTTTTCGTTCGATATCCCAAAAGAAACATTTTTCAGAGTTACACTTCCTTTCTTTAACTTTCTTCTGCCAACTACCAGAATTGGAAAAAAAGAAGAGCACAAGTATTCTATTTTCTTTACGTATTATCTAGAAATTTGATTTTGTTCTGCCATGCCTTTCAGTCACGGAAAAAAAGAGTAATATGATCAGGAAAAACGCATTTGAAGATTTGGGAATAAAAGCGCAAAAGTCAGTCTTGATTCTTTTGCCCATTTGGACAAGGATATATTTAACAGTTTTAAGTAAGTTTTATTATATTTCAGAGATACTTCTGTTTGTGAACTTTTTTTACGTTTTCATAGTTAGTTCTTGCATTAATTGTCGAATATTTGCTTATTTTCTCCTGTAGTATTCGGGATAATATTGAGACGCCTGTATTATATAAAATATATTAAACATTGAAGTCTAAATAAATTTACATGGTAGTTATTTCGATTATTATATTCAGTGTTTCCAGAAGACATTAAGGTAAATCGGAAGAAGCTGGGGCGGTTGGCGACTTTTTGGCGATTTTTTTTTTAAAGTCGCTAAATTTGCGTTTCTGAGACCGCGATTTTTTCCCCCGCTCATATTTTGTTGTTTTGCTGTTTTTAAAAGTTTAAAGTTTAAAATACACGCTGCCATCGCCAATTTGGCACCAAAATCCCGTTCGGAAACCTGTTAGACTTAAACTGCGAAATGTAAACAAATGTGGCGCCCAAGAAAAAACAAATAAATTGAAATACAAACTTATTTCTGGCTTTAGGAAACTCGTAGGCGCACACGGGATCTTCGCTTCGCTCAGATACCCTTGCTTCACTCCGCTACGCTCCGTTACGCATCCGTCCAAAAATATTACAGAAAATCCCCGGCCACTGGCTTCGCTACGTACCACTGACTGTAGTACAGTAAAAAAGCTTCCGCTGGCTGTAGAGGTCAGTAGAACAATGCTTATCCCACAAAAGATGGAATTGTAGGGGTAACCAGAAAAGGGGATATAACATAACAGGAAGTAAATAATCGCCATTTCAAACATACTTATAATTTTCACTCTTGTCACTGGGGAAAATGACGTCACTTTCAATGCGTGTAAAATGGTTGCAACTGACAGTACCATCAGAAAAGTTTTTTAGCCTCACTACCGCCTTGAAAGCTTAGAAGAATCAAGCATATTCTGAGTTTGAAAAGCAGTCAAGTACGTTAAAATACAGCTCCATAGATAAAAAAATATACTCCAAAGCAAATTCAAAAATGGAAAAAAAAATACTTTACTTTGAGAGTCTTATACAGCACGCTATGTGCCAGAAAGACAAAAAGCGCAGATTCTAAAGTACGCAAACCTCAAACCCAGAAAAAAATGAAACCCTCAAAAGTTTAAAACAAGATAAGTTTGAATATCTGCAGTAGAAATAAAAATTGAAAGGGGAAGAAGGAATACGGCAAAATAAAATTTGACTGAATAAACTATAATTGAAATAGGAAAAATCAAATAAAAAAACTTACGGAGATCACCTTGAAAGAAAAGATGATAGATAAGAAAGAAAGAATCAGCAAGGATATGAACATATTTGTATAGAAGAATATATTGCAATGCAATGAGTGGAGTTCTCAAGAACTGTGATGAAATAAGAGGGGAAGATCTAGAAATTAAAGATTAACTGTCAATATAATAAGGCTCTAATTAGATATAGAGGAGAAATGCTTTTAAACCTTCACTGTTTTAAGTCAGGATGTAATTGTATGATTGGATCCTGATATGAGCCTTGAAGACCGTAGCCGTAGTGAAGCTACAAGAAGTTTCTGATGGTACTGTCAACTGTAGTTATTTTATATGCGTTGAAAATGGGTGTAAACACCGTACTTGTCCATAACGCAAAGTCAGATATTCACAGGTTTTACGAGCGGTTTTCTTTCAATCTCCGAGTATGGAGCAGTTGATATATAAAAAATCTCCCGCCTAAGTTAATGGGGCGATATCCTTTTTGGGTTCCACATGCAGTGAGGGTGTTGACTCGGCTTCCCAAGATTCTTTTCAAATTGAACATTCCAAACTTAATAACAAATTTTCTTTATTTAAAACAAACAAATTCACAAGAACACCAAAGCACTATTACAACCTCTTCTCACACCGAGTAGTAAAGTATATCTCAAAAACTCAGCAATATCTATCGAAGTTGCCACTTCAGTACTTGTAACGTAACAAAAAGATAAAATGAAAACCAAGCATGCAAATGACATTACGTCACACTGAAAAATAGTAATTTATATGAATGCCGGCATGTGGGATAAAATATAACAATTATGACACAATATTGGTGAAACGTGCAAAGCTCAACAGTTCTCGCCGGCACGTTTCCTGGACGTTACAATGGGGAAATGACGTCAATGGGGAAAATGACGTCATTTTCCCCATTGACAAGTACATTAGGAGTACATTTAAAATTGATGTCATATCACTGAATATAATAACCTTAACTCCACTGAGCAGAGAGACGTTTTGAGCAAAATCCGACCAGTTTAACCACCAAAACTCAAATTTCTCGACTGGGTTTATCCCTATTAATCTTGCCTAAGAGTTGGTCGCAAATTATAATAATTTACGTTAACTGGTATTATTTGTGGGAAATATTTTGCAATTTTTTTTAACGGAGAGGGGACGAAAATCCGAAACTCAAGCCACTGAGCTAAACAGGAAGTCAGGAAGTTCAAGGATATTTATAGAGAGGAGAAATGTTACAAATGTAGATTTTTAAATGTGTTTTGCATTCAAAGGTAGATCTTTGACAGAAATACACATCTTCTGTAAATTTTGGGCTTTGAAACTTAAAATAGCCCAAAAAGCATTATTTTTGATCTAGAGACGCATATTTGTAGTGTAAAAGCATGCAAAAAGCAACGCATAAAAAATTCCAACGTTTAAAAAATTATTCAATACTACCATCTAGCATTTAAATATGCACTATCATATTGAAAACCAATATTTATTTATGTGGATTGGTTATTATAAGATGTGTTAAGGGAACTGAGACTTTCTGTACCTTCAAAAAATCGATTTTTCAATTTTAATTTTTTAAGAAAGAGTGTCTTTTTCTGATTCTAAACATGTATAACACATAGACGTTTGAAGCATTTAACACTAGTTAAGTAAGGTATCAAAATGTAAACAAACAGAGCCACGCCCCTTTTAAAGGGACTAAGAAAGTCGAAACGTCATAAAAACATCAAGTTTTCACTTTTTTATTTTGCAATTTTACTCCCTGTTTTCTTTTATTTCTAAGCTCCATGTAAGCAGGCAACTACTCAACTCTACCTTATTTATATTACAAGCTGTGTGATTTTTTTACTATTCGTAAATCTCGTGCTTTTTATATTCGGCGACTGTTGTTGTATCTGATTTTGATACAGTTTGTTTAGATTGCGATTGCTTTTTATCTCTGTATCTTGTGTATAATTCAAGAATGGCAAGATCTAAGGCATTTGGAAAGAGAAAGTGTCATCCTAATCAATTTTCAAAAACAAAACACGTTGATAACGTTCCTGTAGATCAGCTTAAAATCAGTGCATCCAAACAAAAAATTCAAGGTGCTCAAGTTTCTGATGATGAAGAGTATCATAGTGGTGGCTTTTTCAGTGAGTGCAAAAGTAAGAATATAATAATTGATTTGAACATGCTTAGTGTACTTTTGAATGCAGTTTCAAATTGTAAACATTGCAACAGTTCTAATTGTTTTGATGTGATTGAAAACGAAAGCAGTCGGAAAGGACTTGCAGTAAACATTTCAGCAATTTGTAAAGTGTGTGGTTGTGGCAGTAGTACAATGTCTTCTATTATTTCTGATGTTGGATATGATATTGATGTTCGTTTAAACCCGTATCACACTGAAGAATTTGGTGAAACTTTAAGCTTTTCGTCAAGCATTTCTCCTCGCGGAGTGTCTGTGAAGGGTTGCTGGAGTTTGACAAACGGATTCGCAAACCGAAGCGGACGGGTTACGTACCAATCCTGTTATCGACCATTAGGCTTTAGGCATAGCATACAAATTTCTTAGCGCATGTATTACGAATCGATTGCTCACTCGGACATAACCTATTCAAATCATGGCTCCATCCAATTTTATGAGCATATCATCTAAAAAAACGATATGTGCTAAAATAATTTGCCTTACAGCAGCATTAATTGCAAGAAGAAAAAAATCTGAAAGAAAAATTTGGACAAGGGAATGGTTAAAAAAAAGAAATAAACTAGGATGTTATGAGAATTTGATGAGGGAACTGGCACTTCAGGTAAGATATTTTCTTTCAAATTTTGCTAGAATTAATAAATTATTATAGAAATAATATTTATAGAATTATTATGCAGAATATTTGACCCTTCTTTAAGTCCCCTAAAAGAGGATTATTTCTTTTTCCCCCAACTGTTTGGTTTTAGTGAAATGTTTGAAAAGGTTGCTGTAATATCTTGCTCATAGAAATTTTCTATACATGAAATACAATTATGAAAAATTAAACATATCTTATTTTTTTAATACTAGGATACTGAAGGCTATAGAAGGTGGGTTAGAATGGATACAGCATCGTTTGAGTATTTGCTTGAAAAAGTATTACCTTTGATACAAAAAAGAAATACACAAATGAGACACAGTATTCCTCCTGGTGAACGTTTGGCACTCACTCTCAGATATTTAGCTACAGGTAAAGATATAGACTTTTTATAAACATTGCTTTTTTTTAAAATCTTAATATTGATATTAAAGACTAGTACAAGATTATCATTATCATGATTTAATGAATATGATGGGCAGGACTGTAGAATATAAACACAGTCGCATACAATAAAGTATAAGTAGGATTAATTATTTTAGGTAGTATAAATATGGTCGATACTAACATACACATGTACTTTTACATATTCTAGTGTATTTCGGTTTTAATACTTTGATTTATATAATATATATTATGGCAATCTATTTTAATCAAATTTGTTGCTGATCGATAATTACCCCAGAAGTGACCAAGTTGGTCACACAAAATCTATAATCATGAAATTGACAAATGTATTTGCATTAAAATAAACATTTTATTATGTGGGTGCTTACTGTGCAAAAATTGAAAATATTATATTTGATAGTTAATTAATATAATATAGTAGACTCTCTTTAATTCGCAAGCACCTATAATCCACACATCATAACAGATGTAAACATTGAAATTTGATGTTAAGTTTCAATGCCAATCATTGACAATTCAATAGCTAGCATGTAAAAATATATATTGTGACATTTTTTTAAAAATCATTAATTGTATATTTAAATAAATTCAAATAAAATCACTGTACAATATTTATTATAATATTTCTGTTATTTTAATTTGTCATTAATTGTAAAAAAAACTGTTGATTGGTTTTACTTACAATTTTCAAAACATAAACAATAGAATGACCTATAATCCACACTAGCATTGGTCCCAAGCTGTGTCGATTACAGAGAGCCTACTGTAATTAGATGTTAGATTTGGCATGTTAGGCACATTAGAAACTGATGTTTTATTGTTTATGTTTTCTGTACTATTCTGTTTTGAACAAAATTACTATGACAGATCTTTAGATGAAAAAATACACCTATGGATCATTAAAAGAGAATTGCTAAAATGTTTTTCTTTTAAGCATTACCTGTGTCTGATTCTTTACTGACAGTATTTATCTTTATTTTTCAGGTGAAACGTGGCAATCATTAAGTTTTCACTTTCGCATTGCTCAAAACACCATTTCTGGAATCTTGCCACTAGTATGCAAGGCAATTTTCATTGAATGCAAGGCTGACTTCAATAGAATGTGGAACCTGTTCCATGGCAAGAGCAAATGTGCAATTTACATTGAATTTAATTTTTAATAAATGTACCTTGTTCAAAGTTAAGATTGAAAATTTTTTTGTTCTGTATAACTTGTAAATAATAACTACACTGGTTTCAATTATGAAAACAGCATACGAAAACTTAGTCTCAAAAGAGGGGTTAGAACGACCATTATTATTTTATGTTAGAACATAACTTTGCCAAGTACCAAAATAATTTGATTTCTTTTTTCTGTACCCATATAAATTGGGTTACCCATATGGATCTGATCTTTTGTGGTACAAATGGAAAGATTAGTTTCTAGCAACATTCTTAGCACAAAAAAGTGTGAAATAAAAAAAAATTCAGATAAATTACATTCAGATTTTAGTACAGCTCATATTCAAAATATTAGAATAATTACATTACATAAAATACTAACACAATATTAAAAAAATGGACATCTACGAAAAGGTTAACTCTCAGATATATCAATAAATTTTGGAATAGTATCATAAATAAATAAATGGAAAATAATTTCTTATTACTTTTTCTCAGTTATTATAATTTTTTGAATCTGAGCTGTATGCTACTGCTATATATTTTTCAAATGCCAAAATACCTATAAATACCAGTTATATGCAACATACCAGCTATTTGTAAAATTAAATTATGGTCAATGAAATCAATGAAATGAAACATGAAGTAAAAAATTTATTTAAAAATTATTTATTATTATTAAAAAAATATTTATTATTCAAGTCTGCCATGCAATATTTATTGATAACACCTTGGATTTCAACTCTTGCCTTTTCTTTTAAGTTTACATCTTTTAAACTTTTAAATGTACATCTCAGATAATTAAAAAAGGCATCATCGACATTGTCTTTATCCTCATTTATAGATGCCATTAATTTCTTGACTTGCTCCAACGTGCTGGATATTTGCTTATCCACACTTTCCCCCCTTTTTTTTAGGGGGAATTAATGAAGTTTCCATCACTTTCCTTTTATTGGTCTGGGGGCTATTCATTACTGCATTTTCATTGACTGCAGTAACCGATTCTTGGGTAAATTCCCCAAATTCACTTTCTGTATCCTGTAAAAAATAGACATTAAAATGGAATATTGAAATGTAATAATAAATTAAAAAATGAGAGCTGTGATCAGGGTTCCAAAATATCGAAAATATCCGATATTTTGATATATATCCAATATTTTCAAAATTGTCAACTTATTGCTGATGATAAATATTTACAGATTTAATACAACTTAAACACCAATACATATTACACATTATATATAAACTAATATAAAACATTATTCTAATATAAAATAGTACTTAATTTTATATATATAATTATAAATAAAATTTTTTTTTCTTTTTTTTAAAGCACTCGTAACAAAATTTTAAGTTAAACATTTTTCTCTTTCAAAACACAAATTATAAAACTCTCAAATTTTAAGAATGTTTTATTTCTTTAACAAAACTTTAAACACAAAATGAAATTTATTTATTTTTGTTCAAAAATTTAAACAAAAATGTAAGTGTTATTATTGTTGTTATTCAGTTGCATGTAAACTGAATGTTTACTATCATAAGTGATTCATAAGTTCGTAAATTTAGCTTACCATAAATACTAGTGTCAGTACAGTAAATCAATGCAACCACAATACTTAAAATCTTAGCATTAAAAATATCTCTTGCATTATTGAACAATAATGATAAAGCAGGGTAGACTATTAATGGCTTTCAATACAATTAACTTTGTTAAATAAGAAGTTATTACTACATGATTAAAAATTCTGATTGATTGTTTTCCGAATACAGAAAAAAAAATTGTAACTTGTTTCAGTGCAATATCCTATGCACGAAGATTATTTCTGTTGACAAACATTGGCGAAGTTTGGCGATAAAAATGACAATTGATATGAATCCATATCAATGATCCGAAAAGTTCCGAAAGATCCACAATTAAATAGAATTATTTTGAAATTATATCAAACGGGGCAATACTATAAATAATTATTAAGTTGTTACGGATAAGAAATGTATAAAAGACATGCAAAATCTTACTTACCGCTAGTAAAAGAAGATTGGTAATGAGGCCATTTCTCACTCATTATCTCCCCTATCTCTTTACAAGTCAACCGCTTTAACGTCCTTTTCTTGTAATAGTATTGACTGTGGTTCCACAGATTTCACGAATTGTAACTTCGTCGATGAAATAATTTAAAATTTCTTCTTTAGTCCACGGATCCGTGTTGGCGGCCATATTTTATTCCTTGCTCGATCGCGAGTCACGTGAGCCAAAAACCTGCCCTGCTATTGGACAATTATGTGCAACACAAGCTTTTCGTGAAACTTTTCCCATGTAGAATGGGAAAAGTTGCAGTTAAAGATTCATAGAAAAACACTCTATCACACAGTATTTTAGTGCAACAGTTGCAGGTAAAACAGGTTTAGTGAAACAGTTGCGCTAAAAGCTTGTGCTAAATCTTTAGTGTGATACGGGCATTAGTGTACGGTATGAGATGCAATGGGAAAGGCAAATCTGCAGCTCATAAATTCTGTGCAATGATGAACTTGCCCCCACCACCTTCTAAATTTGAAAGGTACAGTTCTCAGATATCCAACGCTTTACATAAGGTATCTTTAAATTCAATGCAGAAAAGTATTGCGGAGACAGTGTCATCTTATGAAAACAGTCGGGACATATCAGTGGCCCTAGATGGTTCATGGCAGAAAAGAGGACATACTTCACTGAATGGTGTAATCACAGCTACTTCACTTGAAAATGGAAAGGTGATAGATTTTGAGGTTCTTACAAAATACTGTTTTAAGTGCAGAAATAAAGATGATAATTGTGAAAATTGTCAAATAAACTATTCTGGTTTCAGTGCAGGCATGGAGAGTGAAGGAGCTCTGAGAATTTTTCAGCGTTCCCTAAACAGTCGAAATGTTAGGTACTTAAAATATCTCGATGATGGAGATTCTAAAGGATTTTTACGAATTCAGGAATCTAAAGTATATGGTGAAGGCATTTCTGTGGAAAAACTCGAGTGTTTAGGCCATGTCCAAAAGAGAATGGGTGCGAGATTGAGAGCTCTCAGAAATAATATGAAAAGCACCAAACTTTCAGAACGGAAAAAAATTCTGGACGTGGCAGACTAACAGATGCAGAAATTCTTTTACTTCAAATGTACTATGGTTTGGCTATTCGGAGAAACGTAGGAAAATCTGTTGAAGATATGTCCAGATCCATTTGGGCTATATATTTTCATAAACTGTCCACCGATAAAAAACCTCAACATGGTTTGTGTCCTATGGGAGCTGACAGTTGGTGCGGGTACAACAGAAGTCTTGAAACGGGTGAAAAATATTCACATAAGCATTCTCTTCCAGAACCAGTGCTTATAGCTATAAAGAAAGTGTTCAGGGATCTTAGCTCAAGAGAGCTTTTGTTAAAATGCTTGCATGGGCAAACTCAAAACCCAAACGAAAGTTTTAACAACTGTGTATGGGAGCGAGTTCCTAAAAAGACATTTGTTAGTAAAGAAACATTGCAAACTGGTGTGATGGATGCAATTATATGTTTCAATGATGGTGTGTTTGGCCGAACAAAAGTTTTAAAAGCTCTAAAGATTAATCCAGGTAGTAACACTTGTAGTGCACTGAGAAAAATTGATAGAATTAGGATTTGTGAATCAGAAATTTTAATTCACAAGGTCAGCAAAGAAGCCAGAACACTTAAGAGACAAAAAAAAAGACAGCGAGATGCTGTAGAAGTGTCTACACAAGATCAATACAGTGCAGGCAATTTTTAAACTTTAAAGCTAACAACAAAATTTCAAAAAATATAGTTTTTCTCGTTTTTCTCAAAATGTGTTTTTCTACTAATAATGTACGCTCGTAAAAAAATTCTATCCGTCTGAAAGGTGTGAAATTTGATTAAAATATTTATATGATAACAATTGATGGAATTAATGTGTTTTTGTACTTTTTCAAATGATATAATTTTTTTATTCAGCAATTTTGAAAGAAAATTTAGTCTATTTTTCAGAATTTCTAATGTTTTGAATTCAACTTAAAAAATTATATATATATGCTGTACATAATAATATTAAAATAATTTCAATAAATTATATGTATATATATTTCAATATTCAAGTAAGTTTTAAGATTTTCTAAGCAATAGAAAAAAATTTAAGAGTATCTTTATATAATCCTGTATTCAACTAATCTTTATGGTAAGTACTTATTCGATTACTTGTGTATAATAAATTAATGTAAATAATAAATATGTTTTGACTGAAATACTATGAAAAAAGCATATAGTTTATATGAGTGTAATATCTTATGTAAGAATTTATTTTTACTTTTAAAAAAATGGAGATTGAAAATATTCACATTTGGAGTAGTCGAGAACGTCCCAGTTCCCTTAAGAAAAAAATCCCCCATTCTAATAGATTATGGCTAAATAGCAGTAGCGGATGGAGTACTCTAAAAACCATATGCACAACCAAGTTTGTAGTCCTATACCCTCTCCAAAGGTCTGGATCCCATATAGTTTCCTCTCCAATAAATGAATTTCAAAATTTTCTTAGTCTTCTTTAAAAAAAAAATCTGTGGGAGTTATTGAAACTTTTATCACTCATAAATAAATGGTATCAACACGATAAATAAAAGTTTTTGCATTTTTAAAAAGTAACTTTTATAAGTAAACATTTTAAGAAATATGTCAGTCTTGTTTTCGCTTATAGTGTCAAGGGAGGCTAAAAATAAAATAGTATGAAGTTCCTTGATAGTCAGGTATTGAAAGTAGAACTATTTCTTCTACCTCTAAGTCATAGTATTCCAAAACCATGAGAAAATACTGTATTACATATTTGAGAGACATTTCTAAAAATTATATTAACACACAATAGAAGAGATGTTTTTGCATACACTTCATTCAAAAATACACTGCAGGACACTGTAAATGCAACACCCTGAAGGAAACATGCAAATAACATGAAATTTATTAATGATATGAAATTTGCATATAACATGAAATTATCGGAGGTGAGATATGCAAATGATTAGAATTTCAGCGCAGACGCACAACACGCGCGCCTGTGGCGCCACTTCAAAGCGATATTTAAGGCTTGGAGATTTCGAAGGCTTCAAGTTCGGCAATTGTGTTTTTTTGTGGTTTTTTCAAAAAAACCGATCAATTATGCCTCGTCGAAAACAGCGATCATCTTTTGATCAAGTATCCAAGTTCGACAAAGGAAGGATAGTGGCCTACCGAGATTGTGGATTATCTTTCAGGGAAAACGGTAGTCGTGTTGGACAAAACCAAACAACTGTAATGCGGATATCTGATCGTTGGATGCAGGAGGGTACGACGGACCGGCGTGTTCGATCGCATCCACCTCAGCGCACCACTTCACGTGATGACAGGCAAATTGTGCGCATGGCAGTGACGGATCGCTCAGTCACATCAAGAACCATAGCACAGCACATGCAGTCTGTAACGAATCATCCAGTGTCTGCGCGTACCATTCGACGCCGTTTACAGCAGAGTGGTCTGTCCGCAAGCCGTCCATTGCTTTGTCTACCCTTGACGCAGAACCACAGACGTCTCTTCCTTCCAATGGTGCAATGACAGAAGGATGTGGACAGCAGAATGGAATGAAATTGTCTTTACTGACGAGTCACGCTGCTGTCCGCAACACCACGATGGTCGCATTCGAATCTGGAGACACCGTGAAGAGAGGGTGCTGAACAGCTGCGTTATGCACCGCCACACTGGTCCTGCACCGGGTATTATAGTATGGAGCGGTATTGGATATCACTCTCGCACACCTCTAGTACGCATTGCCGGTACTTTAAACAGCCAGCGCTACATCTCCGAGGTGTTGGAGCCAGTTGTCCTTCCTTACCTTCAGGGCTTGCCCACAGCCATATTTCAACAGGATAATGCGCGACCACACGTGGCACGCATTGTCCAACGGTTCTTCGTCAATCGCCAGATTGAATTGCTTCCCTGGCCTCCTCGCTCTCCGGATCTGTCGCAGATAGAAAACATGTGGTCCATGGTGTCGTGGGGTACGACATATAAAAAAAAAGTTAATAGAAAAGGTGCAGAAAAACCAATTAACAAACGGGACGGAAAATGGAATAGTAAAATGACGCCAGACGATACGAGAAGAATGTCGTGGGGATACGATATGTTAGGAGTTCAAAAAGGGCAGACAACCCAATTAAAGAGATTGTCGGCGGTGCTATGAGAAAATTGGAATGGCAATTGATCAGACAAAAGAACCGGATGAAGAGAAGAAATTGAAAGGAAACAATTAAGAGTCGAAACAGCGAGGGGAGACATCGAGATGAAAAGGGAATTGTTGACAAAGAGAAGAGGACCCCACACATAGGAGATGTTCTGGGAAAACACATTTCTTAGAAAAATAGGAATGAGTCGAAGACGGGATTGTTCGAGTATAAAACGCCCCTCACTCTAAATGGTTAAAGAAATGATTAGGGGAGGCACAAGTTAACGAATCAAAGTGGAAGTATAAAGAAAAAGGTTGAACATGATAGACGAATGAAAATGTAAAACGCGGGGCGTTGAGAATATAATAAAAAATAGAGAGAGTGAGAAAAAAAAGGAGATATCATATTGATGGTGACTCTGAGATTTGGCACCCAAAATAGAGAGTTGTAGCCTCGTAAGCGAGAAGGCAAAAGAGAATATATGGGAGATTGCGCCCCGACGTAGCGCATCGCTGTAAGCCGGCAACTCAACGATGAAAGGAGCATCAAGGAGCAGCGGAGCCGATATAGATTGCCTGAACCCCTGCAAGCTACCGATGCGATGATAAGAGGTGAGACTCGTAACCACGACGGAGTGCCTAACCCCCACAAGCAAAGGATGGAGAACTGATCCGGCCGTTAAAGTCTGCCTATTCCTACGTTATTGAGTGAGTCCGAATAGAGACCCCAATAGATGCACCTGAATATGCCAGCCAAAGTCCACTTCTGCAGTCTGCAAAAATGGAGGTAACCTTTTATTAACTATTGCCAAATTTCATGAGTTACCGGAGTCTTATATGATAGGCGGAAGTTAAGGAATAATATAGATATATTGCGTACTGAAATGATATTAATTTAAATAAATGAAATAATATAGGCAAATAATACATTATATAATGAGAATGTCTGTAAGTTCATAATTAATAAGAATATAATTGAATGTATACTAATATTTGTATTGTGTGAATAAATTAATGTATTGTTTAGAATTCAGAGTAATGGTATCATTGCCTACCACTATAACCAATCACGACCCCACCCAAGAAAAACTACAACACATGGTTGCTCTACGATTGACCCAGATTCTATCCCCAGCTGCCACAGCAGATCAACTTTGGCAACGTGTGGAAGCTGCTTGGTCTGCTGTACCCCAAGAACTCATCCAAAGTCTCTTTGAATCAATGCCGATGCGTGTGGCAGCGGTGATCTTCAACAATGGCGGCTACTCTGGCTACTGATTTTGGCAGGAACCACACTTCACAGAAGTCTATAAATTTAATCATTTGATACTTGGTCAACATGTTATCTACACAATACATTTTGTTGTGATATCTCTTGTCTTTCTTGGTGTTGCAATTTGGATGGCCAGCAGTGTATGTAGACTCATTCCTAGCAAAAAAAGATATGTCTTTTCCACACAGTATTTCTAAGGAATAATCAAAACGAGTTTCTGAAAAGACTTTACTGAATCTTTGCAGTCTAACATGCCAGTACATCGGAAAAAAAATTCTTTACACGATTAACCAAGTAATAAAAAAATATTGCTTTATAGAAGAGGAATGTTGAAGTTGATTTTACTCCCATTCTTCATTGCGCAGCACTGTCACAAAAGTAAGTAAAAGTTCACTTTTTAAAGGAAATCTCACTTAAGTGTAGAAACCAATTTTCATTTGCTTAAAATTAGTGACTAAAGTTTGTAGAAACATGTTAAAGGACTAAATTTGTGAATGTATTGCATAAGAAGCTCAGGACTAAGAACTATCTAGATAGTATTATCAAAAACAAAATTCGTAATTTTTGATTTACCCATTGGTATTGTTCATATTCTTTTAAATTAAAAAAAAGTCAACTTCAATAAATTTATATAAGCTAATAAATATATCAAATAAATTAAATGAAGTTCAATTGATTAATAAATAATAAGATAAATATTACTATGATAATAATTATCAAACGCTTCAAATACAATATTCCTAACTAAACAATTAAAATTCATTCATTTCTATTTTATAATTAAATCTTTATAGCAACTATATATATAAGCCTATATAGTATCTCTAACAAGCTATGTTTGCCTTTGAAATACACTTTTAATACTGAACTCAAATATGTTTTCTGCTTCATCGATCCTGAGTAAAATTGCTAAACTGTAGCATCGCTTCTTGAGCCGAGAGGTTTGGTGGGTTACAATGACCCAGATAAAATTTGATATTCTGGAAGTTTTCTTTTGGCTTCCTTATTCCGGTGGATCGTCGAGTGCCAAAAATTTATCATACAGATCACATCTTTCGGAAACAGTCCTTCGTTTAATGATAATGTTGGCGCTGCTTGATAAAAAGTTGTTTATTCTTTAACTTAGTATCACTGCTAATCCTAGCAGGATTTTCCTTCATAAGTTTCAAACTTTATACCTTTTTTTCCCATTGGAAAGTGCTGCGTGGTCTATCGGATTGTTATGGATTGGTGCAACTTTTGTCCATGCCCAATATACATGCACGTACGTACATACACACACACATATATATATATATATATACATACTAGGTGAATACCCGTGCTTCGATACGAAGTACATTCAAATTAAATACAACAGTCAATGTATGCAATTGATGCAAAAAAAAAGTATTTATAAATATATCGTAACGGATATTTTTATAGACAAAATAATGTCGAATAAAATATTCAAATTAAATACAACAGTCAATGAATACAATTAATTTGTATATTTAATATCCATAAAACATAGTATTTTGAATTAAATTCTTAAAAAACGTCCATATCAATTAGCTTAGTGGTTAAATTTGACCTTTTACCGTATTTCAATATTTTTTTGCCAATTTATTTCATTGTTAGGCACGTGACGCAAAATTAATTTAAAGTTTTACATAAAGAAAAGAAACCACGTGATCAGCATTTAAATTAAATTGTAAAATTAATTTTTAAAAATTCCCCGAATATCAGAAAATGGAGGTAAATATTCGAAAAAATTTCATTTTACAGGAATTTTTATGATCTTTCTCGTGATATAAATTTTATAACCCTCAGATTATTATTTTAAATGCAAACTTAAAAAAGTTACAAAAACAGCTTAAAAATTTAATTTAAAAAAATCTAAGCAGAATTTTTCAAAAATCTTTCTTAGTGCATCTCTATATTATAAGAAGGATCACTATTCAAAATTTCATCTCTTTGGTTCCAGCGGTTTGGTCTGTGCGTTATATGTCAGTCAGTCAGTCACTTAACTGTTTATATATATATATATATATATATATAATATCATGAACATTTTAATTCTACTTATTTCTTCAAATAATGAAATAATAATTACAAAAAAAGTCATACTTCAAATCATTTTAAAAGACATTAATATCGAAATAAATTAAACAGATAGTTTAAGATATTCCTCTAAAATTATACAAAATAGCAAGATTGTTTAGTAACAGTTATGTTATACCAGCTTTAATCGAGGTGTAGACAAAGGTACCTAACAAAACAAGCAATAATCCAATTACGGAGCTCTCAACAAAAACAAAGGAATCATATACTTTATCACGATCTGATCAGGAAATCTTTACGTACTAATTAATTTTATTTGAATCTGATTAATGCCACTTATTGTTGAAAAATATGTTTTTTTTTCTAATAGGAAGAAAAAGGCTACTACTGGGAACAAAGAGACATCATTAACTTCATAACAAAATGATCTTTGAAAAAATGTATTTTCTTTCAAATGATTCAGAAGCAATCCTAATTGTTGTCCAATTTGAAATAAATACATTTTGGTAATAATTAAACCATATTAAGCCTCGGTTTTTCATATTATTTACTTCTTATTTCATATGTTATAGTGTATCTTTTATTTATATACACTAGTTATGAAAAATTAAGGAAAAATCACATAAAGAGGGATAATACGTTCAAAACTAGGCCATTCTGTCTAAAATTTGAATATGCTGTTAAGTAAAATGAGCTGAACAATACTAAATTATGCAAAAATAGTGGCGCTGCAGTCGGAACACGTCATATGCAAGGAGCATAAAAGTACATGTCTCAGAGCAAGGCGGCAATTGTCGATGCGAGGCTTAGATTAGACATCTGGCATAGCGAAATTCTAACAATGACCTCCAGGCATCATTTGACCGAAGAACTGCGACGGCGAGCTATTGTAGACTAGAGGCAGGGCAAAGTCAGACAGAACTGGCCAGACGGCTAAATGTAAGTCCGTCTGTGGTTCATAGACTTTGGCAACAATTTCTAACCACGGATTTAGCATCCAGGAGGTTCAGCCAAGGACGGCCATACGCTACGACGAGTGCAGATGATAGATATTTGTCATTATGCGCACGAAGGAATAGAACCTCAACTCCGTCTGCAGATCCTCCCTCTCTGCAAACTCTGGAAGGTTGGTTTCACCGTCAACCGTGCGTAGAAGGCTTCACGAAACTGGTCTTTTTGTGTGGTGACCAGCCATTTGCGTCCCGCTCACATCACGCCATAGGCGGGAACGTTTGCAGTGGGCACGTCAACATGTCCACTGGATGCGTGATCAATGGAGGGCTGCCCTCTTTACGGATGCGTCCAGGTTTAGCCTACAAAGCGATAGTAGGCGTATTTTGATTTGAAGAGAACCTGGAACTCGTTTTCATCCATCACACATCCGTGAAAGAGATGCATACGGATCAGGCAGTGTCTGTGTTTGGGGTGGTATCTCTCTGGGTGGATGCATAGACCTCCATGTCTTTCCCCGTGGAAATATGAATGCTCACATCTATCGAAATGACATCCTTGATGCTTATGTGCGCCCTTATGCCGGGGCACTACGCTATGCTTTCGTGGTACAGGACGATAACGCGAGACCGCACAGGGCTCGCATCTTGGATGCTTATCTTGAGCAGGAAAAAATTCAGCGCATGGAGTGGCTAGCTCGATCACCGGACCTGAATTCTATCGAGCATTTTTGGGACGCTTTAGGACGACGTATAGCTGCTCCCAATCCTCCTCCTAGGTCCCTAGCCACGCTTTCAACTGCTTTGCAAAAGCAATGGCTCTCACTTCCTACCGTACTCATAGACCGCATAATTTACAGCATCGCACATCGCGGTATGTGCTGTATTGCTTCTCGGGGGGATCATACGCCATATTAAAGGTACTTTTCCTATACCAAACTGACACATCCGATTTGTTCATTGTATACATATGCTAGTTTATATGACACCATAATTGTCTGACGATTTCTTTTTATGCTATTTTATACCTACCTATGTGTTGTATAATGTGTATAATTTTCATTAAATTCTACTCGTAACTTTTTGAGAAATCGCTATTCTTCACGTAGAGAAAAATAAATTCTGAAATACTATAAAAAAGAAATATTCCCTTTGAACGAAAAACAATATTTCGAAAAGAAAAGGTAAATCAGGGTGGACTTTACTACTACCATATTATACCAAACGACTGAAAAATGCATTCAACAAAATTTACAACTAGCAGACGAAATCTAATATAACTATATTCTCAATATTTCTGTAACACAGACTATATTTTATGACTTCAATAAAAGATCTAATAAGTCAAAATTATGAGGAAATTTGCATCATATTTCTCAATAAGACGCTGTAAAATGTAGAGAATGATGTAGTACCAATTCATTTATATATTCCGAGAAATGAATGAATAATACCTTGAAATGTATATTATATATAAGGTGAATGCAACCAATGCTTTTAAATCTCAGAGAAATTATACTGTCTTAAAAACTCTAGATAGTTTGTTTGTGAACAGAAATAATTTTACATTACCAGAAAACTTCTTTTTTACATAATCTTTCTTTTCTAATGAGGATTGAAATATATGTGTGTGGAAGAATAGATAATTTTCCTTCCATAAATTATTTTACATTATAATATATTAATAAAGAAGAAAATAATATAAAATAAAGCTAAGCTTAATATAGATTAATCATTTCCAAATTGTATTTTTTTCAAATAGGCCAATTAAAATTGTACTACAAAAAGGAAAAACTTCCTTTTTGTAGATAAGTTTGCAATGAAATTAATGATGTCTCTTTGTTCCCAGTAACAATCATTTCCTTTCTATAGAAAGGAAAAACATATTTTCAATAATAGGTGGGAAAAATCAGATTCAAATAAAATTAATCAGTACTTAAAGCTTTCCTGATCAGATCGTGGTAAAGTATATGATTCCTTTGTTCTGAGAACTCTATAATTGGATTACTGCTTATTGTTAGGTAGGTTTGTGTATACCTCAATTAAAACAGGTATAGAATAAGTCTTAGACAACAATTTTGCTATCTTTTTACCTTTTTTTGTTCTTTATTCTTTAGAGGAGCTTCTAAAATGGAATTTGGGTAATTTATCTCGATATAAAGGTATTTTAAAATGACTTAAAAGATGACTTTAAAAAAAAACTATTTCTTAAATTCTGAAGAAATAAGTTCTTTAAGGGGACAGTGGACTTTCAAAATTGTGAAATTTGTCCAAAAATTCGATTTATTTTATTTTATTGAATTGTGAAACTACGGACGAGTAGGAATGTGTTGCAAAAAGAATTTTTAATTTCTGTGATTACTTTCCTAGTTATAGGCATTTGTATTTAATTTAGATATTATGTGGTTACTAATAGCAATAACTAAATGTGTTTTTCTCAGAATAAAAATTTTCATGTCATGCGAATATTCAAACTGCTCCAGGCGCATTTCTAATTATCGTATCGCTTTGAAATTTAAGTTTTATATGATTAACTGTATATCAAATAAATCTTATTGAAAAAAATTATGCTTCGTAGCTCAGAATTTCTAAACTTTGTATTTGAAAAGATGATTTATAGGTATTTTGCGTAATAAAAAGGGTGTTTTCACTATTGTTATATTTTTTCTCTCTATATTTTTAATGAATGCTTAAAATAAGCACTAAGTTTCATTGTTAGTTCTATAAGGTATCCTGTAAATAAAAATTACCATAGTATATGCAAAATAAATGCGCATGGAACATTTTTAATTAGGCAAATTTTTGATATAATTAATAATTCATAATTCATAAATTATTAATATTTCATCTTTAAATTTTAACCACTTTTACATATCTATGGTACTAATCACATATTCAAATTTCAAGCAAATCCATTCAAAACAAAAAAAGTTAGGTTTGAAGGTCCACTGTCCCCTTAAAGATTAAATGCCTTCTTTATTTACTTTTTATTTGAGGCTGAAATACTAAACGTAATTTTGGAAGTTTTATATTAAAAAATTCCCTTTGGTTCAACTAATTTTCTATAATGATTAATAAGCAAAATTTAGAAAAGTTTTCAATTAACTTAAATAAAATTTGCATCTATTTACCTTTAATTTAATACCTAAAATTAAAATAAAAGCCTTGCAGTATTCAGTTATACATTTTAATAATGTTCACTTACACACACATGTATATATAAATATATATATATATAATTGATAGGAAAGCTTCACTGAAAACTACAATCTTTTTTTTATTTGAAAAAACCTGTTTATTTTAACAGGCATCGTAAAGTTATTTTTTATGGTCTACTTTGATTTTTTTCAATCTATGCATTAATAGTATCTTGACAGGCACATAGTGAGCTACTTCAAACTTTTGAAATTCGCATTTTTCCTCCTTCTAAATTTTGAGGCATTCAAATTGGAAGCTTTATCGATTTCCGTAGGTCGTTATAGTGAGCCCTTATGTTGACTTGCATCCAATAAAATGTTACTTACCCAACATGTTTCCATACGCTTCTCAATATTTTTGATTTTCATCGAAGACATGTGGTAGATATTTCCGAGAACGTAGTTTGTAAGATGTGGTTTCAGCAATAACATCGTAGTATAGAATATTTTTAAACAAAAAGAATGATTTTGGATATAAAAATCATATTAAAATACTTTCAATACAATAATGAAATATGTCATGTATAAATTTACTGAACTAGATTTAATAAAATTTGAAGATTTTTTTAAGGCTATTAATTTGGTCATTTCATAGCAAAGAGTGAAAGAAAAACATGTTAATACCCTTAAAATTGCGATTTAATATTTTACTGTTTATAGGAGATGAAGTTACGAAGAATTTGAGGAAGAAAATTAAATTTTGCTACGAAAGAGGTTAAATCAAAGGCATATTCCATTGAATATGGTCTTAATTTCTTCAATAGCTTATTTGTACATTTTAAAAATAGAAAATTTTGACACCAATTATTTTAAAAGTTGTTTAAGAAATAAGTATACAGTTTTTCAGGTATTTAATTTAGATTCTTCTCTTTATGAATTGTCAAAAGTAGGCTAATTTTGGTGACTGGTTTTTCTGACTGCACAGAAGTTTTCCGAAAAAAAAATGCAATATTTTTCTGCTACAATCTTTTGTATGAAATTGTATATCTACGTGTCCTAATCTTGTCGAATTTCTTAAAAAATGATTCTATGATTTCAATATTGAAAATAAAATAAAATTATAGTAAACATTTATTTATAAAAACTAGTATTCCATTTAGAATGTATCCTTTTGAGTTTCCAATTTATTTATTCATTTATTTACTTTTTTGCAGTTGCTAACTAAAATAAACTTTGCAAAATGAAACTTAGAATGAAGCCGAGGAAGAAAAAAAGAATTTGCTATGAAACATGTTTAAATAAAGACACATTTTACTTAATATGATTTTAATTCCATTAAATGTATCTTCGTACGTTTTAAATATAGAAAATGTTCACATCAACTAATGGAAACATTGTTCCAGAAACAAGTACAACATTTCTCTGAAATTAAATTTATTCTCTTTTCTCTAGAGTTGGTCAAATATATGCAGATTTTGATGACTTGATTTTTGTCGACATAGAATTTTACCGGAAAAAAATTGTAATATTTTTTCTGAAATAATCTTTTGTAAAATCTATGTATAATGTTTTATATATTTATATATCAGATCTCTGGAAAATGATTGTAGAACTTTTACTGAAAATTAATTAAACTAAACCTATTTAAAAACAGTTATTTTTTTAGTGTGCATCCTTTTAAATAATTTTATACCTACCATCTACTCATTTATGGATTTATTTTTTGCTTATTAACTAAACTAACTAAAATAAACTTAGCATAATGGGTAATTTTATAACGACTTTCGTATTTGATGATATTGTCACGTAGATGGATCGAGGGATTAATACAGAGAGCACAATTTAGATAAATGAGACTTTTATTCACAGCAAGCGAGTTAACATGCACCCAGCTGGAACCTAACTGACTTCCCATCAACTTGAGGGAAGCCTTTGTATACACTAAAGAACTTTCCAGAATTATTTTAATTAAGTGAATTAACATATTTGGTACTTTCCCGAAACTCCGAGAAAGCGAACATAAATTAACTAAAAAGAACAGCAAATACATTCGACAGTCCGTCTCGAGGTTCGAACCGACGGCCTTTCTGAATTAGAGCCCAGTGCTTTAGCCGTTCGGCCACACAGTTGCTCGAGAACGATTGTAAATATGACATTATCCCACCTTTAAAAGAACAGCGTCTCGCTGTTAGATGACTTCTTATTTTTGTTTCTGGAACGCGTTACTGGACCCGAATATTCCTCTTTCTGGTTAGCATCATCATGCTTATTATCAGCATTCCCTGGTTCCTCCTGAAGAGTAGCTGGATCTTCCTGTAAGGCTGTTTCTTGCGCATTCGGATCATAGTAGGGTTTCATGCGTAACACATGCACCACATTTCGTGTTTTTCGTCTTTTTGACATAGGATCAAAATCTTGAACTTCTTAGGTAACGTCGGATAGCTGCCTTAATACTTGATATGGACCGAAATACCTTTTGAGGACCTTTTCTGATAGGCCTACTTTACGAACGGGGGTAAAAATCCATACGAGGGTTCCAGGCAAATATTTTACTATTCGGTGCTTTGCGTCATAGATCCGACAATCTTTTTCTTGAGCTTCCAGTGTCCGTACTCGAGCTAGCTGCCTTGATTCTTCTGCTTGGGGGATTTCTCGATCGAGGCAACCCGACACTGTTCCATCAGGGCTATACGGGAATATAGTATCCAGTGCTGTTTCGGCTTCTCGACCATACACTAAGCAGAAAGGTGCGAATCTAGTGGTATCTTGTCGAGCTGTATTGTAAGCAAACGTGACAAATGGTAGTATTGTGTCCCAATTTTTCTGTTCTATGTCCACATACATAACCAACATATCGGCTAAAGTTTTGCTAAGTCGATCAGTCAGACAATTTGTTTGTGGATGGTATGAGGTCGTCATTCGGTGGACAACATTGCAGGTTCTGTTAATTTCGGAAATTAGCTTCGACTGGAAAACTTGTCCACTATCGGTGATGATAGTCCGTGGCGCCCCATGCTTCAAAATGACTTGCATCATGACTTTGCCCCATGCTTCGACAGTGAATTTTGCAACTTCGGGTGCTTCAGCGGTCGGCAGAGCTTTTGTTATGGCGTAATGAGTCAAATAATCGGTACATACGGTGATCCATTTGTTACCAGCCTTAGATTTTGGAAATCTTCCTAATAAATCCATACCCACCCGCTGGAAAGGTACCTCTCCGGGAGGTATAGGAATTAGACGACCAGGCGGTTTTTGAGGAACGGATTTTCTTCGTTGACATTCGTTACAGTGCATTACATAGCGGCGTACGCTTCGATAAAGCCTAGGCCAATAAAATATCTTACGTATTCTATCATACGTCTTAACAAATCCCAAGTAGCCGGCAGTTGGTTCGTCATGCAAATGTCGAAGAATATCCAGCCGGAAATGCTTAGGAATAACTGAAAATCATCTCTTTCCCGAAGGATCAAAATTTTTCTTGAACAGGATCACGTCAATTATCTCGAGGTCTACTTTGCCAGACTTTTGTGGCTTCGTGGAAGACTCGGACTCAAAGTATTCAGAAAGCACATAATCCTTAAGTTGCTCACGTGCTAAATCAATGCCGGGGCCAATGGCACTGATATCTACAAAGTGGCATGGTCATCAATGGGGTTTCTGGAAAGGCATTTCCCCTTTTGTATACCATACTTTTTCCCCTTTTGTATACCATAGAAATATCGTATTGTTGGGTTCTTAGAGCCCATCTTGCCAGTTTCCCGGAAGGATCTTTTAAATTAGCTAACCAACACAACGCGTGATGGTCAGTCACAATTGTGAATGGTTTTCCAAACAAATAAGGGCGGAACTTCATAATGGCCCATACGACTGCAAGGCACTCTCTTTCGATTGTTGAATAATTTCGTACGGCTTTTGACAGTGTTCTAGATGCATAGGCTATGACTTTTTCCTCGTTCTGTTGCTGTTAGACCAACACAGCACCAATGCCATATCCACTAGCGTCAGTGTATAATTCAGTGGGAGCTGTTTCATCAAATAAACCTAGTATTGGTTCAGAAATGAGCGCTGACTTTAAGTCGTTGAAAGCTTCTTCCTGTGTAGGTCCACATAAATTTGAAATCCCCTTTTAGTAAATTCTGGAGAGGCTGGGGTCGATAGCAGAAGCCTTTGATAAAGCGTCTGTAGCAGGAGCACAGTCCGAGAAAGATTCTGACGTCATGGACGCTCTTTGGGGCAGGAAAATCTTGAACTGCTCTTATTTTATTCGGATCGGGTTTTACGCCTTCACCGGATACTAGATGGCCCAAGATCTTGATTTCCCTTGCACCAAACAGACATTTCTTAGGATTCAGAATTAGGCCAGCTTCCTGAATGCATTTAAGGACACAGGTGAGCCTTTTAAGGTTGTCCGAAAAAAGCTTGAGAGAATGCCACAATATCGTCTAAATAACACAAGGACATTTGCCACTCAAGGTGACCCAGTAAATTGTCCATTGTTCTCTCAAAAGTTGCTGGAGCATTACAAAGTCCAAACGGCATGACCTTGAACTCATATAAGCCTTCACTGTTGACAAATGCCGCTTCTTCCCGATCTGCCTCGTCTACCTCTATCTGCCAATATTCCGAATAGAGATCCATGGAAGAGAAACACTTCGCTCCTTTCAAGCAATCCAACGTGTCGTCGATTCGCGGTAAGGGATAAACGTATTTCTTTGTGACCTTGTTTAAACGTCGATAGTCTACACAAAAGCGCCAGCTACCATCTTTCTTGCGCACGAGAACAACAGGAGAGGACCACGGGCATTCAGATGGCTGATTGACACCCTTTCGTGGCATATTTTCGACTTCGTCATGGATTATACGGCGTTTGGCAGTTGATATTCTGTAGGGTCTCTAGCTAATAGGAGGGTGATCTGAGGTATTAATTTTGTGTTTGACATGAATTTTCGTCTATCAACTTCAGGGTTTTCATTGAAAGTAACTGAAAACTTCCTTAAAAGTTCCAATAGACTAGTCCTCTGCTCATTGCTAAGATTCGGCACTATCATCTTGCTGTAATCCACTAACCTTGTACTTTCTTTCGCGGTATCTTCGGAGGCTATATCAGATAGGGCACTGATGCAGGTAGGATTAATCGACTCGGCATTGCCTATAAACATACCTTTCAGAATGCGTCGGGCTTTATTCAGTGAATTAGCGATCCATAATTCACCCTTTTTATTTGAGATGTTGATGATCGAGGATTGCATGACAACTTCCTGACTCATTAACATACACTTAGTACCTTCTGCAATAACATCAACATCGTCATCGGCTACGGAGGGAGTGGTTACTTGTATCTTTGCCATAGAGTGTGCAGGGATTAAACAATCTTCTACAGCGTATACGCCCCATTTCTTTTGAGGCTGTTCTTCAGGGAGTATCTTATCAAATATGAACTTCCTCTGTCCACAGTCTATAATGGCTTGGGACGCTTTCAAGAAATCCCAACCAAGAATGACTTCATGGCTGCATTTGGGCATAACGGTGAACTCGAAAGGCTGTGTAAGGTTTCCAATTGTAATACGAAGAACACAGGTCCCTACCGGGCTTACATAGTTACCGTCGGCTTCTTTGAGAACCAAGTTCTGTAATGTCCTAAATATAGTTTTTTTTTTCAGGTGACGCCGGTATCTCTCTGAGATTACCGAAAAAGAAGCTCCAGAATCCACGAGTGCTCGTATAGGTTGTTCGTCAATGATAACGTCAAGAAAATTTTCTTGCATAGTAGCGGCTGGAGGATTTTGAGGGGGAGCGGACTCACCTCCTAGGAAGGTCGCATGGCCTAGTTTTCTTTATCTCGGCGGCCGGACGACTGACTGGATCTTCGATATGGAGATGGCGATCTTTAACGACGGGTCGGCGATCGTCCTCGCACGGGACTTGGTGATGGGGTTCTTCCTGCTGCTCGGCTGGTTTCTTCGGCGTCATGGGTGTAGCTGGAATAGTAGGGAGCATCAAGTCTATAGTATCTGCGAGTAGCGTCGAGTAGGGATTTTCGGTCACGGCAGTAGCGCACGACATGTCCTGGACGACCACAATGGAAGCAGACCGGACGATTATCCGTGGTACGCCACAGGTCTGTTTTTCTGTAAGATTTTTCTGGTACAGGTTTTGGTTTTGTATACATTGACTGGATGCGGCGGTTATGGTCCTGGCGTCTGGGATGGTATGGTACGGCAGCTGGGGTGGTCCTTTCAAATCTTTCCCCAGATAGAGGAGCTAAAGTTTTTTCTACCTCCCCTCTCACAATGGCTTCAATAGCTTGCAGACCGGCCTGTGGCTCAATGTATCGCAGTACAATGTATCGTTGAATTTCTTCACGGACGATTTTATGAATTAATGACATCAAATCTTGTTCTTCGTTGACGGCGGCGATTGGGACGACATTAGGCAGACGAGTGAACTTCTGACGCCCAATTCTCTTTTGCTGCATTTCTTCGATGTACTGACACCATTTAATGAAATCAGCTGTTGTTTTTATTTCTTTTGTTAGTAATGACTGGTACATATCTTCAGCTATTCCTTTCAGCAGGTGGGACACTTTGTCTTCCTCCGTCATGTTCGGGTCTACTTGATTACAGAGTCCCAACACATCTTGAATATAAGATTGGGTTGGTTCGCCAGCCCTCTGAGCTCTACACTTTAACTGGTCCTTTGCTCGTCGTATGTACAGCTTAGTATCACCAAACGTTTTTTTCAGCTCTGCCTCAAAGACATTCCACGAGATAAAAATGTCCTCATTATTTTCAAACCATATCTTGGCAGTCCCATCTAGGAAAAAGTAGACGCTGTGAAGAGATAGAGTATCATCCCATTGGTTAAACTTTGACACTCTCAGATATTCTTTTAACCATTTAGTTGGATCTTGTCCGGGATCACCGTTAAAGATTATTGGTTTTCTGGGCTCCTTTATTAGTGCTGAGGTAAGCAGGACAGTTGGAGGCTTGGATTCTGTGTCTTCAGGCATTTTTCTTGGCCGTTCCCCTGAGTGTTCTACGCAAAGTCCGTATTCAGAAAGGAGATTTAGAAGTATACGACTTTGTCGAATTTCTTCCGTTTCCAGGTTGAATGGATTACCCGGCGCCTCCACCAGAATGTCACGTAGACGGATCGAGGGATTAACACAGAGAGCATAATTTAGATAAAAGAGACTTATTCACAGCAAGCGCGTTAATATGCACCCAGCTGGAACCTAACTGACTTCCCATCAACTTGAGGAAAGCCTTTTTATACACTAAAGAACTTTCTAGAATTATTTAAATTAAGATAATTAACATATTTGGTACTTTCCCGAAGCTTCGAGAATGCGAACATAAATTAACTAAAAAGAACAGGAAATACTTTCGACAGTCCGTCTCGAGGTTCGAACCAACGACCTTCTGAATTGGAGTCCAGTGCTTTAGCCGTTCGGCCCCGCCGTTGCTCGCGAGCGATTGTAAATATCACAATATATAATTAATGTTTCCCATATCTCACATTTACTGTAACAATTTTCCCTGTATGCGTATATATTTTTTCTAGTAGTTTTTTTAGCGCACTTAGAGCATTATTCATTGATTCATTTTATGTAACTTTTTTACATAAGAACTCCGGTTTTTTAGGAAAAGGGTCTGTGAAAAAGTGGTTTTTATCCCCATTTCAGAATTGTTCAAGATAGCTATGTAGTAATTTCCATGTATATTGATAACAGTGCTTTATTATCTTCAATCACCAATCATAGTTGGTATTGCCTGTCAGTCTCTATACAATATGTGTGTTTTAAATGTGAAGAAAATTATTTCACTGTATAAATGTTTTTGTCGAATTCAACCCAACAAAAATCTCTCTGACTCATGTCAAGCTTGAAATGATTCAAAAATTATCATAACGTCAGATTTTATTCCCGTTCATATTTTCGTTATTATATTTTCGTTTGATCTACTTTTTTGCCAATATATATTATACTAATATACACCTAAAATCTCACAATCAAGAGTCTCATTCTTTTAAGTCTTGAATAAAATTCAATTGTTATTATTACGTAAAATCTCCTACACTGCATTTATCTAAGTATTCCGTATATATATATCTAATGGAGTTATGTAGAGCGATATCGGCGGCCATGTTATTGATCATCCACGACCAATCCATCGTTCAGGAAACGTTCTATCAAGTATTGATAATAGGAAAAAAACTGTTAGATTTCTACACTCTTTTGCCACAATTTGCATTTCAGTTGACCTGTTCGTATTTTTGTTATTAACGTTAAGAATAATAAAGATCTTTCTCGCACACACACACACACTATATATATATATATATATATATATATATATATATATATATATATATATATATATATATATATATATATATATATATATATATATATATATATATATATATATATATATGTATATATATATATATGTATATGTATTTATATGTATATATATATATGTATATATATATATATATATATATATATATATATATATATATATATATATATATATATATATATATATATATATATATATATATACATATATATATATATACATATAAATACATATACATATATATATATATACATATATATATGTATATATATATACATATATATATATACATATATATATATATATATATATATATATATATATATATATATATATATATATATATATATATATATATATATATATATATATATATACAGTATACCTACTAAAGTCCCTTCCCACCCTCTTAACATCGGAACGGCTGCTGCTATATTCATAAAAGTGGTGTCTAGGTATAGTAAAGTAGCCGTGCGCTACTGAATGAAACCACCTACCGCGCTACCTGGTGGAAAACTGCGGAGTTAGCATTCCTATCTCGAAAACAGAACGAGATAGAGAAAAAAAGTGATTAACAAAGTTGTAAAAAATTATCGATTTATTACGAAAAGATACCTTGTGGAAATTAATGCAAAGAATAGTACGGTTAAAACGCGAATTTGTTTTTTCGTAATTTTCTACACTGTGACTTCACGAAACTTGAACGATAGGAGAAATGATGATCTTTTGGGCAAAATTCGACACCGCAATGTGCACAGTGGTATATCACTTTTGATCCCCAATCGAAAGGACCGCGGTTCAAACCTGGAGGGTTTCATCTTTGTACTGATTGTCTTTAAAAACAGAGTAGACAATACGTAGAAATAGTGTCGCATCAACTCAACGCAACTTGCACTTGGTGTTTGAAATTTTTGCAGTATGCAAATACGTAAGAAACGTCACGCCTGTTCACCTGAGACAGCTATAAAATAGACATCTTCTTGGGGTTGTACGAGTAGTATGTCGATGCTCGTGGTCATGGCTGAGTATTCCAAAGCTGAGATCTCCAGTGAAGCAGTACATCGTCAAGAAATTCGGGGACCAAATAATTGGGTATGGCGGTTTCGATGAGTGGCCTCCACGTTCGCCATATCTGACTCCACTGGACTTTTTCCTGTGGGGATGCCTGAAACAGAAGGTGTATGCGACCCCTCCACAAACATTGCAGGACCTTAAACGACGCATTACGGACACTTGTGCCAACGTGTCACGCTCTATGCTCCAACGGGTGCAGCGTGAGATTCAAACGAGAATCCAAATGTGTATTGCAGCTGACGGTGAGAAGTTTGAACATCTCAAATAAAGGTATATTGTTAAAATTAGTTGTTTTTTTCTTTCACAGATCCTTTTGTCACGTCACAGTGTAGAAAATCACGAAAAAACAAATGCGCGTTTTAACCATTGTAGTCTTCTCAGTAATGTCCACAAGGCATCTTTTCGTACTAAATCGAGGATTTTCTACAACTTTGTAAATCACCTTTTTCCCTATCTGTTATATTAAGTTAGAACATATGCTAATTAGCATATTCTGTATAGTGGCTTATTATTTAATTATTTATTTATTTATTTTTTGCTAAATTATTAATTTAAGAAATTCACTCTGACACATGTCTGAGAATAACTGAAGAGCACGTACTCAAATTTAATATTTAATGTAACTATTTAATTTCTCTTCATATTACATACATTAATTTATACACTGACTACACACTTTTACAGAGAAAATCATATCAATTAATATCATACGTTAAAAGATTATTATGACACATAAAATCCAAATTACTCAAAAATATATCGCCGTGCTCTCCCTTGATAAATATAATACAAAATAATATTAACTTACCACCACCTTCGTATGGAATCTGTACATCTCGTATCTCATCAGTCGACCAGCAGAATCGGCGAAGCAAGCCACAAAAAAAATGGCGGATCTCATCGATATTCTTACCACGAGGTCCTATCTCTGTCGGTCCTAAAAATCCCACTCCTTCGAAAAACCTTTTCTCATGCCTTCCTCTAGCACTGGGGCGAGCAGAGGTCAGCTATCCTCGAACAAACACCTTTTTCTCTCATTGGCTAAAAAAATGTTGCTAGGCCGTTGCCATGAGGACGCTAGACCCCCCTACAGCCGAGAAGGGGTGGTAAGGCACGCTTTTATTCTTATACAAAAAAAGAAAAACCTCTTTACGATAAGCCTCCGATTTGCCTCCGGGGGTACATACCTTTCCCCCAGAAACCGGTACAAAATACAGGCGCGAATCCAACACACATACATCCTATGACATACACAACAAACAGATACACTAGAATGTGCATGGAACCGAATCAATGTTGCATCAAGACTATGGGACAATAAAATATATTTACAAAGTCGAATTCCATGTCACATTCCCCCCCCTCCCATAGAAAAAAAAAAAAAAACACAAATATAAACTCAATTAATCCAAATCAGGATATAAGACCTTGGACTGGGCCAAGGGAGCCATATTACATGCCAAGTCTACTAGAATCAAAACCAGTTAATTTCTTGGAAAAGTTCTGTGAATATAGCAAAACAGTCTCGAGCATGAAACTCGCTCCTCAGAGGATCTGGCGGATCGGCGAAGATACTTCACTTGCTGTGAAACAGGAACATCGAGACCTTCTGTTGAGAAGAGAATGCCGAAGCAGTAACTCTGGCGACCTCAGCAGAGACTTGCATGAGGAAAAACTCCATCGGAATCCTCTGGATCTTCCAGGATGTAGCATCGTCGTCGTCGTTTCGATGATGCAGTAAGAAAGAAAGAAGATGATAAGTTGAATGTACAATTTGTATGTGGCACAGTCTCTCCAGTAGTGTTAGTGCGCGGTATCATAACCTGCTCCTTGAACTGCAGCAAACAATTTATCCCAGACAGTGTTCTCTTGCAGCACACATGATTTGTAGAACGCTCAGCATGATAATAGCAGAAGCGCAAACAGTAGGTGGTGGTGGTGGTAAGTAATGGAGGTACGGCAAAAACACCAGGGAGAGCACAGTGGCCACAGTGAGCATACAAATTCATTACAATGTACAAAAGGAGGATATGCAAAATAAATAAATAAATAAATAACTAGATGTAGTTAAAAATTTGTTATTATTATTATTATTGATTATGGGCACCAAGCAGATCACAAAATTGCACAATAGTAGCAGGCAGCAGAGACAAATAAACAAATTTTTTTTTTTTTTTTTTTTTTTTTTTTTTTTTTTTATAGAGAAAATCATATCAATTAATATCATACGTTAAAAGATTATTATGACACATAAAATCCAAATTACTCAAAAATATATCGCCGTGCTCTCCCTTGATAAATATAATACAAAATAATATTAACTTACCACCACCTTCGTATGGAATCTGTACATCTCGTATCTCATCAGTCGACCAGCAGAATCGGCGAAGCAAGCCACAAAAAAAATGGCGGATCTCATCGATATTCTTACCACGAGGTCCTATCTCTGTCGGTCCTAAAAATCCCACTCCTTCGAAAAACCTTTTCTCATGCCTTCCTCTAGCACTGGGGCGAGCAGAGGTCAGCTATCCTCGAACAAACACCTTTTTCTCTCATTGGCTAAAAAAATGTTGCTAGGCCGTTGCCATGAGGACGCTAGACCCCCCTACAGCCGAGAAGGGGTGGTAAGGCACGCTTTTATTCTTATACAAAAAAAGAAAAACCTCTTTACGATAAGCCTCCGATTTGCCTCCGGGGGTACATACCTTTCCCCCAGAAACCGGTACAAAATACAGGCGCGAATCCAACACACATACATCCTATGACATACACAACAAACAGATACACTAGAATGTGCATGGAACCGAATCAATGTTGCATCAAGACTATGGGACAATAAAATATATTTACAAAGTCGAATTCCATGTCACACTATCTTGTTCCGTTTTCGAGATAGGAATGCTAACTACGCAGTTTTCCACCAGGTAGCGCGGTAGGTGGTTTCATTCAGTAGTGCATGACTACTTTATTATACCTAGACACCCCTTTAATGAATATAGCAGCAGCCGTTCCGAAGTTAAGAGGGTGGGAAAGGACTTTAGTGGTCATACTGTATATATATATACATATTACCAACATACTTAAAACCGAATGCTTTAATACTAAAGAGACATTTTAGTCAGTTTTACGGACTCCCATCATCGTACTGAAAATGCTTTTTTTATTTCTATCTTAGGCATGTATTTTCCTAGAACTTCGAAAATTCGAGTTTTGAGAAAAATCATTAATCTTAAGATTAAAAATTTCTCTAACGCAAGTTTAGTCGGTTATACTTTGAAACAAATTAATGTACTCTAAAAAGTGAAAATACATTTTAGATTTAAATAACTAAAATAGATTTACGATGTAACGTTAACTTACGACAGTCAAAATGAACATTTATCTTCGCAAGGAAACTTCTTTTTGTTTAACCCCTTTTAAGCATCAAAGTTTTAACCTTTTCTGATTTTCTGAGCCGTTTGGAAGGAGTGCTCTTTAAAGACTGCTTTAGTCGGAATTAGATAGTGTTAGTCTCTTTTACTGCGTCAAGCCAATTTGAAAAAATTTTGCTTTGATTTTAAACGAAATTTTTATTAATTATGTTCAAATATTTTATTAATCCAATAAAACATACGAAATTAAAGAATTATTCTAGCTCATAGCCAAAATTTGGTTCCTCTTTCAAATATTTACTGATTTCAGGAATTATGACGAATTTTTAGTAAAATCGTTATTTTTATTTATTTAAAAACTCATTTATACATTATAGGATTACGGTTTCAGGGTAATAATTATATAAAATATTTGAAATGCCATATTAAGTAATTTATGATAAAATTGCATAAAAAATCATGTGTTCCGTGTTCAATTTTCCTTGTTTTCTTGACAATTTGTAAGAAAAGATCTTTAATTTTTAACTCAAGTAAATTAGTATGAGGAAAAGAACTTCTGTATTCATCACCTTCGAGGATTTTCAAATATTTGCTTGAGATCTATCATCACTGAAATCAAAATTATTCTTCCTCTAATATTCCCTTTATTTAAAAGAGAGTTCTTCTAAGATATTGCTTAATTTCGCCATCATTTCTTTTTCTTGAAAGGTACTTCCTTTAAGATAATTGTTTTTTTCTATTTTGTAAATTGCTTCACTATTCACTGGTAGTTAATTTCCTCTGGGGAAAGTTGTAATAATTTCATATGGCAGTATTTTCTCCTTATTTATTATGAGTTTTTGTGATTTTTTTGTCGAAAGAAAAAATAAGTCTTTATTTTTGGACGTTTAAATCTCGGCAACTTGAAAGATTTAGCATTAAGATTTATTAAAGCACATTTGTAGATTTTCTAGATCATTAAATTTTTCATAATTAAAATATATCCTACTGTTAATTTGATTAATAGATCTGTTGCTTGCGTTATTATAGATTTCTTGGGACATTCTCGACTAAGAATGTTGACCCAATCTTCGTCATGTAATATCAATTTACTGATTTTCGTAAATAATATTTAAAGTTTCTGATATATTAAAACGTTAACTAAATGCATAGTTGCCAATTATCTATCTATCGGTTTTTTCAACCTACTGCATCAGAAATTATTCACACGTTCTTCTCACCAGTAATATACCTAAAGTTCCAAGACATCGAAGAACTCTTTAGTACGATATAGATGTTGAATATACCAAATTAAAGGAAAATCGATTTGAAAACTTCTTTGAATTTTTTTACATTCTAGCCGTTCGGTGTTAGTTGATTTATAATATGTAAAGGATTTCTACCACTTTTGTTAATTTACTTTGGATTGCCTTCAAAGTTTTAATTTTTTTAACCCATTCGTAGAACGTTACATTTATCCAAAACGTAAGACTAACTACTGAAATCTCTACAGCTTTGATTTTTTTTTACATTCTGGCATTTCGGTGTTAGTTGATTTTTAATAAGCAAAGGATTTCTACTACTTTTGCTATTTTACTTTGGATCGCCTTCAAAGTTTTCATTTTTCCCCAATTCGTAGAAAGTTACATTTATCAAAAGCGTAAAACTAACTACTGAAATCTCTATATGTTTGAATTATTTTACATTCTGGCCATTTGGTGTTAGTTGATTTATAATATATAAAGGATTTCTACCACTTTTTCTAATTTTCTTTGGATTGCCTTCAAAGTTTTCATTTTTTACCTCATTCGTAGAACTTTACATTTATCCAAAACGTAAGACTAACAACTGAAATATCTATATCTTATGTTTTTACATTCTGTCCTGTAGGTGTTAGTTGATTTATAAAATGCAAAGGATTTTTACTACTTTTGCTATTTTACTTTGGATCGCCTTCAAAGTTTTAATTTTTTCCCCAATTCATAGAACGTTACATTTAATCCAAAACGTAAGACTAACAACTGAAATCTCTACATCTTATGTTTTTACATTATGTCCTTTCGGTGTTAGTTGATTTATAATATGCAGACGATTTCTACTACTTTTGCTATTTTACTTTGGATCTCCTTCAAAGTTTTAATTTTTACCCCAATTCGTAGAATGTTACATTTATTCAAAACGTAAGACTAACTACTGAAATCTATAAATATTTGAATTTTTTTACTCTCTGGCCGTTTGGTGTTAGTGGGTTTATAATATGTAAAGGATTTCTACCACTTTTGCTATTTTACTTTGAATCGCCTTCAAAGTTTTCACTCCCCCCCCCCAATTCGTAAAACGTTACATTTATCCAAAACGTAAGACAAACTACTGAAATCCCTGGTGCATGATCGGATATCTTTCTTACGTACCTAAGAATCACTTTTCAGGTTTCCATAAAACGTAAAAAGTTATTACTGACTTCACAGATATGTTGTGATCTAAACAAGTTTCCTTTCATAATATTACTGTGCTATCATTTTAATCTACTTTTACTCATAAAATCATTTAGCCGTTTGATTTCTTTGTTTTCACAATTGCCTTTATGATATACAACTAATTGAACTTTTGTTCTCTAAACCCTATGCCTTCTGATACTCGGTGGTGTCGTTTACTAGTTATATTGACCAAATTAGAGCAGTTTTTAGCTTTCAACTGTAAAAATATAAGAGCAATGGACCAAGAAATTTTTATCTTATCCATTGACTTCCACTTTTGAAGTTGAGGTTATTGTTTTAGTATTTTAAAACACCTTTTGAGTTCCAGTTCTGAGCATGATTACACAAAAAAAAACAGTTTATTACTGATTACGTGATACTGGAAAACTATGACAGTGCAAGTGCTTGTATCCCACCGTCAGAAAAATCTTTAGTTTATTAATTTAACTTCATTTTAATAAATTTATTTTTAATTTCATTATATTTCTTTGAAATATTTTTTTGTTTTTGCTTTAGTTTACCTATGTTTCGAAATGTATAAAAATGTTTATAAAATGTTTCTTATCTCGTAATGTTTTTCTGCTTTTTGCATAGTTTTTTTCCGTAGTTTAAGATTTGTTTGTTTGACATATATCCCTGTTCCCAATTATTTCGTTGTTAGACATGACAAAGTTATAACTTTTCACTACTTTAGAAACTTCTTGATGCTTTACAAATCCCAAGGAAAGAAGACTATTCAAAAACTTTCTGATATTCGAGACATTTTCAGACACTGAAAAAATCTAATTTGCTTTATTCACATCTTAATAGAGCAATAACTCTTTCTTTGGCATGAAGCTATAATTAAAAAAATTAATGTTTTTTATAGATTTTTTTCGAAGACTTAAGTTTTGGTTTTCAGTCTTAGAATCTCGGATAAAACTCATTTTTCTTTAAATTAATTTGTGTTCACTAATGGTGGTCGGGGCTCGTAAAATAGGACGTGGCTGCAATGTCAAGTTCTCAAATTTACCTCTGGAGGTGCGGGGTCAAGTGTTCCGGTCTCTTCACTTGACTCGGTTCAAAATTACGGGACTGGTCATTTAGCCAAGTCGACTCCGACCCTTGCGGTGCTATTAAAAAACGGAGCCGCACCTTCATGGCCCATAGCTTTCGGGACTTGACCTGATGTTACATGTCGGTCAAGGGGCATAAGCAAAAACAACAGCAACTTTAAAGGAATTTTTCTATGTCCCTGGGATCAGTGTAAAATCTTTTGCGAAACTGCTGAGTTTTTCTCTGATTTCTGAAATATTTGATGGTTCAGAAAAGAAAGGAGATCCACTGTGTTATAATATATTAATTTCCTATTTCATTGTTAGTCTTCTGATATGAACTTGACTCTCTTGCGAGTTTTCAAGCAAGAGAGGAACAATGATTTAAGGGGACAGTGGACTTTCAAAATTGTGAAATTTCTCCGAAAATTCGATTTTTTATTTTATTAAATTCTGAAACTACGGACGCGCAGAAATGTTTTGCAAAAAGAATTTTAAATTTCTGTGATTACTTTCCTAGTTACAGGCATTTGTATTTAATTTAGATATTATGTGGTTACTAATAGCAATAACTTTAAATGTGTTTTTCTCAAAATAAAAGTTTTCATGTCATACGAATATTCAAACTGCTCCAGGCGCATTTCTAATTATCGTATTGCTTTGAAATTTAAGTTTTATATACTTAACTGTATATCAAATAAATCTTATTGAAAATAATTATGCTTCGTAGCTTAGAATTTCTAAATTTCGTACTTGAAAAGATGATTTATAGGTATTTGCGTAATAAAAAGGGTGTTTTCACTATTATTATTTTTTTCTCTTTATATTTTTAATGAATGCTTAAAATAAGCAATAAGTTTCATTGTTAGTTGTGTAAGGTATCCTGTAAATAGAAATTACCATATTATATGCAAAAGAAATGCGCTGGAAGATTTTTAATTAGGCCAATTTTTGATAAAATTAATAATTAATAATTCATATCTATGGTACTAATCACATATTCAAATTTCAATGAAATCCATCCAAGACAAAAAAAGTTAGGTTTGAAGGTCCACTGTCCCCTTAAAGCTCACTGTTTTACATAGACTCTTATGTTAAAAAGTGTACATAAAATGTTTCATTGTTTTCTTTCTAGGCGTAAACTCCTAATTGTAAGATTCCTAGTTAATAATCTACAGCGAGATTTTTCAACCAATCTTCTAATACTCTAAGTCAGCGTTTCTCATCATGGGAGTCGCGGTAATGTGTAAAGGTCCTGAAATAATTACAATTCAAGTCGTAATAGTTTGAGCTAGTCGCTCATGCAGTTCTTTATTATTATTGTTATTAGGATTGATCTGAGGTATCGCAAAGTATTCATTATAGTTTTCTTCCGTTTGGGAGGGGAGGGGGATGGCGGTCGCAATCTAAAAAGGTCAAGAACTATTGCTCAAAGGCAGGCCTGCACATCTCAAAATACAATGGGGGCCAAATTACTTTAAGAGAAACTATTGTGGGCTGCAAGAAAAGTGGAAAATATTTATCTGGTAAAAAAAATACTGACTATATTAAAAATTAAAAAAATATATTAATCGATTATCCTAATATCGCTGATCGGAAGCGAAGTTTATTCACAAAATACATAATTCACAAAATCATAAAATTATTCACAAAATTATAAAATTTTGACTACAACATTCACACTCTCCAGGGGTCTCCGACATTGAACGGGGTAACTCTCTATCTGCAGTCGAATGTTCTACGACTGAGCTATATCACATGCACAGGTGGTCAAAAACTATGCAAAAAATTACCCCTGAGGAGAAGGTCGGGTGATAAACATATTCGGCATTATTGACTACTTGAAGGAATACAAGTAGCTGCATTTATTGAACCTGCAGTTTAAAGAAGGGAACAAGCGCCAATAAATTTAAATTCGTTTTTAGTTGTTGTTGTCGTTCTTGTTGTTGCTCCAAACTGTTATTTACATATAGACACTCCTTGTAATCTGTAAAAAAGAAACGAAAATCACTCACGTACTGGTTTTACCCCTTCCTTCTGGCTCCCGTCAAAACTACAGGGTGGGGATTCGCCTTTTATTTCACGTGCCAGTGATATTTCCGGCCTGAAGTCCTTAAAAGTATCGCACAAAAAAGATTAAAACAATCCATTTCATTTACCCTGAAATTTTTTTATTTCTTATTTTGCATACCAGGTGGAAGCACTGGACAATTTATAATGTAATTGGGGATGGTTTTTTTTTTTAAACTAGATGTGGCAGATCAAGAAACAATGGAATCCTCCGGAAAAAATAGGCACTTTTATTACCATTTTCTTGAAAATCATGCGATTGTTAAGGGGTTAATCGGGCCTGGCAATATTTTTCAGTTTAAAGAAGGGAACATATCCCGGTTTAGTATCCTTCTTCAAACAATTCATACGGTACTTGGCCAGACTCGCTGTTGTCGCGCTCTTTTACAGCTGAGGAAACTCTCTATTCTGCATATACGATATCAAACAGATTCTGCCGAAAATTTATCCAGCGTGAAAAGTTAAACGTAGACCTGACGAAGTTTGTAACATGCTGTGGTTGAAAATAAATAATATAGATCCCGAAGTTAAAGAACTTCCCTTTTTCAGTGACGCCTGCAGAGGCCAAAACCGCAACAACACTCTAGTGCACTTATTCATCATAGCGCGTTATTCATCATCGACGTCCTCTCTTCCGCCTTTGAAGGCTTTGTGCCACCTAAACACTTGAGACTTGGGCAAAGATCCTTCCCGTAGGTTTCTTGTAAAAAGGCAAGCGTCTCAGTAGCTGATTTGTTTAGTTTTGCACAAAACTTTATGCCGTATGTCTGCTCGACACAAAGGTCATCGTTTTGACAATCTGGAGAACTTGCAGAAAAACGTAACGCAAGTTCTGAATAGCATTCCAGTTGAAGACTTGCAGGCGGGCATCAATGGGTGGCAGAGTCGTTAGCAACGATGTATTAATGCAGAAGGAGGTTATTTTAAAGACTATTAAGTGTCTGCAAAATTATCTTCAAATAAACTAATTTTATTGAATCAGTCTCATTACTTTCTGGACAGACCCTGTATATTATGTGTCTTCACAAAAAAATTCGTGGGACATTTTCATAAAAGACTTCGTGTGATTTCTAGCAGGATGAATCTGGTCCACGGGTCATATGTTCTGCTGGCCTGGTGTAAGTTATTAATATGTTGATTAGAATTTTGAGATTTATATTTTTCTAACTAGAATGTATTAACGCATCAACTTTATTTGAATGGTTAATAACCACGTAATAAATCTCGAGTACTTTGTGAAAAACTGTGTGACATCTATAGTTCTACTGGATGATTGGCCTTATAGGAAACTTTTGGGTTGCCTGCTATACGTCTTCTGCCAGGATTTAAATACCGGGTAGTCATAAAGAAACTTTGTCGATATATGGACTCTAATGGCTGTTCCGTTCAACCTATCAAGATGAGATTTTTTATATAGTTATTCAGATATATGAGCTCGGGATTCTGAGAACGGCAACACAGTGACGATCACGGTTACGGTTATAGGTATAGAAACTCGAAATTTTCAAATGGCAACGCCAAAGTTTTCCCGTCGCAAAATGCTCAGAGCATGCGAAAACCCTAAAAACCGTTGGAACGGTACGTGTATCACAAAAAACGGACGCGTTATGCAAGCACAAAAATACAGCTCTGCGAATGACTAACAAAAACACGATCAGAGAGCTTTTTATCGGTTTTCTACGCTGAATATCTGGCGAACGGTGTTCTGTGATTGGTTTCTAGCCTCTGTCATATGCAAATTTCCTCCGTTGCCCCAATCGTGTCTTTGTTGGCCGTTCGAAGAGCTGTTTTTTTGTGCGTGCATAACGCGTCCATTTTTTGTGATACACGTACCGTTCCAACGCTTTTTAGGGTTTTCGCATGCGCTGAGCATTTTGCGACGGGAAAACGTTGGCGTTGCCATTTGAAAATTTCGAGTTTCTATACCTATAACCGTAACCGTGATCATCACTGTGTTGCCGTTCTCAGAATCCCGAGCTCATATATCTGAATAACTATATCTGAAATCTCATCTTGATAGGTTGAACGGAACAGCCGCTAGAGGTCCATATATTGGCAAAGTTTCTTTATGACCACCCGGTATATCGAAAGGTTTTCGTTACAACTGCATATCGAAGAAAGGAAACATTAGGCAAGTTTGTGTCATAAATGTACTGGAAGAATCAACATTAAAATACCCGTATATTATATTTAAATAAAGAACTTATCTTCCAACGCTCTTAAAACCAACCATTTCAAATTTTGCCATCGTAGAAGGTAGTGGTGACATAATAATAACATTTTTAGTGATTAATGTAGAGAAGCAAACGAAACCAGGTATTCAGTGCTACTTTTAAAATAATTAACTTGCTGAAAGAACCTGAAAATTGTGGTATCTCTATGCCCCTTCTGTAAATATTGAAAGAATTCTCCCTTAAATATATTTTACGAGGGAAAAATTGTCTCTAATTTGCTTTACACTCATCTTAATGCAGCAATAAGAATATTTTTTACGTAAAACAATCATTGAAACGAAAAAAAAGCAGTAATGATAATTCCAGATAATTGTTAAAGAATAAAGGTAATTGTTTAAAATTTTTAATAATGAAGACACATGACTTCTTTTGTGTAATTAATACGGATAATAAGAAAGAGAAATAATTATATATGCAAATGATTCAATTAGGACGGTGATAAAACTTTTAACAAATAAAGGCGATAAAGAAAATGAGCATACCATCAAGAATAATTTAATTATACATTCAGATTCTGTTGCTTAATGCTTGTTTTCTAAGAGAATGTATAATTTATTTTAGTAGTTGCCATATAAAATCTAAAAATATGTGAATGCGGAAATGAGAGAAACATCATTGAAATAAGGAAAAATTATGTACTGATTTAGAGGATTTTTTTTATCTTCCATGTGAACTAATAATATTTATTATTTGAATTCCTATTTACCTTTCTTTTATCATCATGGTACTAAATAAAAATATAAGCTTAATACAATTACTGTGTAATGAAATGTGGATTCGGAAAAAAAAGAGCTTTTTATGAGACGTGGTACTACATTTTCAAAAGAAACAGTCGAATTTTCGATTAAAATAGAAGATAGAAGTAGGGATTATTTCAATATAAATGAAAAAAGAAATTAATGATCAATGTCATCAGTATTAGTTAGTAATTTTATGAGTGTGTACCATTAACAAATGTAATTTATGGCTGAAGTAAACAAAGCTCTTTTGATCACATTGGTGAGACGAGTATTTTTCTCCAAGTTAGGTATTGTATGGATAATTATTACAACTAAAATTTCACACTCACTATTTCATAATCACTCATGGTACAGTATCCATATTTTAAGTTAACCACGTCTTACCGCGCTCTGTTAATAAATGTCAAATTGCGCTCCATTCAGTTAAGAATGGCTTATGACGGGTGTGACATCTTGAGTCTGCAGTGAGCTCATTTAAACTTCGCACACGTTTTGCTTGAGCGCTGATGCAAAGGTGCATGCAGTATTTAGATAAATATCCTGGACGAATTTGTTCGGTGAGAGATTTTAGAGTTTTTTAAAATTAAAAACAACAAGCTCTACTTTTCAAAGAGTTTTTGTTTAGAAAGCTTTTATTCACTGTAACCTTTTAGTTACAAAAACGTATGATGCATTTAATGATGGCAGGTTGCTGTTGTATCCAATCCCCTTGGTGTAGGAAAGCCTACACCCATTCTGAAGGACCTAAGTCCATGGCGAAGGGTGTTGAGCATTTTCACTTAAGGCTGTACCACTAGGGCTGAAGTCTGACTTGACTTCGAAGAACATCGGTCCCTTAATTTTGAACCGAATCAAGTGACGAGACCGGAACACTTGACCCCGCACCTCCTTGGGTATTTTGAGAACTTGAGGGACATTGCAACTACGATTGAGTTTTTCTGTGCTCCAGTCGCCATTAGTGTACACGTCGGTGGTTTTGTCAGCGACGAGCATCGAACCAGCGATGATCATATCACCGACTCGCTGTCCTTGCCAACCGGGCCACCGTTCGCACAATGATGCAGGTAGTGCCTCTAAGCACCTAAGAAAGAAAATACTCATTCAAGGTACAATGTATTGTATGTTTATTAAATTATTACATTATTTAATGATTATAATGTCTTACTAAGTATAATGTATCTATTAAATATCATCAGTTTAGAATTCAACAAAGGTCTGTCTTATCATATAGTTACCTCAACGGTTAACTGCTCGTTTAATATATCGTTTAATAAGGGTTAGGCAAATTTAGAGATAAATCTTGAAATAAAACCCTCCTTTTCTTACCTGACCATCCAAGGAAACTGGAACAATTTCAGACTGTCCATAACCAATGACTTTGAAACTTCTTAATAATGATGAAGTTTTAATATCCATCCATGACCACTGTTTTGGGATAGATGCGGAGAATCTCCTTTCTGGCAAATCTGAAACTGTAAAGACTCTTTTGTAGATTGTATTGAGAGGGGGAAATACCTATTGATTACATGGTAGCTTCCAAAGTTCTACAATTTTGATTGAGTTTTCGTTATTTTCAGTTAAATTTTATCTATTTTTCATTATATATTGGATATGTTCTTTTGCTTTATTTTACTAGGAATTTAACTACGAATATCTATACGAAGTATTTATACTTCAAGGCGTGCTACACGTAGCAAAAAACCTTTACCTATTTCTGTATATTACCGGAATGTGATATTATACTTAATGAATGTTCACTTAATTGCCGTAGTTCTTAAATCATGTAACTTGTATAAAAGGAAGAAACTGTACATAATGTATATTTTTATATACAGACTACAATTGTGGTAATGGAAAAAAATTCATATCTCTGAAATTGACACGTTACATCTCTACAAAACATGATAATGAGACCAAACCAAGGAAATATCCTACGTATAAAGAAAATTCTCGACATAAGGTGAATTAATAGATATTATCTAGCGAAAAATATGCAAGAAGATATTGATGGAGAAATGTAAAGGGATTAATATAAATTAACATACCTCTATATTATCTCAAAATATGAATAAATATTGTATAAGGTTTTGATCTGCCAGCGAAGGTCATAAAATCCTTTACAATATAAAAGTATTACAGTATTTTTGGGATCATAAGAAGCAATGTACGATAAGACACTCCTCAAATTTATGGGAGGATTTTTAGAAAAGAATATTTTGTATTTTGTTAGGTATATAAATATATTTTAAATTTCCTTCTATACTAAAATATATATAACAAATATAATAAATAAATAATATATATATATATATATTATAGTTACCTTTGAACTTTAAGACGCACCCGAATTTTAAGTCGATATCTCTATATATAAAACAGTTCCGTAACTCACTGACATACAACGCACAGACCAAACCGCTGGACCAAAAGGGCTGAAATTTTGCATGGCGATTCTTCTTATACTTTAGGGGTGCACTAAGAAAGATTTTTGAAAAATTCTTCTTAGATTTTTTAAAATCCAATTTTTAAGCTGTTTTAGTAGTTTTTTTTGTTTGCATTTAAAATAATAATTTGAGGGTTATAAAATTTACATCACGAGAAAGATCATACAAATTCCTGTAAAATGAGATCTTTTTCAAATCTTTACCTCCATTTTCTGATTTTTGGTGAATTTATAAATATTAATTTTTAGAATTTAATTTATTAAATGCTGATCACGTGATTTCGTTTTCTGGTACTTTAAATAAATGTATCGTCACGTGCATAACAACTAAATAGACAAAAAAATATTTTTTTCTTGATAATGCGGCAGACGATTGAACATTACCCAAAAATATATTAAAATAGAATAAAAGATATTATGTTCCCCAAACTGTACTAAATTAACTGCACTGTTATTCTTTAGTATGTTCTATTAGATTTAATTTCAATATTTTCTTCTACATTATTTTGTCTATAAAAATATCCCTTACGACTTTTTCATGAATATATATATATATATATTTTTTTTTACATCATTTGTATACATTGATCGTCGTATTTATTATAAATAAATATATATATATATATATATATATATATATATATATATATATATATATATATATATTTATTTAATTGGCATTAATTGCATACATTGACCGTTGTATTTAATTTGAATGTACTCCGTAGCAAAGTGCGGGTTTTCAGCTAGTTTTCATATAAAAAATGTGCGTCGTATGATTTGAACAATACGGTAATTCAACAGATATTAGTAGGAGAACAAAACTCACAGTGACAATTAAAATACAAAAGGGTATACAGATGTTGTGAGAATACCAACACTTAACAGATAGTGATAAATGTCTGCTTTTCCTGTATGATATGATTCCGAAATATACGTGAATTGCTATGCATGATTTACAATTATAAAACGGCTGGTAAATGTTAAACAGCAATTGTATGGGAAATTCCAAGCAGATTATACTTTTCCGGGATTTCTATTTGAATGGTGATCCACGTGGAAAATGGTTAGATCACTCAAAGCTTGAAACATTTCTATGATTGAAGAGATGCTTCAACTTTACTACTTGATATAAATTTCAACCCCCCCCCCCCGGCCACTCCCGCACCTGGATGGGAGGAACGGCTGTTGGAATTTTTCGAATTTTGTTTGAGAAAAATAAAGGTGCATCCATCTTATATTTTTTATTAGGATTACAGAAATAAAGCATTTTGTAACTAAAATGGACGAGGTGTTTGTACTAAGAAAGTAGGACTGAGGAACTGTTCATTAGATGATAAGGAAAAAATGTACTCACTCACCAATTCTTGTTATAAATTCAATCTTATTGAGCTAGCTTTAATGAAAATTGTCAGTTATGTGTATGTATAACACTCTTTTCCATCTCGAAGTTCAGTTGTATTGAATAAATTGTACTATATATGCTCAATAGATGCTTCAAAGCCATAATCAAGAGGTGCGGTGGCCCAGTTGGCGAGAGGAGCGAGCCAGTAATCTGAACTTCCTTGGTTCGATGCTCGTCGCTGCATATCCATCACCGTGTTAAATAATTGTGGACGGGGCACGTAAAATAGCGCGTGGCTGCAATGTCCTCCAAGTTCTCAAATTTACCTCTGGAGGTGTTTGGTCCAGGATTCTGGTCTCGTCACTTGACTCTGTTCAAAATTACAAAATTATGTCATTCCCGGACTGGTCCGGGAATGACATCACAAGAGACTTCGACCCTTGTGGTGCCATTCAAAACAGCAGCCGCACCTTCATCGCCCATAACCTTCGGGACTTGATCTGATGTTGCTGTCGGTTAAAGTGGCATAAGCAACAGCAACAAGCCATGACCAAGATGGATGAGTTAAAATAGAGAAGAGTTGTATTTCTTACCACTGAAATAACTGTACTCACTATCAGACTCTCGTCTCCCATTCTTAAGTGGAATTGATGAAGGTGAATAATAGCGTCTTCAATAAGCACCAAAAGAAACGCAAACAGGTGTCGAAAGCTATACACATTTGGAAACACTCGACAATAGTAAGGTAGTCAGGTCATTTAGAATGATTAGGGAAACACAGCGGCGCACTTCCAAGGGAGTAGCCGTGGACAATGATATTCACGATAGGTGGTCTCCGTAGCGCGGAAGGAAAAGGCCGGTTGTTGTTCGAGAAAGAGAGAGAAGAATGCATAAATACAGACGCCGGTAACAAACGAGGAGAATAGATTTGGACTGTTGAAGGGTCAACAAGGGTACGGAGAGACGGGGAGCTCGTTTGGACTTTGAATAATGAGCCCTGCTCTCATGAGTGTATTAACGTTCGTAGGAACGAACCTTTGTAAATGATTTATTTAACCAAGATTTTAATATGTCAATAAACCAGATGTAAATAAGAGTTGGTGCTACAGTTATGATTACTTCTACAAGATAATGATTTGTCGGATCACGACTATAAAGGTTAACACTCACCATGTATTGAATACGTTCAAAATATTTTACAGCAGTAAATCCTTTGTATTTGCAAAAACATTGTCATTCATTTAAACAAAACCCTGGGTGGATCCATAAAAGCTTTTTTTTTTAATAAAGGAAAATAAATAACTCCTCCATTTCCTTGGTAATCAATTTTAATGTGATTTATATAGAGAATGCAACTTATACGAAAAAAAACGAATGTTTATTAAATCATTATGCTAAAACGTGCAAATAACATTTCGTTTACATAAAAGAACATAATGCTTTCTGATCCTTATATTAAAAATTGAAAACAAACCCAAGTAAAAACAAAATTCGGAAGACAAAAATATTGAAATTACTTAATTCAAATAGGAATGCTTAATATTTCCTTACTGATGGCGTCATTGCACAACAAACAGAAATGATGTAGTATTTACATTAAAAAACTTGCTTGCATTCTTTGTTTAATAAAGCGGCAACAAAACGGAAATTAATATTTTTCAAAATACTTATTGAACTCATAAACGGAGTTTTTCGCATATGAATTTTGCAGCAATTCCTGAATTGAATTTTTTATATCGAGCATTAAATTATTTTGAGGAGTGTTTTTTCTTTCTTATCATAAGATAAAAAAATTATTTATACTTCTTAATTTCTTAAACCATAATAATGTTTTTCTCCTTATGCGAAGCATGGAGATGAGACCTGCTAATAAGTTGAAATTATATTTTCATGTGTGTGTGGGTATGTGCCGGATATAAAATCAATTCAATTATATTCTATACATTATCAGTAATTTTGTCATGCACAGCTATTTTATAAACGAAAATCTTCAATAGTAGTGTTAAAATAATATTATTAAGTCTTATTTACAGTACGTGTAAAAACTTTAAGGACAGCAAAAAATTTAATTTTTTTGGAAAAATTTCAATTCAGATGAAAAAACGCATACTATAATATGTATCATAAAGTTGATAAGCTAATTAGAAAGTCAACAAAATTTATCTGTAAGTATTTTGTTACGAAAATAAAATAATTATGCAGTCGAAACCCGTTATAGAGAACCCGGTATATAACGAATTCACGGATATGACGAACGAAAATTTTGGTTCCGCAGTTTTCCTATTGTACGTAATTTAATTAGTGCTGTGCGAGTTTAATGTAATCGATTTTAGTCGATTTAATTCATTAATGATCATTTTAAATAGATTTTATCATTTTTTAATACTACATAATTATTAAATACACATTGCAACTAATGAGTTATACATTTTGTGAACTCTAGCATTTTCCTCAACGGTTCGGATATAGCAAACCATCAGATAAAGCGAACAAAACCTTTGGTCCCTTGAAGTTTGTTATAACGGGATTTGACTGTACAAAAACAAAAACAAAAAGCACTATTTCCACCTGTGTATAAACTTTAAAGACAGGGAAATAAAAACAATACAGTAATGAAGAAACAAATACTTAATATGTTGTGCATCCATAATTGCTTATAAGGACCGCAAATATTCTATCTTTCATGGACATTATTAATTTTTGGCACAGTTCTGGACTGGTTTTGTACCATTCATCTTTAGTCGTAGATCTCAGTTCTTAGATGTATAAGAGAATACAAAGGTTTCAGAAAGGGCTTTCAAGTAGTCTTTAGAGCTCTGACGTCATACTGCGGGATCGTCTAAATCGCTGAACACGAATCGGCGCGTCGGATATGAAATCGCCACGTGCTCCCCGGTGTTTTAAATATATAGCGAATTTGAGAATTCTTTGGCCTCTGGGAGACCCAGTGCATGAGGGGGACGTGGGATTGTCACGAAAACCCAGCTCTTGTCCGATCGGTAGTGGACAAATCGGTAATCGCGATAGTTTGACGTCGCTGCTTTCAAGCAATTTCCAGTAGTCTTGGGTCTCGGGGAGACAGGATGCGTGAGGGGGACGTGTGATTGTCCCCTTAAGTTTAGCGTTTGTCCGATCGGTAGCGGACTGTTGTGAAGGATCCACAATTTGGACATTTTGAACTCCTTCCAACGTCATAGCCATTTTGTTTTTCCAACACGATTACGGGGCATAAAACGGCCATATCGGAAAAAGGAGGAACTGCACCAATTTTCCAAGAAAAATCGCACCCCCTGAATTCCTCAGGACGGGGGAAAGAAATTCCAGGAAATTTAAAGGACATCCCATTTTCTTGGAAATAAGCGTACCACGTGGGTCAACTATGGGGATGTCGGAGTATACTGCCCTCGAATAAAAAACTCGAAGAGGCAATAAATTTACGTGAATAACTGACCTGGGAAGGAGTTATAATAAAACTTGGGGGAGCCCCGAGTGTGGGAGAAACGACGTTCGGAGGGAGAGCGAGAGAGCAATTTGAGGTAGCGAGCTGCGAAGAAAGCCTGGGAAAAAAATGACGCCCCGTAAATTGGCGAGATGTCCGTGTTCAACCGCCAGCGCCGATTCTTCCACCTGCTCCAATGAAGGGCCCCATGATTTTTAGCCCGATGCCTAAAGCCTCCTCCGGTAGAAGTGCCTCAACGACGCCATGCTCTGCTGTTTCATCAAAAACTCCCCAGGTTGGTCATTTCTTCCCCTTTTAAATAGTGCTCATGCCTTTTGAGAGATTACGAGACTTTATTTCACTCGACCCGTAATGGTTATGCCGCAGGAAGCGGATAAAGTATGCCCTAATTCTGTTAAAATATGTATAGCCAAGATCTTAAATATAATATGTAAACCTGACCTTTTCTTGTAAAATATTGTATAATAAATGTTGTTATTTTTATTTATAAACGCATAGTTCCCTTTGGAGTTCACCTTCCCAATTTTACACAACGCAAAGGGGTATCTCTGGTACCCCTCATAACATCAAATTCGCGATCGCGATAATCTGACCCCTCAGCTTTCATGGTTAATTCGGATTCTGCGCCGACGGTATACAGGATGATTATAATTAAAGTTCTACTTTCAAAAACATGTTAAAAAAGAACCACTGGTCAGAATGACCTGAAATTCGACTTGAGTATACGTGAAGAAGGGGGAAATGGTATGGCATAAGAAAAAAATTAGTTCGAAATTTTAGCTATAGATAGCGCTTTACTCGTCATAACGTAAATAGGTTCGGCTACAAGTGTCATTTGAATACCAATGTGACGGCAATTGTTTGAGTTGCAGGTTAAACCAAATACTGTTCAATGTGCTTGACTGTAGCCGTTTTTTACTGAAAAAATGATTTCGAATTCATTTCGGAGTTCTGGAACTCTTAGTGGGAATCCCATCCACCACGGCAAGGTGATGCCACATCGGATGGGAAAAATCGGTTTTTAATTGTCTCTAGACTTGTTCAAGAAATGTTTAATATGCTGTCCTCCGTTTTCTGTCACAAGTTGAAAGTCACAAGTAAGAAGTCACAAGTTCTGTCACAAGTAAGAAACAGCATGTTCCACAACAGATGGAAGAGTATCAGTGGTGACATTTTGAATGTGTTGCTTAGTTCGCGTCTTCAATTCAGCAAAGCTGGCAATCGGACCACTGAATACAAGATTTTCCAAAAAACCCCACAGCCAGAAATCCCAAGGAATATTATCAGGTGATCTTGGCTTCCCGGTTGTTGGAAAATGATGACTGACATTACTATAATTTCCGAAATGCGTGTTGAGAAGCTACTTCACTGGATTTGTAATGTGTAGAAGAGTACCATCTTGCATAAAAATTATGCTACTCACACATGCACGCTGTCAAAGTGCTGGACAAGTAAAGAGCCATCTATTGCTTAAAATTCGAACTATTTTCTTTTTCTTTTTCATGCACTTTCCCCCTTCATCACGTATGTTCAGGTTAAATTTCAGGTCATTCTTACCAATGGTTCTTTTTTTAACAGCTTTTTGAATTATAATCATCCTGTATTTCAAGGTATGTGAGCATACCGGCAGAGCCGGTTCCATAGGTATGGCAACGAGGCGACCCCTCTCAGTCTCCGAACTTAAACAGGCGGCAAAAGGAGATAAATTAAAAATACGAAATTTCTAACGAATAACGAAATTATATTAATAGTTCAATCTTTTAAATGAAAAAAAAATTCCTAAAAATATACAAATATACGCGAATAGATTAAAAATACGAAATATTCAACGAATAACGAAAAAATATTAATAGTTTAATCTAATAATTGAAGAAATTCATAAAAATATACACATATAAGCGAGTAGATTGACTATTTATTTTATAAACCCCTGAATTTAAAACTATGAGAGTTAAATTTTGAATGCCAATTTTCAAACGTTGTTGTAGATCTAAGAGTTTTACCTGTCACCTGCAGCAACAGCTTAGCGAAGTTTTTCTAAGCTGAAAATATTTATAAATTTTCTATGAACAACATTTCAAAAGCGACTGAATGATCTGGCAAACATTTCGACAGAAAAGAAGTATTAAAACATTAAATTATAGATATACAATCAAACAATATGCTGCTATTAAGGCTCGAATGATTCAGAAATTATTTGTATTACATAACAAATTATCTTCAAATTTATTTACCTTTTCTACTTTTTTAAAGTTCCGTAATTTTTTTTATTTTATGTGTTTTTAAATTAAATACATATTTTTTTACAAAAACGTCCTTATTCTATTGACGCCTTACCTGTGACATGTATTTCAGAAAAAAATGCACCAAAAATGAAAAAAAAAATTGCTGCTTAATTTTGGGCATTATATGAATAAAAAAGGTTAGAAAATGGGTTTTTTTAAATAGAAAATTTTAAACGCAATAAATGCTATATTTAATTATTTAACACACGTGAAAAAATTAATGCATATTTTACTCAAAAATTTTTAATTACAGCAAAATAAATCAAATGGCAGTGTAATTTTAAAGCTAAATATTATAAACTGATGTTAAACAATATAACATGAATTTTGAATATGCGAATTTCACAAATTCTTTACAGTGTGATATCTACAACAACATGGCACTGCACCCAAGCCCACATCATACTCTTTACAATAAACTCGTGTCTCACGTCGTATTTCCTTTCCTTTTTTCGTATGTTTTAGACCAGCACAAAAAAATAGTCTGGTTGCATTAATCTTTTTCTCCGTTAGTGGAATGTTCTAAGTAAAGCGATGACCTTTAAGTCGCAGGAAATTTATACTAGGACGCCCTGCTCCTGGTAACTGAACGTGTGGTTTTTTCACTTCAACAATTTGTTCTACAATTGAAATTCTGTATTATTTTCCCCACCTCCTGCCAACTTATATATTATGAAGGAATTACATAATATCTTTCCATATATTCATATTCTTTAGTAGAAATGAATTCTTCTACTGAAGAACCTAATTATTAGGTACCTCAGGTACTTTAAGGTTCTTCTGAATTATTCTTCAGAAGAACCTAAAATGTACTTTTCATTGGAGACAGAATCAGACATTCCAAATCAAAGTTTGCAAAAACACAATTTTTGGTATAAAAACTTTTTGGTATCTAGCAAATTCCAGTATTCTTGGACCTCTGGGAGGCCGGATGCGTGAGGGGGACATTGCCACGAAATCCCAGCTTTTGTCCGATCTGTAGCGGACAAATCTGTAATCGCGGTAGTCTGACATCACTGCTTTCATGGGTCATTCGGAACCTACGCCAATGGTTTAATTTCGGGCATCTGACCATAAGTATCTGGGAGTAACAGAGATTTGGGATAAATTAAAGTTATGTTTAGTGCAAATTTTTGATACTAGATTGCCGAAAAAAACTATAAACAGTTACGGCGCATCGTCTGACGTCATCGCTTTCAGAAATAATTTTAAACCGAAGAAAACCTTGTTCGTTTTGGGGATACATTTGGCAGTGCGTAGAAGTATAAAAGAAAGTTTTCAGAAGGGACTTTGAAGAAGTGTTTAGCTCTGTGGTGTCATACTGCCAGATTGTCCCGGATGCCCATCGTTTGTCTGAATTGATAGCGGACAAATCAAGAATCGCGATAGTCATTGTTTTCATGGGTCATTCGGAGCATGCGCCGACGGTTTATTTTAACGTAGGAATACGTTCCTCAATAATTACCTTCCGGAACTCAAAATTTCAGCGTCCTCGCGAGTTATAATTTTGGCAGTGTGCCAAACCCAGTAGCAGTAAACAGTTAAACAGAAAGGTACCAAAATGCGTAAAAGAAAAGAAAAAATGAGAGGTAAGCAACGATAAGTACTCCTACGTTAATAACCCGCGGTAGGTTCGTTAGAAGAGACTGCCTAAAATATATTTTGGGGGAATGTGGCCATAAGAAGGCTCCATAGGTGAGGCTGCAAGGCGACAGCCTATATAAGACGGTGTAAAAACACTACGACGACCGCCAGAATCAGACGGTGTAAAAACACGAAATTTGTAACAAATAACGAAAAAATATTAATAGTTTATTCTAATAAATGAAAAAATTCATAAAAATATACAAATAAAAGCGAATAGATAGACAATTTCTTGTTATAAACTCCTGTATTTCAAATTATAAGAATTAAATTTTAAATACCTATTTCCAACCGTTGTTTTAGCTATAAGAAATCTACACCCTCTACCTTTTGCTGTAGTAGCATCTGAGCGCGGTTTTTCTAAACTGAAGACATTTAATAATTATCTATGAACAATAAAAACTCAAGAGCGATTGAATGGCCTGGCAATCATATCTTCAGAAAAGACATATGAAAAACAATAAATAATGGATACGTAGTCAATTTTCTGCCATAAAGGCTCGAAGAATGATTCAGAAATTTTTTGTATTACATAACAAATTTATTTACCTCTCTACCTTTTTAAATATTTTAACTTTTTAAAAAAATCTGTGTTTTTAAAACAAATACATTTTTTTTGTACAAGAATGTCTTTAATTTCTTAAGTAGACTAATTCTAAAAGAGATTCTTTCATTTCTTAAGAGTCTGGCCAAATATTTCTAAACGCTTCGCGTTTAGAACTTGCCCGAGGGGCCAAAATATATATATATATATATATTAAAATTTGCAGCGTTATGCGCAGTATAATTAAGTAAGTAGTTTTTCAACTTTTTGCTAGCTTAACTGATAGTTAAATTATTCTGTTAAGTGTCTTTATTATCAATTAATTACATATCTCCTACGATGTTAGTGATTATCTTGTAATTCTTTCTATGCACTGTGGCTGTGGTTTTAATAATATGTTAAGTTAAAAGTTTAGTTAACATTGTATTTTATAGATCATACTCATCGGAAACAATCCATTGGTTTTTAGACAGTATTGACACCGCTGATGAAGAAATGCTGTCATAAATCTTATTCATACTTTTCTTTTCCTGTTGTTTGTTCCTGGCTGCAAGTAGCTTTAGAGCTATTACTGGTTTTCTCTTTCATCTTATTCTTATTTATATATATATATTATATATATATATATATATATATATATATAAAAGTAATAAATAAAAGTAATAATCATATAGACTTAAATTTTTACCCTCCTAATCTGGAACTAATACAAAGCAGCCAAAATAATATTAATGTAAACTTTTTAGATATAAAAATGAAATTAAATTCTCATAGCAAATTTACTTTTGACTTATACGACAAAAGATCAGATTATGAATTTAATATTGTTAAATTTCAAAATTACCTAACCTGTTTACATAAATCTGTTTTTAAGAACATTATTGTAAATCAGCTTGTACGTATAAATAGGCTTTATTCTAAAGACAATAGGAATAACCATATTTTAGACTTGATATCTGTGATAACATGTAATTATTACCTTGATAGTCTTTCCAAGCACATAATTAGTAGTTTTAGATTTCATAAATAGTTAGTTCTGTTGCAACAAATAAGTAAAACAACAAAATAAGTAAATAGAGAAAATAAGAACAAAAAATAAAATAAATGAAAAACAATAAAAAATAAAGTAAAAACGAAAAATAAAACTATAACAACATACTCTTAGTAATAATATCAAAGCTAATATACTTAAGGTTAAATATTCAATCTTTAAAGTAGGACAGCTGTGTTTCCATTAGCTCCTTGGATGCAAGTTTTGTGACGTCAGTCATCTTGCGGTTACATATTCTTAACTTCCACTCTGTCTGGCGCCAGGCTTGGTGTTCTATGGTTGAGTGGATACATATACAATTCTACAGTTACTCATGGATTGTACGGTGTCTGAGTATGTTTATTGTATAGATCATACTTATCTGAAACAATCCATTGATTTTTAGACAGTATTGACACCGCTGATGATGAGATATTGTCTAAAACCTCTTTCAATCTTATCTTTTCATGTTTTTGGTTCCTGGTTGTAGTAGCCTTAGTGCTCATACTGTTTTTTCTCTTTCAACTTTATCTTATGTATATATATATATATATATATTTATATATATATATATATATATATATATATATATATATATATATATATATATATATATATATATATATATATATACACTAGCAAATTCATTTCGACAAAGATGAATTAAAGGAAGTAATTGCATTTAATTTACACTCATGTCCATAAATTAAGGATAATTCAGAATAATACGGAAATTGAACTCTATAGTAAAAATTTCAGCTGTAGAATTATCACACACATCTTCAAGAAGAATATGCAAATTACAGGAAGCCACCAGATAACGTCGATAGTACGTCACAATGACGAGAGTGTAAGAGAGGAGTACATAAGGAATGGTGGCAAAGAAGTAAAATTGTTCACAAGCGTTCTATAAGCCGCTCTGTGCCATAACCGAATATTTATGAAACAGAGGACGCATGCGCATGATTTTTTACGTGGTAGAATTATCGGCTTTCCGAGGAACTTGGAATTGCCCAAAGTGTCATCTCTAGCCTTTGGCAACGATTCCAAGATGATGGAAATGTCAGTAGACTCTACAGTACAGGTCGCCCCCGAGTTACAACACCGAATGAAGACCGATATTTGGCAGTAACTGCCAAAAGAAGCAGTCGGAGCACAGCATCCGACCTGTCTTGTCAGCTATCTGCAGCCACGGGTACCACAGTTTCAAGGTGAACCGTGTAAGACATTTGGGAAATATTGGTCTATATGCTCGCAGGCCTGTCAGATGTGTTCCGCTTACGGCAACTCACTGTCGGCCTGGAGTATAGAACATGCAATGTGGACATCGTCAGAGTGGGATTGTGTGATGTTTTCAGACGAGTCCAGGTTTAGCTTGCAGTTTGATTCACGTCGGACTTTCATATGGAGAACGCCAGGTAACTGTTACCTTCAAGACAACATCATTGAATGTGACCGTTATGGTGGTGCAGGATTGCTCGTTTGGGGTGGAATTAAACTGGGCTCCAGAACAGATCTGCATGTTCAAATCGGAACCATGAACGGCCACATTTATCGGGACAATATTCTGGAACAACATGTACGTTTGTTTAGGTGTGTCATGGGCGCAGAATTTGTGTTTATGGATGACAACGCCCGTCCTCACCAAGCAAACATCGTAAACAAATGCCTTCAATCTGAGAATATCACCCGTATGAAATGGCCAGCATTCTCACCTGACTTGAATCCGATAGAGCATGTGTGGGACATGCATGGCCGACGAGTTGCAGCCCGTCAAACACCTCCTACATGTGTACCGGAACTTGGGAGATCATTGCTTGCTGAGCGGAATAATCTTCCCGAAGATCAGCTCGATAATTTGACACTCAGCATGCCTAGACGCTGTGCGGACTGTATTTCATCGCATGGGAGATATATTAACCATCATACCAACCGTGTAATATCAAGTTTTTGTAAAGGAGATATTTTTTACAATTGCTCCAGGGAGCAAAAATCTTTATGAATGGTATCATACGTATCAACGTTTGGTATCATCGTTTTTATGGATGGTATCATACATACACCATCTTTTTTGTTTTTTATCTTTTGTTTAATAAATGGTCTTTATGAATAAGAAACGTTTGTTTTGTTTCTGAACCTTTATTTGCCGGAGCTGGCATTATCCTTAATTTATGGACATGAGTGTATTTGAATTCCGGACTTGAAAATGCTCTATGCACTTTCTGTTATAATAAATCTGCTATTTATACTTAACTTTGCACCCTTCTGATTGAAATATAAAATTAATGTACGTTTTTAAAAGTATTAGTATAAACTTCCGCTATTTCTGTGAATGGTAATAATTTTTATTTTGTTTAATTCGTTTTAAAATATCGCATGTTCTAAATAATATTACATATATATAAAGTTATAAATAATAAAATTAATACTATGAAGAACGAAATTACAATAACCTATTAACGACGCATCTAACACCGTCTTACGATAATAATAAACATAAACACAACAAAACTGCAGATATTGATAATAGATAAAGCTTAATGCATCCTGAGAAAACACAGAGCATTCCAGCATGTAGTGCATATGTTTAATGGTTCCTGTATTCAACTTCTTTCATTCCCTTAAAAGTTGTATCATTTATTACTTTTTTGTTTGGAAGCCAAGAAAAATCATAAACAGCGTTCTTTATCCACGAGTGTTGTTTAAATATATGATAAACTATAAATGCTCGTGCATGATATCATCTGTTAAAAATTGTGCCATTAATACGTTGGCCGGTACCGAGTAAATTCGTGTTTTTACACGCAAATGTTTTAACATTGATAAAGGAAAGTCATATTGGAGAAATTTTCGGCCAACTAAACATTCCTTTACTTGAAAACTACCTTTAGTATGAATTTGGTTCAGGGGAATCCACATATTTTATAATTTAAACTATTATTCTCAAACCCCCATATTAATAAAATAGTTTTAAAAATATAAATAAAACCTTACTTTATTCCAAAATTTCAGTATTATCAAGTTATCTGTGCATATATTTAAATAAATTTACCGATCAATAATGTGTGGACATAAAATCGTTCTTTTAAATTTATTTCTTAAAAATTAATTAATTGGCTATCCATGAATTTTCTACACTATTCAAATGACTGGACTCGTATTTATATTGACAATTTTTTTGGTCAACTACCTTTGCAGCAAAACTAAATAAGTATGGAATTAAGATGAATTAATTTATGTTTTTCATGCTTCCTCAATTTTTCTCATTATTTTAATTTCTGTCCATGCAACAAACGTGTTAGTAAAACCGTTACGTAATCCATATAAAACTTAATGTCCACAATGTAAGTAAGAGGATAGGCGTAAGTGATAGAAATGTGATTTGGAAGCAATTAGAATGATTATAATATTCATACAGTAAACAAATAATAAAAAATAGATATTTATTTCTCTTTGTTGTCCAACGCCTTAAGAGCTCCCTTTATTCAGCATGAAATAGCTCAAAGCAAGCAATTATAGGTGCATATATAAATGTTCCGTTAAATTGTTTCCTTTGAGATTAGAGTTTTTCTTTCACCAGTGAATGACTGGAATAAATATTTTAGAATGACTGTTACAGAGTTTGACATGAATATTTAACTCATACTCTTTGTGCAAGGAATGTTGAATGTGATAATGGAAAAAAAAATGTTTTTCGCTTCGCCTTTTCATTAATTTTGTTACACTGTAGTGATACATAAAGATATTTTGTAACTCAAAGAATGATAATTTTCTCATTTTAAGGAATAAATCTGAACTTTTATTAACAACTATCTATATATTTAAGTTGCTAAGCCGACGCTTTGGGCAGTCCGTGAGAGAAAACTACTGCATCAATTTACTTCATTTTGGTCTTAAACGAAAGATTATAATCTGTAGATTTATCAAATTTGGTTTTTGTAACCGCAATTTCTATTAATAAACGATAATTTACAATTTAAAAAAATTATTTCTGTGCATGCTCAGTGACATGTTTTAATGATAAACACGTTAAATCGGAGGAGTGTCGCTAGATCTCTATCTGCCATTTTTATTTTTATGATAATTATGCTTGTGAAATATAAGATTAAACTTGATGGAAATTGTTTATTTCGCGCTGTTTAATTAGCGGTAATTTACATTTAAAATAATTGCTTTCTGCACATGCCCAGTGACATTTTTAAATCTGGCTTTAGATACTCACTAAGAACGAGGCCGCGTAAACACATTGATTTGTTTCTGCGCATTATTACGATTTTCAACATTTGAGAATGATGTGTTGAGTACAATTTGTCTATTGGTACATTTATTTATTATCTAGCCGTTATGTTTTGAAGGTACCAACTAGTTTATCTTTAAGTAACTTACATTTCACCAGCCCCTCACTCAAATGAATTTTAGTCCAAACATATCTCAATCGTTAGCACTTCGTTAGTACCGGTTAGTGCTGCAAAATTTTTAATTAGTACCAAATTAAAAATAATTTTTTTGCTATTTTTTTGTGGTGTAGGGGAATGCCAGTCTTGCACTAACGCAATTCTGGAATTTCATGAGTTCCATTTGATAGTACTTTGTTAATACTGGCTCGTGCCGGAAAAATTTTTATTACCGAATTTAGAACAATTTTTTTATTGAGGGACTGATGAACCCGAACCGACGCAATTATAGAATTTCACGAGTGTCATTCATTAGTACTTCACTAGTACCGGCTAGTATTACGAAAAAAAATTCATTAGCACCAAATCTGTTTTCTAATGGCAAAATGTTATAAGGAATTTACGTGACAGAAATTCTAAAATTCAAGATTTCAGTAAAAGATAGTAATTTTTTTTTACACGAACAAAAGTGGTACCAATGTTTAAGAAAAACTGACGGCTATTACTTACAGTAAATCCAGTAAATAGAAAATATCGACGAACGAGAATTCGGAATGTGAAAAACTCAATTTTGTTTAAGAAAAGTTTCTTATGACATTTTGCCATCTAAGCACAGAAATATAAAATTAATTTGCAGTCATGAAATTCCAGTTCCGCATCTACGCAGTTGTAGAAAAGAGATGGAAAAAATTTGTTTCGAATTTGGTTATAGTGAGAATATTTCCGGTACTAACCAGAACTAACAAACTACAAACGAATGAAATAAGTTTGGATTAAAATTCTTTTTCGCCCGTGGCTGGTGAAATGTACGTTTTTAAATACTTACGTTTCTCGATTTCAATAATTTTACCTTTGTTAAATTACAGAATTTGTGGCAAAATTTATATATATATATATATATATATATATATACAGAGACTGTTCACACATTTTTTAGACGATGTATATTGTATTCACAAAACTAAATTACATAAAATTCTTGTGTTTTAAATGTTCTATTTGACATTCCTTATTCTGAACTATCTTTCGACACTGCAATTTCCAGGATAATAATGCCTTTTGAAGTGTCAGAAGAGGTATTCTATCCCATTTCTCCTGAACAGCTTTCCAGAGTCCTGTAAGGGTTTTGGGACGACGTTTGGATAATGCAGATTTTAAAAGTCCGAAAGCACAAATATCCATATTTGATACATCGGGAGATTTAGTAGGGATATCAGTGAAGGGTTATGGCCTTGATACCAGTTTTTTGTTCCATTTCTTTTAGGAAATTTACAGTGGATTTTGATGTGTGACTGCTAGCTTTGTCCTGATGGAGTCTCACAGATTGATGGCACTGTGGGTAAAGTGATGACTTTTTTTGTTGCAATCATTTAAATACACCCATGATTCATCTATTGTGACAATTGTTTTCCATTTTTCTTTGGATAAGTGTTTCTCATATAGAATTCTGCAGCGTGTCCTGCGTCCAGCGATATGATTTGGAAGACGATGCACATTGCGTTTTTTCGCTTTCTTAAGATTTAAATTAACGTTTATCATTTTGTTTACAGTGGACACCGAGCATTTTAATGATTTTGCAACTGTCCTTTGACTAGGGGATTTTCTTTTAACATTAAACAACGTACCTTTGCAATAGTCGAAGATGTCCGTTTTTTCCTTGGATACTTGTTTGGAATTTTTGTCCCACTTGAGGCTCCAATTTGACGTATTTTTCCTTTCTTGTTGACGATATTACCTATGGACGCTTTAGATATCACAAAACCATGACTCTCACATCGTTTTTGGATAACAGGGTATGCATATTTCTCTACGGAAAGAGAATAAATGTAGCCTTCTGGCCACTGCTTTGTTAAAAACGCCAATTTGAATAAACACAAAACTTTCAAGCCCTCGACGATAATTTTGACTTTTAAAAACATAGTACAATTGCAATTATTTCTTTTGCAGCAAACGATTTTTTAATACCGCTTACCAAAATCGTCTAAAAAATGTGCGAACAGCCTCTGTATACATATATATATATATATATTTAAATATATATATATATATATATATATATATATATATATATATATATATATATATATATATACCTATATATATATATATACCTATTTATATATTTTAAAAATTATATGAGCTTGGTTTCTTTTTATAAATTCATACATACTTATTAGATATTTCTACACTCAAATATGCTGTGGTACTTTCTTTAAAAAGATGTCTAGCTTAAGGGGACTGCCTACGTTCGGAGCACTTTAAAAAAAATAGCTAATTGATTAAATACATGTATTTTTATTTAAAATGTTATGTCAAATGATGGAAATATATATAATTTTCCCTAAATTTCCATACAGTTTCAAGAAATAGTCAAATTTGCATAAAAATTAAGCCAAATTTAACACTTATGCTAGACGCTCTACACTCAGTTCAAATTGAATATATTTAAATTTCCGTGATACTATAAGCTACTATTACACTTTGCAGTGAAAGGAACTAAAAGTTTTGTGATATTACTGAAATTCACTGAAATATGCCAAATTTCGTATAACAATTCAGTATTATTCCAAAACAAAAATTTTTTTTAGTTCAAATACCTGTAAAATGATCAAATCTTTACATGGAGCTTAGATCTTAGTTCTAAGCATAGTACTAAATGTAAAAAAAAACATTGCAAAATGATTTCATTAAAATATTTTTAACAATTTTGGAGTTATGAAATTTATTGTAGAAGCAAAACACTGAAAAAATCAGTTTTTCACAAGACGCATTTGAAGTTTTTACTTGAAAACAAACTATATTATATTTATTTGTCAAAGTTAAAATTCTCTACATTTATAAGTCAAGTCCTCTTTCATTTCATGATTTGACAATTTTGCTTTTTTAGCAGCTCTTCTTTTTTTTCTGGCTATTTTTGCACTAGGTAATGAGCGACTTTTTGAGTTTATGATTCGCTCATTGTCGATACCCAAGTAATTATGGACCATCTCCTGTTCTATGCATAATCCTAAATTTTCAAAAACAGGTAGTAGTCCTAAATAGCTAGAATTGAACAACAAAACAACAATATGAGCTCCTAACAATATAGTCTGCAGTCCAACAAAAGTTTCTTTTTACTACTTAAGGATTTTAATACTTAATAATTTTCAATTTACCAATTTCCTTTAAAACAAAGGTTTTAATTGGTGCGCTGCGAGAGAAAGAGAACTACTGGTAATATAGACCCTTGCTACCAATATTCTGAAGACAGAAACGGTTTAAGCATACGTTATGTATAGAGCTGAATTTCTTTGAGTAGACATTTTTAAGTTATAACTATAGAGAATGTTACCATATTTGCTACTAGATTGCGCAAAATGAGACTACAGCAACGTTGTGAAAAGATTTTTAGTTGCTTTACTTTTCTGTAAACTGTTGTTTGTTTGCACTGTAAGTGAAGAAATTCGTACATAATCCTAGAGAATCATTGGTTGCTTTCAATGGGGGTATCCTATAGGTGTACCAACACCACCCCCTGGTACCACCTCAATTTTCACTCCGACGGGCAATATTTGAGAGCGGTCGTTCGTAACTTCTCCCACCTTCTCCGGCTTCATAGAAGAACTTTCTGGTTTACGGATTTAACGTGCCAATATTCAGCCTAGAAGTTACTCAAAGACAAAGTTATTTAAATGCGTTCTTTGTTATTCGAACCGAAAACACCCAATTCCAAGCTCAAAGTGATTACGAAACCTCGGCCCCTTTCTGTAAACTATATAGGGATTTTCAGTAGCATAGTACAATATTCCGAATTGTTTAATACATGTGGATATTTTAATCTCTTATTGAAGGTTACCATGAATTCGATTTAAATATGTAAAACATTTCTCTGGAAGCTTAGTGTTAAATTCCGATTTATAAAATATATCAAATATATAGAAGTACTTATATGTGTAATACACGAAAATGACTATGAATTATGTTTTTAAAAAAGAGTGCATATTTAACACCTTATAGATCTCTATTCACATTAAATTGAAAGATATTCATAACCAATACTAAATAAAGTTTGATTTATATTTGCAAAACATTTTTCTGAAAGCTTAGTGTAAAAGCTCGATTCATAAAAAATATCAAATCTACAGAAGTACCTATACATTTAATAGACGAAAATGACTATGCATTATGTGTTTAAAATAATAGTGCATATTTAAAACTTCCGTATAGAACTATATTTATATTAAGTTGACAGATATTTATACCATTACTAAATAAAGTTTGATTTATATAAGTAAAACATTTTTCTAAAAGATTTGTCTAAAATTCCGATTCATAAAATATATCAGATATACAGAAGTACCTATACATTTAATAGACGAAAATGACCATACATTACGTGTGTAAAATAAGTGTGCATATTTAAAACTACCGTACAGAATTCTATTTACATTAAAATGACAGATGCTCATAACCGCTACTAAAAAAATGTATACCATAATATCGTTCATCTGGGAATTTGAGATCATTATCCAACGGAATAAGCATAAAACTACTCATTGCAGAATGTAAACCCAGTATCTGATTCATGATTTGATGGAAAATATTCTTTAGCATATGAGGAAAAAGCGTATCCTCATAATACAATCTATCCCTATTCGCTTGTGATCGTCAATATTTCTTTAAGACTATCACATGAAATGATGTTATAACTTCAGATATATGGAATACATTTCTTATGAATTATTAGCACAAATGTATGAAGTATTAAGTATTTTTGCACATGTGTTAAAAGCTGCAGCTTGTAGGAAATAAAATAACTTCGCGAATTTTAGTCACCCAGGTGAGGGACTTTGAAATATTGGACACACAATTTATGAAACCTGTATCATAATATTTATGATATATGCATAATTATAAATTGACTAAATCATGACGATAAAGAGCTAAAATGCATATTATTTTTAAAGTAGGATCACGTTCCTCAATAGCGGTCCTCCGGGAAAAAAAAAGTTCAGAGTCCGTCGCGAGTTATAATTTTGTCAGCGTGCTAAACCCAGTAACAGTAAACAGTTAAACAGAAAACTACCAAATTTTGAAAAAAAAGAGGTAAGCAACGATAAGTAATCCTACGTTAGTTTCGTTAGAAGAGACTACCTGAAATATTTTTTGTATTTTGGGAGGTTATGTATATCACATTTTTAGATTCTTAGAGGCACACAAAGTAACATATAATAAATACATACAAAATAAATGCCTTAAAAGCTGTATATTCCTAACATACAGGGTCATCGAAATAGGTTGGACACATTTCGGAAGCTCATAATTCTAAAAGAAATTGAGCAAACTCAATAATATTCTTTTCAAACAACTTGCCAATTGTCGAAGATTTTTGATGTAACTGCTACGCAATCGTGACGTGGAATGTTGCGCAGAAGCGATGCAAGGTGAAAGAAGTATTCGTTCGGCTTTCCGCCAGTGCAATGCCGACCGTTAAAGTGAAAACTCAATTTGTATTGTGGTTAGCGGAGTACAAATCTGGGGTTAAGTCAAGTACATTGTTTACAGCGAAAAGGTACTGGACTTGACACATTTACGGGAGAGAATTGTCGATGCAATTGCCACAGTGACGCCGGACATGCTCCGTAACTGGTTAGAGATTGATTATCGACTTAATATGAGCAGAGCAACGAACGGTGCTCATATTGAAACTTATTAAGGTAAAATTCTATTAAATTCTGTACATTACAACGGAAGAATTGTTTGTATTGTAATTATTTCATTAAATATGATTATATGAAATGTGTCCAACCTTTTTCGATGACCTTGTATTTTTCGTATAAGCTCTAAGACAGCTTATACGAAAGATCTCCTAGAGAGCTTATGAGCTTAAACTCTTTATAAGAGAGAAATAATCAAATATAAAAACAAATATAATATTTCAATTTTTGTTTCTTTTATTTTCTAATGCAGGGGCACTTGTGGTGCGACATTTGCCTGTGGTTATTCAGCGCGAAGTCTTGCAGGCAACTTTATTGTGGGTGCACAATTTAGGTGATCTCTCATTACTCCCTATGAGGGCACAACACGTTAACTACACAAGGCTTATTCGGGATTTGAACCCAAGCCCACTGCGTGGAAGCAAACGACGCTAACCACTATTACACGAGGGCGGCAGATTTTATAAGTAATTTTTTGCAAAACCTGAAAATAACATTTAAAAAAATACAAATATCTATATTTCGTTACAATGTTACAGTGATGCTAATGTTAAAAATGACCTTCATGCATTTAAAATGCTGTATCCGAAATTAAATGGCTTTTCATAAAACCCATGGGATCTATATGATCATAATTTAAAATCAGAATTTTTTTTTCTCTTCAAATTTATTTCCAGGTTAAACGCACCAGAGATCTATTAGAAACCAAATTCTCTGCAGACTTATATACAGTAAATATTCTGTAGCTTACCCTGCAGAATCAGAAATATTCTCGAATTTCCAGCTAAAGATTTCCTTATTTAAGTCCCATCCCCATGCGCCGCACGTATCGCTGAAATGTACCTTATATGAATATCTAAATTTCGTAGGCATTCATATTCAGTACTTGTACGTGGACGTATAAAGAAATACCTTCGAGACTAATATTGAAATGCGATATGGAAATAGAAATTCAGTGACTATTCAAATTATAAAGAAATAATAGGCCATGACGGAAAGTATTTGTCTTTATGAAGCGAAATCATTTAAAAAGTGACTGTTTTAAGAAAAAATAATCTTCACCACATTATTTTCGGCAAATCAAGGATTACACCCCTGAGCACATAGGTTTTCAATTATTCATACACTCGCAAGCCAGCATTTGTTTAACCCTTCTGCGGGCGCGTCCGTGTATTAAGTGCAACATTTTCTTAATTTTGAACGGTTTGTTTTTACATGTAAGGTTTGGATGTTCTAAGCAGTTTCTATTTATAGCTACACCCTTTCTAATTGAGGTCTGTTTTTCTGAACTTTGTATTCCTTTCCATTCATTTTTAGTCGTGATTCCAACAGAGGATACTTCTATCTGTTGCACTCTGTGCACAGCGCGCCTGGTCATATAAGAAAATATTCCTTATTTTATTTTTGGTTATTTCACTAAAATAATTCTAAGCATTTACAAAGTTGCTTTTTTAGGATAATCAATTTAAAAAAGCTAATCAAATAAATGTACTGATAAAGATTTAAATACTAAAAAATTATTAATAATTTTGTTCCCGATGTTAAAAGTAATTTTACTTTTCGCAGCATAGGAACACTATGTTCCTATGTTACGAATAAAAATAACGACAAAAGGAGGAGTTGATGTAGTGGATCAAATGTGCAGCTATTACACGGTATCCCGCATATCCCGAAGATAGACTCTCTCTTTGTTTTTTAGGTTTTTGGACATAATAGGAATCAATTCGCAAGTTGTCCTTAGATCCAATAAACCACACAGTTTTGAAAGAAGGCGATTGTATCTGCATTCTTTGGCTTTAGAACTTCTCGAAAGTCACTGGAAGACCCTGGCAAATATTCTAGCTCTTCCTCCAGACATAACTGGATTCTTACTAAAATATAAAGTGGAAAAGTCCTGAGAAGCAGGCCAGAGGTGTCGACAAAAGATAGAGGAAAGTGTAATATATATGCGAACGGCTAAATAATGTAACTACCACGATAAAGTGTGATAAATGTAATATTTTTTCATGCAAGGCGCCTTGCAAAATCCGTACTATATGTTTGCGATGTGAAGAAATTGTAGAAAACTGAAGAGAATTGAACAAATTATTTGTGTTTTAAAAATAAATGTTATTTTTTTATGAGAATTTCTTTTTATTCATTTTTGGCCTTTAATTATAAATAATCTCAATATTATCAACATTTTGTATCGTGTCATAAAACGCAGAATTATTATTTCCGATTCAGTGGCGTAGCGAGAGGGGGGAAAGGGGTCTATCATGCCCCGGGCGCCACTCGCAAAGCGGCGCCAAATGGTCCTTTTTACTAATTCTTTATATAATATCACTATATGTTTTTCGGGGGGGTGCCAAAAAGGTATCGTGCCCCGAGCGCCAGTTATGCTCGCTACTTCACTGTTCCAATTTGAAAAAAAAATTTTAATTACAAAAGGAATAGTCAAGGTTTAAAGATGTCATGGGGTATGACATATTAAAAGTTCGAAAAGAGCAGACAAGCCAATTAAGGCGTACAAACGGGATGTAAAATGAAAGAATGAAATGGCGCCAGTCGATACAAGAAACCGGAAGAAGTATAAGGAATCGGAAAGAGCAGTTAAAAGACGGAACAACGAGGGGGATACTAAAAGGGGACAATGAAATAAAAGGGGATTATTGGCAAAGAGGAAACGACCCCACACATTTGAGATGTTTTGGGAAAACAAGATTCCTAGAAGTGCAGGGGAGAGTCGAAGGATGAATTATTTTAATGAGAAACGCCCCTCACTCGGAATGGTCAAGAAAGACGATTTAGGGGGTTGAAATTAGAGAATGGAAATTGAAATGAGAGAAATGATAGAACATGATTGACGAATGAAATGAAAGGGAGGGGCGTTGGGAAGAAGATAAAAAATAGAGAGAGTGAGAGTATTAATTAATCCGTGATTGGATTTGGTGCTCAGACTCAGCACGCTGCTATGAGATAAGCAGAAAACGTAAGGGAGAATTTGAGGGTATCCGTTAGATTGCGCCCAGATTCAACAAATTGCCATGAGATAGTAGCCTCATAGGAGAGAAGTTTTCAAAAGATTATATGCTAGATTGCGCCCAGACTCAGCGCATCGCTATAATCCTGCAAGCCAACGATGAGAGGAAATAGATGAGTGCCCGAGCCAAAAAAAATTGCCTGACCCCTGCAAGCCGACGATGAGAAGGAGATAAATGACATCGGAGCCGAAAAAGATTCCCTGACCTCTGCAAGCCACCGATGATAGTTGACCGGAGGAAAATCTGTCCTGCCTTCACAGCCCGCTAATCGCCAGACATCGTCCGGCGCCGTCCAGTGAAATTTGATGAATGCGTCACCGGAGAGAATTGAATCCGAGAAAGATACCCCAATCGATGCAAGATGATATGCCGGTGAGTGTTCCATATGCAGTCTACAAAAATGGAGGTAACCTTTAACTGCTTATTGCCAAAGAGTCAATAAATCCCCGAGTCATATAATATAGGCTAAAATTAGGAAACAATAAATTGCGTACTGAGAATGAAATCAAATTAAATGAATGAATAATATAATTGAATAATCAATTGATATAATGAGTGTTTTTCTTTATGTTAATATAATTATCAGTAATATAATTTAGTGTGTAATCATCTATGTGTTTATGTTAATAAATCACTGTATTATTAAGAATCCAGAGTAATGGTGTTATTGCCTACCACTATACTAAATCATACGACCCAATCAAAACTATGACAAAAGAGACGTTGCACTTTATGCAACACGCGCCTGGTGGTGTTACAAAAATTGGCGCTCCCGCTGAAGGGTTAAAGTTTACACACAACAGCAACTTTTTTCTTTAAAATAAATTTATTTTCTTTAGTTGGAAACTGTGTTCACTAGCGAAAATTTTGGTTACTGAATATCTAATCGTTCTTTTATTAATACGAGCACTGTGTTACAACGTACGATAAAAGAAAGTTCCGAAAAGGGTAATTTCATTGTAACGTCGAATGATGCCCAATGGATTAACAGCTGTAATCGTTATCTGAAAATGCCGGCTCACGTTTCATATTAATATTAAGCAAATAAATGAGCATCCTGGTTACCACTAAACATTTATTTTACAAATACACACATTATTTTACGAATGCACACACACATCAAACAGAACAGAACTATAGAATTCAACAAAACTCTACTGTTGCCAGTTCCCTTAAAAAAAAAAAAAGGAGTACTCTAAATTGCGACCACGCCCCTCTCGTCCACTCAGAGTCGTAACATACTGTTTCCTATTTGCGAGTTTTCTTAAAGTGGATTTTCTGTTTCTAGTCAGCTTTGTGGCATTCATGATGTAATTTGACGCGATATTTTATAGTTTTGCCTAAATTGACCCTTTCATCTGCAGAGAAAACTGAGGGCTCTTTAAGACTGTTGCGCTAATATATTTGTAATCATATTCATTCTCTTGTGTGGTATAAACCATGGGCATATCGCCTTCTCAAACAATGTCTTAGACAAAGTTTTCCCTTATTCGATTTTTATCACCAGCAACTCTTTCTTGCACTTTTTCCCCATAATTTATGTTTTGTTACAGTGTTTTGAAGGCCTACATTTTGGCCACCAAAAGTGTTTTTTCTTTGTTTAAAACATATATACCTCACAAAAATTACGTTTGACAGAGAGCATCATTGCGGTACACTGCAGAGTATCGGGTGAAAGTTCTTCGAAAATTATGGGTACAAATTAATTTTAAAATATCCGTACTATTTCTATGGCACACCTTATTTTGATTTAAGGTAATTTTGATGTATATCAAAATGTAAATTATAAGTTTTGTAAAAGCATATTTTACTATCGAATTTCATCTCAAAGACAATAAATTAGTATCATATATGTTAATATATATTTTATTCAATTAATGAATTCGTTCAGAATATTGTCCATTTGTATGCGAAAGAAAATAATGAATACAATTTTCTAGAAATCATTTAATAAACCAAAATTTAAGTTCAAAACTCATATTCGCTCCAAACTGTTCACTACATTAACTTAGAGTTGCTTCCAATCTGTTTTCATGGGAAATAGGGTAAATTTTTTCCTAACACACAGTCACTGTTTTTCTATGAACCATCTCAAAATATTTCCATTTCTATTAAGAACAGTGACTGTGCTATCTATGCACAAAATGTGAAACTTTTGTCATTATAAACACAATCCCTGATTGAACAAGATCCTCTCTCACTCAACATAATGTCAGTCGTAAATTACAGTAGTATCGCTGTAGTTAACAAAAGTGGCGAAAGCGCTGTTTAGATTAACGACCGTTATTCGGTTTAACTACTGTTATTTTTGGTAGTGCAGTGCATTATATCCTTATTTCCTAGAGGGTTTTCTAAATAAAGGTGGGAAGGTTCAGAATAAAATTGAATGATCAAATTCAGTTCGTTTTTTTGTAATCGGGGCTGTGCATAAAAGTGTTATAGGCACACAAATGCCTTTTAGAAAGCTCTGTTGTCTTACTATTTGCAAAAATTAAATAATAATAAAAAATTGCGCTGGTACTTAATTATGACAGAAACATCTGTTTCTTTTCCCACATATCGTTTACATTGATTAATGCAATTACCATAAAGAAATTGAATTTTTTTTTGAAAAATAGTTTGAGGGCCTTTCTTCTTCAAATGAATTTCACTGAAACATAAACATTTTTAAAAATGATAGCAAACATTTTATAATCTTTATATTTAATTGTTATATTTTATCATGTCTAAGTGCTGATAATTCTATTTCCTGACATTTTTATCACACGTAGAATTATACCACTTTTATGAAGAATTTTGAAATTTTCAGATTTTGATCATTTTTTTTTCTATTCATCGCCATAATGAATTTACGTGAAATTGAGCCGTACAGTTTTGAACATTAGTTTTTATTTTAAGTGATTTTACGAAGGTTTTATTAAATTTTACTCCCAAATTTACCCTTAAAATCAACTATTAGTATTCGCGATTCCTTTATTTCAAAAGCGTTCTGCAGTAAAATTTGACTTTGATGAAATTCCTTTAGAAAAGATGAGAATAATACATTTACACACAAAAAAGTGGATATAACAACCTACCATTATGTTTCTTAAGTTTAAATGTGGTTAAAATAAAACGTGCATAACCATTACTGAAACATTATAATGTCAATAAAATTTATAAATGATCTAAACACTAACTTTTAAAAGAAAAATCAACCTTTAACCATAAGTAAGAATTTTAATCATAATTAGGAAAAAGATTAAATTTCCTTTCTCAAAAGGAAAGTAATAAATCAAGCGCTTTTTAGGTATATTTAAATGCGTATTTGGCATCGAAATTTAATTACTTTCTTCTGTCATTCAATCATCTTTTGGCACTTCTAAACATTAAAAATAGAACTTTTTCAGTTACGTTGCATAATAGAGGCTGGAAATCATCGCTTAATTATTTTAGTTGGAGCAAATGATTTTATTTCTGTTGAGGTAGTTGCAATTGCTATATATTTTAACAGAAAATTCGTAATGAATTCAACGTTATTATATAAGTCAGAAATTATTGTAGTAAAAAATCCTGATAAATAATGTATTATCCATTTAACTAAGAATCTGTATAAAGTTTTATTTCATCTTGTGATATGAATTTATATAAAACTCAGTTTTTAATGCAAATTTTCAAGATATGTTTCCGTGCAGTCTAGATAGAACCTTGAATGATATTGTTAGCTCCTCTACAGGTACATTTTTTATCGGATTAATTCCTTATTGAAGTAAGAAGCATTCAATTGTTTTAGTTCTTGGAATTTTTTTAAATTAAAATCGTATCATGTTCCCAACCATAACTGATATCGCAGTGTTTGAGTCACTGATCAATTCTGAAAATTAATTACACTAGGTACGTACAAGTTTTGTTTAACTGAAGATAGAATTCTTAGTAAATATTGGGTTGTCCGAAAACTACTCTCGGCTTGTTTTCCGTTACGTAATGTATTCACCATTTTGTTGAGCAACCATTTTCCATCTTCCAGGCAATTTCATGATTCCACTTTCAAAGAACTTCTGTACTTTTTCTATGAAAAGTTTTCCAACTGGGATTTGACACTGTTATTTTAAATGAAGGTTTTACTTGGCAAGGAGTTATGCAGAGTATGAAACAAGTGGCAGTCTGATGGTGCAATGACAGTGTTCTATGGGGGATGTGATAACTCATAGTGTGGCCGTAATATTTAATTGGTGTGGTTAGTACTTTGCGTTTATATGATAAAGAGTGATTACTCAAATGTACATACACAAATCAATTTATTAAACATAAATAATAGAACACATACACTTATAAACTCCATGATATATCAAGTGCTTAATAAGATTAACATTACTAATTTACTAATCAACAATTCTTAAGTGATATACATCTATGGCAATATATGTTAATATTAACTGTGACTTCCCCTATCATTATCCTACTCGATCATCTAATTTATCATTATTCAGTGAGCATATAACTTGAAATTACCAAGTACATAAAAATCCCATACCTGTAGCAACTTTTATCGCTATCCCAGCTAGGAAGGCGCTTTCTTTACTACACAACGGGTTCTCCTCTGGACAATAGCGGGGATGGCTGGATTGTGCCTTTCTCCTATTGGTCAACTGGTTACCGGACACTGCACCCTTGGGTGATGGCGTAAAGGAAGTTTCGGCAGGGCTGATGGTCAATTCCACGTTAACTGAATGGGGAACTTCTTCTACGGTTAAGGGGCTGGTCGCCGCATCTTGTCCTCTCCTAGGGTTGGCAAACGTGCGTCGTTGGCCCGGGTTGGTGCGGGAGTCTTTCCGGGGGCTTGCGTATGCTTCTCCGTAGTCATTCAGGCTGCTCGCTAATACTTCCCTGCTGGCTATTTCTGCTTGTCCAGCTATTCATCTTTCTTCATTCTCTGCCTCTCTTTCGCGGCTTTACCTCTTTCCACGTCGATCTCCAATGCTATCTCTATTTCAGTCTATTATCATTCTGGCCGATCGTCAAAACTATCTGTTTCTTGTTGAGGGTTCCACGTCAGGTTGACCACCTGACTGAGACATATGCTGTATGGCACCCGAAGCCCACGGTCAAGAAAGCCGAGATGGGTGCCACTGGTCCACATCGGCCTGCTGCGCCGTGAGTTTATATATATATATATATATATATATATATATATATATATATATATATATATATATATATATATATATATATATATATATATATATATTATGTGTGAGTGTAATACTGGATTAGACGACAGTTAACGCCAATATCAGGGAAAACAGCCGAATGGGCATTCAACTTCGTTATCGGGTCATGGCTACATAAACTCTAAATTAATTAATTCAATTAAACTGAATAATTTTTTTTTTACTTTATACACAATATGGTTATCGAACAATTCAACATATTATACGAAATGGGAAGGAGAAGAAGTTATTTACATATTTATAAGTAAAGAGAATGGATAATTGCGTCCATTCAATACCTGATTCTATCTTAAAGTCCATAGAACTGACGCTCACACCAACATATGTAAAATTTAGTTTCTGTCTACCACGTGACCTTCTATTTTGCCATATGCCCAGCGACATCCAGGCGCTTATAGAAAGAACATGGAAGTTAGTTATATAATGTGGAAGAGATTGAAATAGAATTAAAATTGGTGTGGTGTTATTGTCACACACGCACACACACACACACACACACTATATATATATATATATATATATATATATATATATATATATATGTATATATATATATATGTTTATATATATATATATATATATGTTTATATATATATATATATATATATATATATATATATATATATATATATATATATATATATATATATGTGTGTGTGTGTGTGTGTGTGTTCGTTCGTCTGTGTGTGTGTGTAAATTTATTTATTTATTTGTTTTTATATAACTGGATGGATCTGTTGGAGGATGAATTCAATTTCATTTCTAATGATTAACAAAGTACTATTTAATGAATGTGAAAGATTTACCGACCACTTAAGTATTTATTTAAAGATCCACAAACGCAATCTGCGTGAGTGATATCCAGAATTTAAATTTATATAATCAAATAAGAATGGAAACATAAAAAAAAATAAATATTTAAGTTAAAATATTTGAGCTTAATAGATTTCCCTTATTTATTTCTCACTAAACGATATATGTGTGTAAGTAAATCTCATCAGTATCATTTAACAACCCTTAGTTTAAACACCCTCACAAGGATGGAGATTTGATTTAATGAAGGTTGGTTTAGAGTCAATAAAATTACTTAAGAACAAACACACTCCGAGTAATTAACTTCCCCTACTTTGACGCAGCGCAGGCTCTCCAAGGCTCATTTAACAAATTCTAAGAGCCACTTTGAGTAACATTAAACATAACTTCTAAGCACTGGATCTAAAAGAAGGCATGAAATTAGCTGAAACTCATGAATGTTGTGTACTTAAGAGGCAGAATGTATTTGTATGTTTATGCGATATAAAATGTAAATGAATTTTGGATGCTTTTGCAGATATAATTTAATCTGCGTCAACTAAATTAAAATATATTTGGATTGAATTTGCTTTGAGATTTACCTTATTAATTGTATTCTGTATTCATTTTGGAAAAATAAATTCTTCCAGTTTATATTTTGAAAATGATTAAATAGACGTAGTACAAAAACGCATCAAATTAATTTTCATTGTAACTTTACAAAATTCAATGCTTTTGAAAACAATCAATGTATTTGGTGAATTAATTATGTATTCTCTGATATGGTTACATCACTTTGGAATGTAATTTTTGTTCAAAGAAACAAAATGTTAATCATATCTGGGAAGCTGAATTAGAGTGAGATATTTATTTATTGAAATTTATATGTGTTGTATTTTGATGATACTTTATAGGTAATGGATTCTATGAAAGAAATCTGGAAGGTTAGACACAACAATTTATTAACATAACTAAAGGTTACAAAACACACACAGATACGTACACAAACTTAAGACTACTCCCTTTTAGTAGACTTGGAAATGTATGTGATTGGTCGAGTTACATCTGGCTGATTTGCATACATCCGCTTGCCAGATACACAACAATATACTTATATATCTGGGAGCTGTGACGAATTAAAATAATTCGCACAATTAAAATATACGCAGCACATGGCTGGAATTTGTCGCAACTGACCGACACGTCCCCCCTTTAACGTACAGCAGGTGACAGCGAGCTGGAACGAAAGGAACACAAAGCGGTTGGAAAAACGTGACATCTTGGCGGAACAGAAATTCGCCACGGTACTCCAGATTAATGGCGCAGGACCACCGGAAAATCACGGACATTTTCAACCTTGCCTGCCAGCAAATCGAAAAGTCTAGAATGACATCACGATTAGCAGATCCAATAGGAGACGAGTTCTCTGGACGGAGCGAGGGAATCCAAAATTAGACGAGGCGAGAAAAAGTCAGTTAGCGACCTGCTAAGCTGTGGTAGACTCCTCCGACCATCCAGGGTCGAAAGAAAAAGGCTATACACGGACTTGCGTAGTTGGCGGCTTATTTCTCACGAAGAGAACTTTTAGCTTCGGCTAGGAAGCTTGGGTACAGTTCAACGAGATCATCAAGGCCGGATCATCCTGATCCTATAAAGTGCCTCGCAGTCATCCGCCCTGCAGGGAGTGAAAATCGAGGGACTTGCTCTAATTTCAACGATGATATTGAATGATTTCAACGATGATATGAATTATTCGATGATATTGAATTAGCCAAACTCCAGGTGGTAGTTGAGTCGGTTGTTGAGTCGATTGCTACCTCGATCAACGCGTTACAGAGCATAGGGAAATATACCCACAAGTTTTGTTTCCTCCTCAGTGGCCCTGATACTTTGCATTAAGTAATATATGTGTTACGGAGTTATGTGGTCCCAGGATAACTACATAACTTCGCTATATACAACGTTAAACTTGTGAAAAACGAAATATATCGTATATTTATTTGGACAAGAGAGTCATACGGATTCATCATTTGGACTGTTTAGCTCCTGAATAATTCCTGAGATTTTCACTCAAAAGAATTTTGTAATGTAGATCAAGATAAGTAGGAACATTATATTTCTTCTAGTTGCACAACCAGGAAACTATATAATACATTGCTGTTAGTCGTAGAGACAATGCTTATGCACTTTTCAAAGTTTATTTCAATTTTAATTCCATTAATATTGTTTTTTTTAAAATTCATATATTATGACATCTTAACTACAGTTTGTGTACTTAGCATTGTATATATATACAGTCGAACCCCGCTATAGCGAACCCTGTATATAACGAATTTGCGGATTTAACGAAAGAAAATTTTGATCCCGCCTGTTGTGAAGCCGAGAATTACGACTCCAAAATGGGAAACCGTATCGGAACAAGTGGTAGCAAATGAGCGAATAGTTAAGCCAGTCAAAAAGGTGAAACATGAAATGCGTTGTGTATTAAGTTACAGAATTAGTTTCAAGTAACAAAGCGACATGAAAGATAACCCAGATAGGTTGTCTCAGGTAACATGGATTAAGTAGAATATTTACTTTAGGTTAACAGCACCTAGCTTAGCAAGAAAATACTTAACCCTACATATAGCCTGACCCACGTGCTAAGCATATTACAATACTCAAATTATTCATACCTAGGAAACAATATCTACTACAGTAAATTAAATTACAGACAAGGGGTTTAAGGAGCAAATAAGAAGTTTATTTTAATTAAACATAATAAAAAGGTAAATACTTATACTAGGCTATGCCTCACACCACACTCCCGGTCACCCATAGTCGCTCCTAAAGGTCACCAACCTCCTACACGTCCAAGGTCTGTCTCCCGCTACTTTTCGAAGCTAGCCTGACATGCGCCAAGCTGTACTTCGCGCCTGCGCAATACAGGCTCAATACACCAGATTTGGCGTGCATCGCCTTTTTTGGCAATAAATCATTTTTCTTTTCGGCCAATGTATGGCAGTTATGAGAGACAGTTATAAAGACCTGAATATTAATAGATATACTCCATGAGTCTTTATAACACTCTCCCCCTTCACCAAGTGAAGAAAAAAAACAAATGAGGGAAAATTTCCCAAAGAGAGTTGAGTTAGAATAACAATGTGCTAGGAGTGGGAGTTGGCAGGCTTACAAAAATTTACATTGAAGATCCTTTGGAAAAATGTGATTATACCAGTGCATTACAATATATTACATTGAAGTCCCTAGATGAGGGAAAAAGTTCAAGAATGCTCATATTGAGTCTAGTTTACAATGGTATACATTGGAGATCCTAAATGAGGAAAAAAAATTTGCTCCTAATTTTGATTAAATGACTATAACATTACACAGGGTATGTACATTATATAAAAGAACATTAAACTCTTCACGTCGGCTGGCCAGCCATTGAAAAAACAAAGAAAAAAACACAAAAAACAACCCTGTAAAAATTCACTTAGAAAAAATTACAGTCACATTGAAAAGTGATTAATGTCAAATGCAAAAATTATGTGTCCTAGATAGCCAAAGTGTCATGGATAGACAAAGTGCAAGCACTAATAACAGTCAACATTGTGACAGAGAGCATGGTGTCATACACAAGAGTGTCATTACTATGCGAAAAGTTTCAAGACACCTTGGATGAAGAAAATAACTTGTAACACAGTGTATCACACTGTACCATGCATATTACAAACAGTAAAAACAAATGTGCATAAAAACTTAAAAAAAACAAGTGCAAAAAATTGTGTTGGGATATACATTATGGTGAGTATATACCCTAAAATCATAAATTGTAGGACACTATAATAACATTATTCACAAACAAATATACAATATAACACAAAAATACATGATTATATACAAGAAACAGTTAATGCATTACCCACTTCACAAAGCTAACAGGTGAGTTATATTCAATATTAAACTTATAAAAACTTCACCTATATGCAGCAGGTGATGTACAACTGCAGGGGATAGTGACCATGTTGAGGTCGAGAACCTTCAAACCTGTATACAGTACATAACAGGGTAAGATACTTTTCTGGAAAGCTGGTCACCCATAAAAAATATACCAAAAGAATAAGTTAATACAATACATATATTTACAAAAATGTGAGGACTTATTCCTGAGAAATGAAGAAAAAAATTGCCTTGTACAATAAAAAAAACAACTTCATTTCTCAAATGACAAAATCGAGAATCTTTTGGCTGATTAAAATATCATAGGTTGCTCATAAGCTACAAAAAAAGAACATATTCAAGGAAACTCACAAATGAAAAAAAAGGAAAACTGATAGGTGATATCAGATGATGTTTCCTGCAATTCAGGCAAAGTGTGAAGCAAAACTTAATATTAACTATTGCTAGGTTATTTACTATGGTATATGGGAGAACCAAATGATTTTGATTGCATATTATTATATTTTATATCAACAAAGTGGTTAAATTAGCATTTTACTTTACTATTGGTAGACTCAATAACAACAGAACTTTAGAATTAAGAGTGAATACTATTATCAGCTTATAGAGGTTAAAGACAAGGTTGTGCATAATTAACAGATATTATGAATGGAGTAACTTCACAGATATTAAAACTTTAAAAAGATACAGAGGTATACCATATGCAGCAAGAGTCCTAGTCCACACAGGAAGACAGGCAGAAGAAGAGTTGGACGTGCCAATCGCTGGGTTGTCCATCAACTGGACAAGATGTGCGCGCAAACATCTTTACCAGAACCTCATCTTCTCGGCCTGAGGTTGTAGGGGCAGGGCTTCTTCACTGCAGTAGGAATTTCTGGCATCTTGGGGTCTGTTGTTTCTGGCGGTGGAGGACTGGCATGGGAGAGACCAACTGGATCCTGGATTTCAGTCGATTCTATCTGGAGCTGAGGAGTTTCAAGAAGCATTGATGGCTGGTGGAATGACAACTGCTCGTCTGCTAGACTTGCTTCTGGGACCTGGAACTCATCATCTGGAGCAGGAGGAACCAGTTCTCCATCAGGAAAGTACCCCTCAGTGGCATCCATGGAATGGTCATCCTCCGGAACCCTTGAAAGACTGGAGTCCAGCACAGGATCTGAAGGATTGGACACCGGAACAGGCATCTGGGCAACTGGATGAAGAGAACTAGGGCACACAGAATCATTAGTAGTGGGAGATGGATTCGTCTGCTTCTCTAATAAATGCCCTTTACGAGCTGGGGCCTTTATCAGCCTGTTCACATGGATGAGCGAAGCCTGTGATATTCTATCTTCCAGGGGTCGAATGACCACAGTCACATTTGAGCGGAATTTCTCAATTAAGAATGGTCCCTTGAGAAATTGGGTGAAGTGAGTTTTATATTTTACATACACAATGTCACCCTCCTTTAGCCTTGTGTCTCTTCTTGCTCTATTGAGCTTCCTGTGAGAGTTTGCTTGACTTATGGATGTATTGTTGAAACACAGTGACCAAATGGCTTTAGTTTGTGCCATAATATTATCAATGAGGGACCCTTTGTCAAGATGAGGAAAGTCATCAAAGAATCTCTCCGAATCAGTCAACAGGGCTAAAGCTCTTCCAAAATGGACGACTGCAGGGGAGTGACCTGTGGTAGAGTGGATGGTAGAGTTGTATAGTGAGGCATGTATTAGGATGGCTGTGTCAAATGGTACACCTTGGGCTTGCAAAGTTGAGATCGACGACTTGATAGAGGCATTAATCCTTTCAGAGACTCCATTTGCCTCAGGATGGCCAGGTGATGAGTGTGCCAATCTGATTCCAGCCATATCCAATAGCCTTTTGAATACCACAGAGGTAAATTGTGGGCCAAGATCAGTAAGAATATGGCTTGGTCTGCCAAACATGGCAATGTACCTAAATATAGCCTTGGTTACTCTGTCAGCTGTGGTTGATGGCATGTCCTCTAGGACCAAAAAGCGACTGAAGTGGTCAATAATGGTGAGGACCGAGTGACCATTACGGAAGGGACCAACAAGATCCAGTGATACAAGTTGGCCTGGTGCAGTAGGAAGTGGTGCAGACTGGACTGGAGCAACCGCCACTCTTCTTTTTTTGTGAAGAAAACAGTGTGTACATGAGGCTACATAGTTGACGCAATCCATGTATGCGCCTCGCCACCAATACTTTTTGGCGAGAGCCTCGTACGTCTTTGCAAGTCCAAAGTGGGACAAATGGGCCAAGCGAAGTGCCTTTGGCCTGAGAGCTGACGGTAACACAATGTACTCTTCTCTCGACAATCCCGTCTTTCCTGCGTAAAACAATAGGTTTGACTGTGGGTGCACAAAAAAGTTCTTGGGCACATCCTTCGCCCTGTTGATTACTTTGTTGAAAAGCTGGGACAAATCCTCATCCCTGAGCAGTTCCTTCAGGATTGTTGCAGAAGAGATTTCATTCTCTGGGTCAGCAACTTCTGACGTTATGATGGTGAATATCTTTTGTAGCTGCTTTGCAGCTTCACACTTAGAGATTGAACTGTGTGTGTTTACATCCTGAAGAGTGGTGGAGGAGTGGGAGGAGGCAGCAAAGGGAGGCAAATTAGGTTTAATATGAACATTACTATTGTGGGTCAGAGCAGAAGTACAATTAATTACCTTAGCATGGGTATTATCAGGTACAGAAAAATATGAGTTAGAGCAAGAACTAGGCTTTACAACATGAGTAGAAATACAAGTATTATTGCTGTTGACATTATCTCTAGCATTTACATGAGATACCTTATGAGGTGAATTATCTACCTCTATAGAATCACTATTACCATACAACACATTACTATTATTATCAAGTACTTTATCATACTGAGCAGGTTCCTCAGAATCCAAAGTAACTACAGGTAAAATTTGCTTTGAATTAATTAAATTAGCATTGGTATTAAGGTCTTGGGTTATAACATTAGGTGTGCGAGAAAAATAATCTGGTAACACATTAGAAGTTCCACTGACATGAATAAATTTAAAAGAATATTCAGATAGAGACATTAACCATCTTGTGGTTATGGATGCAGGAGAAGTTGTTTTCTTATAGTGCATAAGAGGTTTACTATCTGATAAAACAAAAAATTCTCTATTATACAAGTACTGTTTGAAGGATTGCACACCTTTTGCTATAGCCATGAGTTCTAATTTGAGAGCAGGATAATTCCTCTCAGCTTTATTTACTGATTTACTTAAGTAAGAGACAGGTAATAGCTGACCATCAAAGTCTTGTAATAGCACTGCAGAAATTGCTTCTTTGGAAGCATCAGTATTAACATAAAAAGTGTTATCAAAATTAGGTTGCCTGATAAAAGGCGAAGAAAAGAAAATCTTCTGTAGTGCCTGGAATGCATTAGAAGCTTCATCAGTCCAATTAAAAGGTACAGACATAGAAGTCATTGAAACCAGAGGAGCAACTAAATTGGAAAAGCGTGGAATTAAGTGTCTATAATAATTACAAACACCTAGGAAACGTTTCAACTGTTTTTTAGTTTTTGGAGTTGGAAATGAAGTCACCTTTATGATGTTAGAAGAAATTGGACTTATAGTGTTCTGCGACACTTTAAAACCTAGGTAGTCTACTTCAGTTTGATGGAATGAACACTTTGGAGAATACGCAGTAATATTATTTTTAGTAAAAACAGAAAGCAGAGCTTTTAATTTCTGACAAGACTCTTGAAAGGAATTTGCACAGATGACAATGTCATCTTGATAAGCAAAGATACCCAACTCATTGGTTTCCTCAATGAGAGTATCGACTAGAGCTTGGAAAAAGGATGCTGCACTACGCAGTCCAAAAACTAAACGTTTATATTTAAACTGACCCCACATGGAAGTGAAACTCAGGCGGTCTTGAAATTTTTCAGGTAGGTCAATTTGATGGTAAGCACTTTTTAAGTCCAAGGTGGTGAAGTAGCGATACTGAGCTATATTAGAAATTATGTCATTAATCTTAGGTAAAGGATAAGATGAATTCTTAATTATTTGATTAATGAGACGTAGATCCAAAGCAAGTCTGAACTTTTGTGGAGCAGAAGAGTTTAATTGCTTCTTTTTAACAAGCAATATTGGGCAAGCCCAATCAGAGATTGTTCTCTCAATGATACCTGCCTCCACAAGTTCATCAATTTGCTTTTTAGTCTCAGCTTGCAAAGACTGGGGAATGGGAAATGGAAGAGTCTTAAGAGGGAAGTCATGATCAAAATTCAAATTTGGAATCACACGATCAGTGTGTCCTAAAGACTTAGACGACGAAGAAAAAGCTGTGGCATAATTGCTCAACAGTTGTGACATTTGAGAAATTTCTCCAGGATTCAAATGGGAAAGCTTAAAGTCATTAAGATTAAATTCTGACTTTCTTAAATTTAATATTTCAGGAGATGCAGTAATAAGATTTACAGATTCACTGACTGAGGTAGTTCGAGCATGGGAAACAGACAACTGCTCATCTAAAGAAGACACATGACCTAACACAGCATTTTTGTTTACATGAACTGGCTTATTGGACAAATTTTCAATTAAAATGAATGATTTAATCACCTTAGAGGATTGTTGAGTAGCAGGAGTTGAACTATTATCACTTACAGAATCTGGTTGCTCATCAACAGATATATTATTTGCAATAATGGATGGATGAACTAACAGATTTGGGTTTTTAACAACAGGTTCAAAGAATAAATCAGAATTTGAATTGATTATTGGAGCACTGATTTTAATAAAAGAAGAAGAATTTGGTTTGATTATAGTTTTAGACACAAGAGTAGCATTCTGAGCATTTACAACAACATGAGAATGTACACCTTGATTTTCAGAATCAATAAAAGGAATGACCATATCATCAAATGTGATGGAAGCTTGCGAATTTGAAATATCCACATGAAACTTAGTAAGAAAATCATAACCAATTATGGCAGAAAAAGACTTATCATTCAAATTTGTAACAAAAAAAGGATGTTTGAAGAATTTCTTCTCAAGTTTGAAAGATAAATTGATACATGAAGAGAAATTGACAGAAGAGTTAATGGTTGATATAGACACCTGTCTAGAAATGTTTTTATAATTAAGAGATTGTTTGTTCATGTGGAAAAATGACTGGTCGAGTAAAGAGATAGAAGAACCTGTGTCAATTAATCCAATAATAGTTGTTTGAGGAAATTTTATATTAACCATAGGTAATTTAGCAGAAGTTTGAGCATTACATATCCTTTCGATGACAATTTTGCTATTAGCCTGCAATGCATTATCATTAACAGGGATCTCACACTGAGTAGCAGTGGAGTTCATAATTTTGATAGCAGCAGAAGTTTGACAACCAACAGAAGAAAAACTTTGTTGAACATTATTATTACACTGCACATTAAGATTATCAGTACCTCTACTATTTACAGAAAAATTTGAGCACTGTTGTACCAAATCACTATGATTGACATAATTAGGAATATACAGGTCATAATTAGGACTATTAACATTGGCTGATGAGGAATACTGGAGAGACGAAGGTACATCAGCATTAGATTGTCTCATTGCAGGGTTAGAGGACTCATAAACAAAGGAAGATGCATGAGGATTTAGATTTGAATTCCTCACAGTGTGTGAGTTCTGCCTAGTAGAGTTATTTAACTGCCTGCTTCTATTATTTGGACCAGAAGATGACTGCTCCCTACGAAAATCTTTTTGAAACTTATAGCATTTTGCAAAAGTGTGACCTGTCTTATAGCAATATTGACAGACAGTCTTTGAAACTTTCTGTCTGGACTCATTTGAAGAACAAGGTGTTTGCACATATTCATTGCATTCAGTGTCACATGACAAAGTCGAGGATGATTGAATAGCATTTATTTGGTTCTTAGTCATATTCAGTGAATTGAGCTGTTCTTTGATAACCTGAATTTCAGCGAGCAGCTCTTGCAACTGCAAAGCACTACCCACAGACTGGGCTGAAGTGCTGTAAGATTCTAATTGCTGCAAAGTATCAGCTCTATCAACTGCAGCCTGGAAACATTTTATGTTTTCACTTAATAATTGCACCTTAATACTCTGAGGGACAGCCTTAATCAACTCGACAAATTTTATCTCATTAAGGGCAACAGGATTCTTAACAGAGGGATGTAATTTTGAAACCTGAACTGAAATTCTGTGTGCCAGATTTCTAATAGATTCAGCAGGTAAAAGAGTTATGGTGTTCTGAGGGTGCAATAAGGCAGTGTTTACAGAATGATTAGGATCAAAGAAGGATTTCAACCCTTGCAACAAAAATTCATGATCTTCTGTGTCCAACAACTCGGAAGTACTTATGACATATTTTAGAGCAGGCCCTACCAATTTCGACCTGATAAATATAGATGTTTCAGCACCTGTCCAATTACTTACTCTCGCTAAGTCCCTGACTTGCTTAGAGAAAAATGACAATAATTCTCCATCACCTTCAAAAGGTTGAATGGTTACATTGAATCTATTGTCTACCTCGCTAGCCATGTCCAAGAAAGCAAAAAGTAAAAGAACTGGACTAAAATTTTAAGGAGTTTACACAAAAGATAACATAACTTGAGTTTTACACATTCAACGTGTAAACAAAAAAATTCCTGAATGCAGTGAACCATAAAATGCAAGATAAGAATTCCATTGGAGATAACGTGAACCAGCAAATGACAAAATGTAACGACTTATGAATTATGGATATAATTAAGAAAAGAGGTATATAAAAGGTTATGCATACACAAAATGGGATACTATTCAATAAAATAACTTTCAAATATTATGCTTGAGTTCACCACAGCTTAATTAGCATTAAAAAATTTCAGCATAAATGTCAACTATCAGTCAGAAATATTATATGAACTCATAGATATGATAGGTTGCATGAATGAAATATAATTAGCACTTTATATTAAATGAATTTATATCAATAATGAAGTTTAAAATCAAAAATTGTAATTCAAAAAGCAATGAAATATATCCTTTACACATAAAAATCAATCAATATAACAAATTCCAATCTTAAATAATATTCAATGTTAAATACTCAGATATTCATAAAATCACTGTATAATTAAATAATTGCACATAACAAACACATAGCTTCGTTCATGCTCTATTATAAAAAAATGCATCATGTGGTACAGAAATAGCAAAATGACTGAAATTTTAGCATTATTAACATACATATATTACTTATTAATAAAGAGAACAACATTATCATCAGGGGGAATACTAAGCAGATGCATTTTTTCGTTACTCACGTAGGTTAAAGAATTAAAAGAGGTTACCGATAAATGAGACAAATACCCTTAAATATTACATTAATTTTAAGGACTGGTCAACCGGTACCAAATGTTGTGAAGCCGAGAATTACGACTCCAAAATGGGAAACCGTATCGGAACAAGTGGTAGCAAATGAGCGAATAGTTAAGCCAGTCAAAAAGGTGAAACATGAAATGCGTTGTGTATTAAGTTACAGAATTAGTTTCAAGTAACAAAGCGACATGAAAGATAACCCAGATAGGTTGTCTCAGGTAACATGGATTAAGTAGAATATTTACTTTAGGTTAACAGCACCTAGCTTAGCAAGAAAATACTTAACCCTACATATAGCCTGACCCACGTGCTAAGCATATTACAATACTCAAATTATTCATACCTAGGAAACAATATCTACTACAGTAAATTAAATTACAGACAAGGGGTTTAAGGAGCAAATAAGAAGTTTATTTTAATTAAACATAATAAAAAGGTAAATACTTATACTAGGCTATGCCTCACACCACACTCCCGGTCACCCATAGTCGCTCCTAAAGGTCACCAACCTCCTACACGTCCAAGGGCTGTCTCCCGCTACTTTTCGAAGCTAGCCTGACATGCGCCAAGCTGTACTTCGCGCCTGCGCAATACAGGCTCAATACACCAGATTTGGCGTGCATCGCCTTTTTTGGCAATAAATCATTTTTCTTTTCTGCCAATGTATGGCAGTTATGAGAGACAGTTATAAAGACCTGAATATTAATAGATATACTCCATGAGTCTTTATAACACCACCGTTTTCCTATTGTACGTAATTTAATTAGTATTGTGTCAGTTTAATGCAATCGATTTTAGTCGATTTAATTCATTAATGATCATTTTTAATAGATTTTTTTAATACATCATTATTGAATACACATTGCAACTAATGAGTTATACATTTTGTGAACTCCAGAATTTTTCTTAACGATTCGGATATAAAGAACAAAACCTTTGGCTCCTTGCAATGCATTATAACGGGTGTAAAGCATTCACTGGGTAGCGAAAAGAACAGCGATACAATCTAATAATATTTAAAATGAACAATTTATTTACAGAATGATTAAGTCGGTGAAATTTATGAAAGTTACAGGAGAGATGCTCTCTAATGATGTGCGGATATACAAGTCAGCTACCACCTCAGTTTATATTAGATGTCTAACTGCACTCAGGTTACGCACTGGAACTCGTGCACTGGAACTCAGGATGAGTATCGATCACTTCTGCGAGAGTTAAAGACCATAGAACTCAATAATTGTCCGGTTCCTTCTGGGATCATAAGACAAGCTAGGTAAGATGCTGAAGGTCGACAGGATGTCGATAAAACTCTTCCCCTATCACAAGGACTTATCGAGGTTTGCAATGCTGGTTGCAAGACCTGAGTAGAGCTTCTCAGCTTAAGATCATAAACTCAGCCTTCAATTTGTTTCTGCTAGAAATACTCGACTAGACGTCGAACGATTCTTCTCCAAATCGTATGTAGAGCGCTTTGCCTCACAGAGGACTCATTACAGAGTCATGGCAGCAATCGCCGGAGTAGCTTGTCTCAGGTTGAGAACTTAGAGCTAACTAATTTTTTTAACTCTCGTAGCGACGCACTTTCATTTGCTGCTATCTCTCTAAATTTTAAAAGGGCTCTCATTGGATCCTTTTAAAGTGACCTCACCTCTGTACAGTTTTCGTTGTCCGGCACGTCTAGCGTCAACAGTTGTTTCGATCCGCCGCCAGATTCATCTTTTTCCCGATCATCATAAATCAGGGGGAATGTCTGTGACTAATTCTTTTCAGCCGTACGTCTGAATTTTCAGACATGCGGACGCCTTGTCGTTTGGTTCTGATTGTAAAAAAAAAAAATACTTTTGTGCTGTTCCTCTTTTGTCAGCTTAGCGAGCTAGCTGGGAGGTCGTTCCGGATATCGTTGTTGCTTTTTTCCTGGAACGTGAATAAAAAGAAGGGGTCTTGTTTCATAAGATTGTGAAAATCAATGGATTCTTCACACGGGGTTCGACTATATATATATATATATGTATATATATATATATATATATGTATATATATATATATATATATATATATATATATATATATATATATATATAAGGTGCGCCTATAAAGTAACCGGACAATTTTTTAATAAATGAGAAAAATATTACTCACTTTCAAATAAATTTACCTCCTTCAAAATAATCGCTAAAGGAGTCTATAAAATTTTTCCACCGTTTCTTCAAGTCATCGAAGCACTGTTTATAGGCGTTGGAACTAAACGTTCGAAAATACGCGTAACATTTGATTTAATATCGAGACGTTTTCAAATCTCTGTCCTTTCACGGCCATCTTAAGCTTCGGAAAAAGGAAATAATCTGCTAGCGATAAGAATATGGTGGATGATTTATCACTGAAGTTGAATATTTTGCAAGATATTGCTGTATAGAAATTGCTGTATGAAGCCTAGCATTATCGTGTAAAAGAAACCATTGCCCAGAATCAAACAGTTCCTTCCTAACTCGCCTTATCCTGTTTCTTAATCGAAAAAGCATCTTGTAAAAATACTGATTAATTGTTTGATTTTCGGGAACATATTCGTGGTGAATAAGTCCTTTGTAATCGAAAAATGCATAGTCCATGAAAGGACAGAGATTAGAAAAAGTCTCGTATATTAAATCAAATGTTACGCGCATGTTGCGAACGGTTAGTTCCAACGCCTATAAACAGTGCTTCGATGACTTGAAGAAACGCTGGAAAATTTGTATAGACTCCTTTGTCGATTATTTTGAAGGAGATAAATTTATTTGAAAGTGGGTAATATTTTTCTTATTTATAAAAAAATTGTCCGGTTACTTTATGGGCGCACCTCATATCCTTGTATATATATATATATATATATATATATATATATATATATATATTATATATATATGAATGACAGGTGTTGGCTTTGCCTGCTATAAAATATCAATTGCAGTCTTCTCATTAACAGTCCACGGCATCGAGGGAAGGCAGACACTCAAAATAAATACACAGCATCGTCCAATTTAATTAGAATTTATTCCAGTTCAACGTCACGTAAACCACTTCTCCAAATCTACACGTTTCAGCGTTCGCCATTTTCAAATTCGTGGACCCGGCTAAGACACGTCCACCATCAACGATTTAATCTCGCATTCTGCGTAATTCTAGGTCTTCATTTACGTGTCTACTCTTATGGCATATGCGCAAAGCACCACCTGGAAAGTTTTAGAATCTTTCGTTTCCCGCCAAAACCTGTACATCTATCTAAAAATAAATTTCCTCCATGGAACTTCAATATCGCGAATCGAAGGTCAACTAACTAAACGGGGAAAAACCCTTTTTCTCGACGCGTTTTACCAATGATTTTCATATTAGATTTTTGCTATTTTTAAGCCCCCTGTAATTTTAACTTAATTATTCTTTCCCTTAATTAATTCTTGACATATATGTATGTCGGATTTGTTCTTCACGTTCATTTTATCAACACATTAATCCGAACGTCTTGAGAATCATAATGCAGTCCGTCGTCCGATGGCGAGGACACTCATAACTTATTAAACTCCATCGATGGAGTTAAGATGTCGACACAATAGCCAGAAAACAGTCCAATTGATTTTCCGAACATATTTATTTAGCTTCTAATTAATCACTCAGCTCCATAACCAAATTAAATTGTTTCTCATCCCCTCCCAAAACGCGTACAGCCGAACGGCACGTCTTTACCGTTGCCTAACTTTCCATGACTCAAAAATTAACCCCCTTTGATTATAGGCTTTTAATTGACTACGCATGCCTCAACTGACGCGCTAAGACGCTCATTACTTATGCGTGATGTCATATCGAATGTTTTATTGCTGATGATGCACTTTTTTCTAAGCGCCAAGCTCAAGGTTATACGTCTACTTAAAATTCTCCCATGTGGATCTTCGAAATTGAATCAAGTCGAACCTTTAACTCTATTTTCACTGCAATGCATTTACTCCGATTATTTGAAATCTCCCAGTCTTAAATTGATAATTCCGATACTTTCTTAAACAAAATGCCGTTTTAAGCTCGCGCGATCGCCCCCCATATTTTAGCCTTACATATATATATATATATATATATATATATTTGCATAAATAGTTTTTTTAAGTGTGTTACACATTTTATGTAATTTTCGTACATTGTTTGATGAAAAGTATACGTTCTACCACCTGCGTCATATTTTATGGAATCGGAATGTATTCACTCTTTTGGTAATTGAACTGGCAAGCTTTTAACATGTTTTACTGGTTTCTAGTTTCTTCTCATTTTTTGAAATACTTCTAGAACTAAATACTGATTTTCTTCAAAATAACGTTTCTCAGAAATGACCATGCGTTTTCAGATAACTTTCGCAAAAAATATGTTATATGGTCAGTCATCAATATATATACGCCTACATATGACAAAATTAATATTTGGAGAATATTAAGTGTTTATTTATATACAAATGGACTTTCAAATAAAAATCCTTAAGAAAATGTATGTCCAACCCATTAACTATTGACCTCATCTGAAAGTATAATTTTAATCCTCCACATAAAATGAATATATTAATAATTCTTTAAAAGTTTCCGCTAAAACTTATATTTTTCATAACATAAAAGTAAATGCAGGTTTAGATTTATTCATTTCTTCAAAAAAAGATGTATTTTGAATTGTGAGATGCATTATGCATATGAGATACTTCTTCATCGAGAAATGTTGGGTTAAAATATATAAAAATTTCTACTGAATGCTCGGCTTACAACTTAAAGAGAATTAATTCAGTTCGGTGCGTTACAGCTTTATCATTGTCTGGATCATGAACGTTTACATAATGATTTTTCATACACCAGTTTGCTTGCTTTAACATCTCATACAGTGCATTGCAAAAAAAAAAAATTAAATTCGAACAACAGTAATAGTATCTTAACCTCAATATCTACATTATCTTTTAAGATTTAACATGATCTTCCAGTCTCTTATTAAGATATCACACAACGTTAATTAAGCATACATTGGTTGATATATAGACAAAATTAACGACACATTGATTGGACTATTTATACATACATATATATATATATATATATATATATATATATATATATATATATTGTATAAATAGTCCAATCAATGTGTCGTTATCAATGTGAATATATATATATATATATATATCGGGTGCGTCACAAATTCGTGCAAAGTTCAATAATTAGTAATCAATGAAATAATGCTCGGAAAAATTTTCTGTTTGCGCGAATAGGATCAGAGGGAAATTGGATTTTTTTCAATATAAAAAAAAAACTTTCTAAAAGTAACCGAAAGAGGGCACTTTTGCGTGACCACGTTAAGCCGACACTGCAGGAAAGACATGCGCTACCTGTTGTCGACTTCATGCAGGATGACATGAAGGAGAGTTAGTTAGAAGTTTTGGAGATAGAAGTAGTGTCAATCCGATGAATGCGTACGGAGAAACCACAATGATATAATATAAGTCGTGGCCCATGCAAAGGAGCCGAAAATTCCTAGGAAGAGAGCGCCCAGTGTCCCGTGCCGAGGGTCTGCAAGGAGTGAAGGAGTCAGAGAACCGATGATGAGCGTGCCCCAGTGTCCCGTGTAGAGTGTCTGCCATGATTGACGGAGCCTTATACCAGACGAAGAATGTGCCCTAGTTCCGTGCGATGATAATACAACGAAGTTCCTCATTACGAGTGTTAGCCGTCAATCATAGTGATCCAACAGTCATCTTTCGAGGTACCGACTTTTTGAGTTTCCTTTTTATATTACTGTCATTTTTCTCAGTGTGTAGCCTTAATAACTAATATAGAGCGCGACGAGGATGTTATTTGAGTATAAGATGTTAAGGAGATGACCGATAATTCGTAAAAAAACAATTTAATTAATATGATGTTATGCTTATATATATATGAGTAAATATTGGTAGTAATGGAACATGGATATATGAGTGATTATGTTT